>JARHVA010005727.1:470000-972500 GCA_037957365.1 Torreya grandis
AATTGAGACAAGAGCAAATGATATTACTGGTCAAAAACTATAGAAAGTCTAAAATTATAGAATCCCCCCTCTCCTTCTTACAATTCTTCTTCTTTTATAGCCTCAGATGTCTCCTTCCATCACTACCCTTCCCACACAATTATAATCTACTCTTAACTCACAGGGGACAAAAAAGATGGCACTTTCAATGCCTCAAATGCATCCTGGTCTTATCAAGAACTGAGCTAACTACGGCATGGAAATTCATGTCTAGTACCTCCCTTCGCACCTAAATTTCTCATTCCATCACCAATTTGGCTGCTCAATTGTCTACTCTGCCTCCACCTATAGGGGAAAAATATATGGCCCTTTAATGCTTACAAGCCCCAAAATCTACCCGATGCATTGTTCTATCTACCAGGAATAACTCTCACCGAGTTTCCCTCCATCTTTGTTGTAATAAATAGATAGACACTCTGTTCTAATGAAACGGAAGAGGACACTTAGTCAACACATGAAAATTCTCTTTATGGTATAGAAGCCACCAGAGAATGACACTTGGTGCCTTCCACTTTTTCTATATTCTTCTTAGGAATGTTTTGCCTTCGACACCTGTCATAATCTGCTTCTTTGATACTTAGCAGTTTTAACAAAATAAAACTCACCGCATTCTTTGCCTGAGAAACTTTGTAGGAGGGGATGGATGTACGTGGCAGTCTTTGCATGTTGACACTTGACACTTCCACAGTCCTTTGAAATAACATCTAGGACCCACCAAAATCTTTATTTGGCAATCAAGCTCAAAGATGGTCTCTCAAAAGTTGACACGTGGTGACCTCCGCTGCTTCTAGGAAGATACATGGCATCTTCCACTTCTCCTACTAGGGGTATGTGGTGTCTTCCACTTTTTCTAGGGATGGTGTAAGAAGGGGCTTGGAGGGTGACACTTGGCAGCATCCACCACTTTTGTCACTTAAGCAAAATAAACACCTTTCTGTGTTGAACCAAAGTATTAAACCCAAGCATTGAACTAAAGTCTCTCCGATGTCAACACGTGGTGACTTCTGTTGCATCTTTAAAAAGGGTAGTTTAGGGCCTTCCACGACTGCCACCTAGTGCTTTCCACTTCTTTGATACTTAGCTCATTGAAAGTCTTTGCTAAAAAATAGAAAAGAACACGGCGATTGACATGAGATGTGGGTGTTGACATGTGGTGCATTTTGCTTAGCTGCTATTAGATATGTGGCACATTTTGTAGCCTTCATGAAAGTTACAAAAGGGCTCGGAGGATGCCAGCTAGCTGGCTCCATGTTTTTGAAAGTGACACTTGGTGGTTTCCACCTAAATTTGATACTTAGGAAAAATGAAACAAAATAAATAGAAAAGGGGAAAAGGACTCGTGCTCAGAGGGCAACACTTGGCAGCTTCCATTGCACTTCGACACTTAGGCAAAAATGAACCCACCCTCTACTCCAAAACTCTACTGCTACATATAAGGTATGCAGGAACCAAAATTGTAGTGCTTGACTAAAAAATTTAAATATGACATAGAGTAAAAAACTACTCTACAGTTACTAGCGATCCCCATGACTTTTAAGCCTGCTAAAAAAGAACCTGACTCCCGCTCTGTCAAAATTTCAAAATTTTATAGCTTCAAAAGTGTTGTCTGGTAGATGGACCACTCATGGTCAGATAACCCTTGCTTATTTTTAAATTCAACAAAAGCCAAATCAAGGTTAATGATATCCTTGTGTGAAAAGGCTTGCAGGATCTGGACCGTAGCTTTCAGTTTGAACTCTAGCTGGGAAACAGGAACTAGAATAGCTTCGACTTCTAAGACTAAGGAATCATCCTGCAAGCTCTGGAAAACTATTCGATCCCTCTATTTGGCCAGTAGCAATGGTTCAATTTGATCAACCATCAGCACCATCTTTGCATTTGGAAATAGGGAAGGAAGGCCTAGTTACACCAGATCTTCAATATGGTGTCTCATCTCACCGATGCCTTCTTTCACGACTTCAAGATAGTCTTTACAATTGTTGGCCATGGCATTACAACTAAGCACCTCATTGACCCATTTCATAGTGGCCATTTTGTTAGGGATTCTTGTAGCTACTAATGTTGCATCCATTATGTCGTAGAGCTTCTACAACAATGAATGGGAGTCTATGACTCTTTTGAAGACTGTGGCTAGAGTGTTCTGTACTAAATTTTTGACCCTCTCACATAATTGTCGTGCATTGAGCAAGAAGGTGAGAAATGGCATGAGATAGATAAACACTAAATATATTCTCTCCCACGCTAACTCATAGAGCTCCTTCACCAGTTGCATTACTCTGACACCTCTTGGCCTATTAACCAGCTCAATTGTCAGTTGCGCCATCCTCTGTTGCTTTGCTTGGAACTAGGCTTGAAAAGCCATAGTATTGTTTTGTTCCTCCAGCAACCTTTGTTGTGATTTGGTAACTTGTAGCCGAAGTCCTTTGACTCGTCCTTGCAATGCTGCATTCTCCCACCTAAGGGCCATTACTACATCTTTTGCAAGTGTGATCTCTATTTTCAATGAATCGTTCTGGGCCTAGACTGCCCGTTGAGTCTGAAGGGAAACAGTATCTTGCAACTATTTATGAAGACTAACTATTTTATTATCTCTTTTATTTATTTCTTCTACCAAACTATTATAGTTTACCTTTTCTTTGGCCAAATTAGCCTCCATCTTCTGCAATATTTTTGATTTCTTCAAATAATCTTCTGTGACCACAGAAGTGGATTCGGTCAGTAGCTCAACTCTATCATGGGGCCTGAATAGGGGCATGTCAATGGCCACTGCCTTCATTGTATAGTTCTCTGACTACATTTGCTCACTCGACTTGGCAATGCTGGGTGACAAATGGGTCATTGCCAGCTGATGTTGGATGGGATCAAATTGTGACCTCAAATGTGGGACAGCTGATGCTTTATTCTCTTTAATCCTCTTTTTCTCTAGCTAGGTTTCTCTTGCCTTCCTAGTAGCATCAGCCTACATCTGGAAGGTGGAAGGGGATGCAATATGCCCTCCTACGAAAGGAAATCCTTATGGTAGGCCATATTAGATAGCCATTGGTTAGCTAGGGGTGAGTTGAAGGGGCATCTTCCTGGGAATAGAAGGGGAGAAATGGGATAACGTGAGAGCTTGAGGTGCCAATGATGGGGTGAATTGCAAAATGGGAATGGCAGCAATGGTAGGAGGTGTCATTAGGCTAGGTGGAGGCACCACACCGATGGGGAAAGGGGCAGACTAAGAGGGAGAAGGGGGAGTAATACCTACTTGAGGGGAAGTTGTAGTGCTCTGCACTAGGCACTGTGAAGGCCCCTCTTCTTCCTCTAAATCCAAATGGAACTACACCCTCCTTCTCTTCCTACGTGTTTCTACCTCTGGTTGTATTTGTTTCCCCTCCACCTTTGTAGTTAACGATGGTGCTTGTGGAGAATTGGGGACTTCAATCACTCCCGATGATGGGGAGGCTTTTGGTGGTGAAGACACCACACTCCTTTGTTATTCTAGGTAGCTACAGCTTGCTCTGAGGTCTGTTGTTGCTGGCTTAGTCCTGCTCCAGCTTCCTGCTATGTCTTGGGTGTTAGCAATTGGCTTGTTTCTGGACTAGATGCAGGGGAGAGATGCCACTCATCCCAGAGTTCTTCCCATCTTTCATCTAAATCTACGCCTCCAAAATCATGGGTGGTTTGGGAAATTTCCTACCTATATTTCCAATAGGCCTCAATCTTCTCCACATCCCAACCCTTGCTCCTCAATATCCTTCTCAAACCAGAAGTCATCCTGACTTTGGGATCATAATCCCTCTATTTGTCATAGAAGGTTTCCCATGGCCTATTTTATGGCAGGGGAAAATCTGTTAGTTCAACATAGAGACCAAGGGCATCTTCTATAGGGTTTTTCCTGGTCTCCCAAAAAGGGTGGCCTTCATGTGTAATCTTGGCCCCAATCTTATTGGTCCTCACCACAGAAGCTATGTGATTAGCTGGGTCATAAACCCATTTGTCTTCGACTAATAAGAACCCCAGGAAGGCCAGCTTCCTCAGTAGGACAGTCTCAGCCTCTCCGGCTTCCAGGCTTATGTTGCCTACCATCCACATGAGATTTTACATTTTCCTCTTCTTCTTCCCAAAGCCATACTCATTTTCAACTACTGAAACCTACCTAGTGACTTCTAGGAATGCCAACCTAAGAGTTAAAACCTTCGATAGCAACACTAGTTCCCCACAGAATCCATGAACCCTTATGATCATGTGGTGGGACCCAAAATAAAAGTCACACAAGATTGGGCAACTGACCAGGAGGTTCGTAACACTTGGGAATAACCTATTTATGATAGGCTCATGGCTAAGGCAATGAATAATAGGGGTAACGAATAGTTTCCAAAAATCATACGAGTCATTAGTTCTTGATAAAACATGCATCCATGCAGACACAGGAATGGTCCTTTGGGGGTCAAAAGCTAGGTCATACAAGTTTAGATTCATATATCAAGTGAAAAGGTTAGGGTTTTGATGTAGTATGATATGGAACAAAAAGGAAGAATACCTGAATACCCCTTTTGATCTAAACTGGATCAGTTGCTCCACGATTGAAAAGGCGATATGCTCTGAGAAGTTGAGTCGATATTCCCACGTCCTATCAATCATCTTCAACCTAAAAAGGATGGCCATTTGCTCAGCATATACAACCATGTCATCCTTCATGCTACAACATATGATTTACTAGCCTTTAACCTATCAAGATATCCAGGTATCCCTATTCCTTGTTGTGAATATGATGTTCCCGCCATCTCTATATCTCTTGTATAATACCTGGTATGAGCCTTGTGCAGGATAAAAACATGCTCACTGAAGAAAACTTTTACTAGGCACTAATAATCACAATGAACAAGATATTTATGCAGGTGCAAGAATGCTTGAGAGTTTGTAAAATTTAAAACTCGCTAAGGGCTATTTATGGGCCTATCAAGTCCCAAATAGCATTAAATTTGGGTGACTGTTAGCAAATCCTACTCAATCTTTGGGAAACAGTGAGGTGGACATGTTATGCAAATTATGGCACAAGGTACCTTAGAGATTTCAAAAGATTTAGGAAGCATTTAGTGCTACAAAATTTTAAGAATTAAAATCTCCTAAGATGCCAACTCTGCATTTAAAACTCTTATTTTAAAAGAAAAGTGGGAAAACAACAACGGAAAACAAAATAATGCAGGAATGGGAAACTACCTAACTACATTAATTAAATGTCCTTATTTCCCTCTGGGATTAAAAACAAAATTTCCAATGCCTTCTTTATGACAAGCCAACTTATGTTTCCATACCAGTGATTGTAATGGGTATATCTTTGATGAAATGTCCTCTGCACTGGTCACACAGATTTTCCTGTACTCGAACGAGCCTGAGTAAAACATGTGTTCAACACCCACAAACTCTTCTTATCCTTGAAATCCCATCGAATACTAGTTCTTCATGCTATCATTTGTCATCAAGAAATTGATGGCTATTGGTTCTTCACTCTGTGCCTTTTGATATCCATTATCTTTCAGTTTATCTCCTTAAAATTCTAGCTCTATTGCATCATCATGATCCTTGATGACTTCATCCTCTTGAAAGAATAAATCTGAAAGCTGGCAACCCCTCTGCATACCTAGCTGAGTCTCGAAGTTATCTTCTCCACATTTGGCCAATTCATAGCCTTCTTGAAGGATAGTGTCATATGTCTCAATGACTTGGTCAAGGGAGTGTCCATGTTCCTCCATATCTTCTTGCAAAGTGAGGAAAAAGTTAGAAATGATCTCTTCCTCATCATAGGTTAAGACAAATTCCTGTGACTTGTCCTCTTGTTCATCAAAGGGGGTACCTATGGTGATTTCCTCCTTATCTATACTTATGGAATCCTTTTGACTAGCCATGAATTGAGTGAACTCCTCTGTATACTCATTTGCTTCCTCCAAAATACATTCTTCTTTGAAAAGGGATAAAGAAGAAGGTTGTGATGAAAAACAAGAAGCTTCTTGAGGAAGGGTGGAAGGGACTTGAGGGGAAAGTGAGGGTTTGGAGTCCTCTTCCCTTGCTGTGGACTTATACTTGGCATTATTGGGGAAATAACCTTGACAAGTTTGATTTGGCTCATGAACAGGGGTGGTGTATGTCTAATCTGGAATTTTTGGTGGTGGATATCCAGTTTGGTAGACTTGGTAAGGCTGGTTCTCATGAACGCTCAGCTTCTCTTCTAGAAATGCAATCAATCCACACACATCTCATATGTAAGCCTTTGCCAATTTGCTCTTTCAATGGGATCCCATTCACTTTTAATCAGATCTACCGCATCCCTTACTTGATGGATGACCTGAAAAGGAATTTCTTGGTTATATCCCCTTCTGTTGTCAAGCTCCAACACATATTTTTTAAATCCCAGCAATGCTTTCTTGAAGGTGAAAATGAGATTAGGTTGAGCATGGGATGTGCCATATTGGGGAGACTGGGCATAAGACTAGTATGGCTCATAACAATATGCATCCTTGTTACTTGACATGATTCTAGGAGAAGCTTGTTCTTGACTAAAAATATATGAAGGAGAATAAGACTCATAGTTATGAGTAACAGAATTATACATACCAAAAGGTGATTTCTTGATGATACCAGGACTGCTTGATCAACTGATTTGACTCAGAGTCGTTGCTGGTGTTGCTAAAAACCTCCAAAGGCTAATTGGCCGAAGAACACATCAAAATTCTTCAACTCCTTGAAAGATTAGTCCCACTGGGCGTGCCAAAAACTATTGATGTTTAAAATTGTGCTTGATTCTAATCAATCAACAATGGGAAGTTTCAAGCTGTAAGACATTGCGGCTTGAAACAACCTCCAAATTTTAGAGAAGCTGGTCTCTTCTTTTATATCAAGTGTTGGGGAAAAGGGATAGGAAATTAATCAGAAACACAAATGTAGGAAATGAAACCTAACTATGGCGATGTGCCTGAGTGTAATCCTAGTCCTAACCTGAGCACAGTGAGACTATTATAGGATTCAATTACATTTAAGAGCAGACAAGTGCATGATCAATGTAAAAGATTAGAATAATAGAAACAGAGGCTCACAACAGGGAATTCTTTTGTTGAGATACAAAGAATGTCAACAAAGGCATAGTGTTCAATCTTCTTAATAGAATCTTTTAGTCACATAAGAGGCACATAAATCACATACAGCTATGTAGAATTTCCAATTCAAGAAAATGAGACAAAAGCAAATGACATTCCTAATCATAACTCCAGAGAATCTATAGTATATACTACTTTGCAAATGACACAGATAACACCAAACAAGGCATGGAGTTCAATCTTCTTAATTCATTCAGCCATATAAAAGGCACAGAAACATGCACAGTTATATCAACTTTACAACTCAAGAAAATTGAGACAAGAGCAAATGATATTACTGGTCAAAAACTCTAGAAAGTCTAAAATTATAGAATCCCCCCTCTCCTTCTTACAATTCTTCTTCTTTTATAGCCTCAGATATCTCCTTCCATCACTCCCCTTCCCACACAATTCTAATCTGCTCTTAACTCACATGGGACAAAATAGACGGTGCTTTCAATGCCTCAGATGCATGTTGTTCTTATCAAGAACTGCCCTGACTGCGGCATGGTGATTCATGTCTAGTACCTCCCTTCATGCCTAAATTTTTCATTCCATCACCTATTTGGCTGCTCAACTGTCTACTCTACCTCCACCTATAGGGGACAAATAGATGGCCCTTTAATGCTTGTGAGCCCCAAAATCTACCCGGTGCACTGTTCTATCTACCAAGAATAACTCTCACCGAGTTTCCCTCCATCTTTGTTGTAATAGATAGACAGACACTCTGTTTCATTGAAATGGAAGAGGACACTTAGTAAATCCACGAAAATTATCTTTATGGTCTAGAAGGCATCGAAGAATGACACTTGGCACCTTTCACTTTTTCTATATTCTTCTCAGGAATGCTCCACCTTCGACACCTGTCGCAATTCACTTCTTTTATACTTAGCAATTTTAACAAAATAAAACTCACCACGTTCTTTGCCCGAGCAACTTTTTAGGAGGGGATGGATGTACGTGGTATTATTTTCATGTTGACACTTGACACTTCCATAGTCTTTTGAAATAACATCCGAGACCCACCATAATCTTTATTTGGCAATGAGGATCAAAGATGGTATCTCAAAAGTTGACATGTGGTGACCTCCACTGCTTTTGGGAAGATACATGGCATCTTCCACTTCTCTTGCTAGGGGTATGTGGCATCTTCCACTTTTTCTAGGGATGGAGTAAGAAGGGGCTCAGAGGGCGACACTTGGCAGCATCCACTGCTTTATGGTGCTTAAGCAATATTACGATGCCTTTTTGTGTTTAACCAAAGTATTGAACCCAAGCATTAAACTAAAGTCTCTTGGATGTTGACACGTGGTGACTTATGTTGCATCTTTAAAAAGGGTAGTTTAGGGCCTTCCATGACTGCCACCTGGCACTTTCTGCTTCGTTGATACTTAGCTCATTGAAAGTCTTTGACAAAAAATAGAATGGAATGCGGGGACCAACATGAGACGTGGGTTCTGACATGTAGTGCATTCCACTTAACTACTACTAGATACGTGGTACATTATGCGGCCTTCTTGAAAGTTACAAAAAGGGGCTCAGAGGACGCCAGCTAGCCGGCTCCGTGTTTTTGAAAGTGACACTTGGTGGTTTTTGCCTGAATTTGATACTTAGGAAAAATGAAACGAAAGAAATAGAAAAGGGGAAAAGGACCCATGCTTGGAGGGCGACACTTGGCAGCTTCCACTACACTTCGACACTTAGGCAAAAATGAACCTGCACTCTACTCGAAAACTTTGTTGCTACATCTAAGGTATGCAGGAACCAAAATTGTAGTGCTTGACCAAAAAATTTAAATACGACGTAGAGTAAAAGACTACTCTACAGAAACATAGTAGTGAAATATGGTATTTGGATAGTATTTGTAGTAACCAAATGAGTGGGAACAAATAAATGTTTAAAACATATATAAACCGGTTAAGTCTAAAGTGAACATGGGAAATAATGACAAGGTTCCTATTATGGGAAAAGGCAACATCTCCATTCACACTAGGCAAGGTGACAAGAGAAAAATTCATGATGTTTACTATCTTCCAGGGTTGAAGCAAAACTTAATCAACATTGGGAAGATAGTTCATAAGGGATATAAGGTGATATAAAAAGATGAATATTTCATAATTTATGATAGAAATAAAATAAATAGGTAGATTTCATCTTCCAAAATGATAAATAATATAATTTTTCCTTTGAGAATGCAAAGCAAGTTATTAGCAACATTTAAAATAGTTTTAATGGATCAGTCTACCCTTTGGCACTTCAAATATGGTCATTTGAGTTTTAGTGGCTTGAACATTATTTACAAGAAGGATATGGTAAGAGGACTTCCCCTAATTGAACAACCAAATAAATTATATGATGGCTACATATTGGTAAAACAATATAGAAATGCATTTTGATTAGGTAAGTTATGGAGAGCAAGAGTTCTTATTGAGTTGATTAATGTAGACCTATATGGTCCTATGAAAACACCATCCTTATCCGAAAATGAATATTTCATCAATTTCATAGATTACTTCAACATAAATACATGGGTGTATTTTCTAAAGCACAAATCAAAGGCATTTCCATATTCAATAAATTGAAGGATATGGTTGAAAATCAAAGTGGGTATTTTATAAATATTTTGAGAATTAATATAGGGGGATAATATACTTTTGATAAATTTATGAACTTTTAAAATTAATGTGATCAAGTTACAATTTACAATGAGATATACACCAAATAAAAATGGTGCAGCTAAGAGGGAAAATATGACCATTCAAGAAATGGAAATAAGCATGGTCAAATCCAAAGTATTATCAAATGAGTATTGGATTGAACTAGTATAAATAATAGTCTATTTTTTGATTGTATGTCCCATGAAGATCATTCATAATATTATACCTCAAGAGGCATGGAGTAGAATAAATCAAAGTGTTGAAAATTTGAGATTTTTTGGACATGTTGCATATGCACATGTGCCCAAGAAAATAAGATAAAAGTGGGATGAAAAAGGATAAAAATTCATCTTCATTGGTTATAATGAGCAATCAGAATCTTTTAAGATGTAAAATCCAATGATGAATGAGTTAACAATCACTTAGGATGTTTAATTTATAGATAATGAAACATGGGAAGATAGACAAGAAAATAAGCAAGTACAAACAAGGGTAAGTGGTACCTTAATCAAAATTAATCTATCACATCTTACAACCACTAATACACCGAGTTGGAGTCTTGTTTCACAAATTAGTAAGTTATATAGTAGTATCAACCAACAAGATGCACAAGGATTAGCTCATTGATCCTATTTATTCTAAGGAATTAATTAAGGACAAAAAGTGGTGTGAAGTAATGGATGATGAAATGCATGTTATAGATAGAAATTAGACATGGGAGTTTGTTGACCATCTAATAGGAAAAAAGGTCATTTGTGTCAAGTGGGGTTATAAAAAAAAACCAATTCTAAAGGTAAGATTAAAATATACAAATAAAGGCTAATTATCAAATGATATAAGCAACAACTTAGATGTGACTATAATGAGACATTTTATCCAATAACAAGTATAGATATGGTGAGAACCATCATAGCAATAAATAATCAACAAAAGTGGAAGGTTCATCAAATGGATGTCAAGTTAGCCTTCTCAAATAGTGTTTATAATAATAATTTTATGTGGGAAAACCACATGGTTATGAGATTCCATAGATTGATAAGGTGTACAGGTTGAATAAAGCATTTTATGGGATAACACAAGCACTTAGGGCTTGGTACAACTAGATAGATACATACTTTTGGAGTAATGGATTTATCAATAGCATAAATGAACCCAACCTATACATCAGGGCAATAAAATGAAAGCATTTTTGTTTTTGTTTCATATGTGGACGATCTCATTTTTACTAGTATAGACACTAAATTCAAACTATCTATCACTTTAGTCTTGTATACTTGGCAAGTGCTTCTCATGGTTGTATCATTTAGTCTTAAGACATTATTATTACAATAACGATCACATATTTTATATATTATGCATATTGGTTATCTCTTATTCCAACCATATGTTATTCTAATGACTAAGCCTTCAATATTACTCAAAATTCTATAAACCTACTTAATATTATCCTTTACAAGTTTTAGACTTGCACCTATTTTTTAGCTTCCTAGACACTTGAATCCCAACCAAACACCTATGTTGATGATTGTATCTTATGCCAAACTAAGTGTTCAGTGCCCTAAAGTCATAAAAATTGAAATTATAATGTATCCTTATGGTCAGTCTAAGTGATTTAGCATGAGATATTCCTAAAATGTGTGTGTGTGTGTGCATGTGCGCGTGCATGCATGTGTGCATGCATACATGGGTGTGTGTGTGTGTGCATGCATTCAGGTGTGTGTGTGTGTGTGTGTGTGTGTGTGTGTGTGTGTGCACGCACGCGCACACATGAGTGCATGCATGTGTGTGTGTGTGTGTGTGTGTGTGTGTGTGTGTGTGTGTGTGTGTGTGTGTGTGTGTGTGTGTGTGTGTAATATATAAGATCAACCCTCATTCATTCCTCACCTATAATAGACCTAAAATATCACAATAAACTTACCAAAAGCATTGAATCAAGCATTAAAGTGAGCAAAGATTACATATTCTTTCATATTTTATTATTAGTTAAAGGGACAACCCATCTAAACATCTGATGTATTAAAGGATTATTCCATGAGCCATATTTTCCAAGTGTAATATAAGTCACTCTATGTAATACTAGAGGATTTTAAATGATGTCATGAAGGTTTCTATGTGAGTGGATGGGGAGCCTTGATAGTCTAAGTGATAATTCCAAAGTGTGCAATGTGCTTGTTCAAGTATGCTTGAAATATGATTGGTTGATTTTCAATTTTGGCATGGTCAGAGATGTCCAAGGATGAGTATGGTGATTTGAGTATGTTAAATATGTTACTAATATGTTTTATATGCTTTTATTTATTTGTTCCATAAGTGCAATTCTTATGGTTGTCCATAATTTTCATCTAGACACTTTCAGTCCAGTGGCAAAAAATCTGAGTAGGCAATTTGATGATGTCACCATTACCACGTGTGGATAAGTTAGGGTTATTTGGTCATATTGTTTTGATTAAATTAGTCCCTTTTTATTGTGTGATAAATCTTATGTCATGCACCTAATTTCATGAAAATATATGCGAGTGCAAAGTTGGGCTCCCAAGAATGTTGACAGTGTTTTCCCATACTTAGCCAAATTCACATGAGGCTATAAAGATCGAAGTAAGAAGTTTGATGATGGAATATATTTCATGTGTGTATTTTTAAAGTGAAGGTGATAATTTGGTTTTTTTTAGTTTTGTTCCTAATTTATTTTCACTATTTTTTAGGTCAAACACTAAAGCGCATCAAAATATATGCATGTTCAAAGTTGACTTTTTAGACATGTTTTTGACATAGTTGGCTCTGTGGTAGAAAAATCTGAGTTAGAATTATTATGTCATTATATTTCACAAATTTTATGGCTATATGATAATTTTATCACATGTTTTTATTATCCTATGTGAGGAGATCATTTGGTCCAAATTCGAGATCATGCGAGTGAGTGAGGTAAAATATATGACTGTGCAAAGTTGGCCTTCTAGATAGATAAACAAGGTTACCATACTTTGTCATTTTTTCACAAGTTAAAGTTAGAGAAAACCATGAAGATATTGAAGGAACTCATTTTATCCAATATTTTAGGAAGCATAAAGTTGAGGATAGGTGCATAATGTTTAACGCTAACCAAAGGTAAAGGATAAGGATCAAATGGTTCGTGTGTATTTGAACATATTGATCTAACGGTGTGAGTGGAGTCAAAGTGGTCAAAGTGAAATTCATTTAATGAAATTAAATATCAACAAGATCAAAATTTAATTATTAATCTAAGATATGATGACACAAGATGTAATCATATTGTCTTAAGTTTAACTATAACCATTTGAATTCAAATAGTTGACTTTAACCAAAAAAAAGACCAGTGTCTAGTTTTTGAGAAATATCTTTTGATATAGGATGAATTTGACCATGTATTAAAATTTTAATTTATACATGAATCCAAGTCACATATTTAAATATTAATTTAAACATTTGAAAGTGTGTATAGTCAAATATATTAATGTTCAAAGTTGATTTTGTGTTTGTGTAGATTCTGCAAGTGACCTGAGAAGATTGCTCAAACTTGTTTAGATATTATTTTGATATATCTTGATCAATTATCTATTGGATAGTGTTTTATACTCCATAAGGATGATCTATTTTCATTATTAATGTTTGGATATTTATATACAATATTAGTAATGGTATAGAAGGCAAATGTGTACTCATTATAATGATTGTGTGCACATAATGTTGTTTAAGCAAATTATACTTAATCAAAAGGGTTCTATGTTGGTTTTTATAAATTAAGGTGGAAATATAGATCATATTTAATAGTGGTTATGTGTTCTTTTCTTGTTTAATTAAGTTTTAAAGGAGTGAATGGGTTCACATGAGACCAATAATGGCTACAAGGGCCTTATTAAAAGGTGTAGTTCCTTAAGGGTGACCCATAGATGCTATGGGTGACCTATGAAGATTATTTTTGAGTTACATATTTATGTTAAATATGAATTAAGGATTAATTCATTCCTAATGTCTGATAAATTTAGTGATTATCATTATTTCTCTATAAATAGTGAAACCAAATGTATTGGTTTCTAGATTGAGTGGAAGACTTGAGTGAGAGAATTTGGAGTGGTTTTAGAGAGGCTTATGGGTGTGAATTGTTAAGTGAATGATGGGTATAGTGCATTTTTTAGGAGTTGAATATTAAAACAAATTTAGTAATATTTTTATGACCTATTAGTCATAATTCTATTGGTAGAATAGTGTTCTTGTTATTTGAGTATGAAAAAAGGTGAAGAGTGATAATCATAGGTCCATCATCAGGTGTTAAATACATAATTTCATAGCTGGATATATCCATAGGTGTTGCTATTTCATATTATTATATAAATGGGTTGCATCATCCTTGCAAGGTGGAACTTGCTAAAGGTCTAGTTTTTATGGCAGCTCAGCTAGACAGATGTTGTAGCACCTTATAGGATTGTAGTCTCACTAAATAGGGATTGTAGTTCATTTATTAGTTGTAGCTAGTTGAAATTCATTCTTGTTATTATAGGGTAGTATTAAAATTTCAATTTCTAGTGCATTTTCTCTCCCAAGAGGGTTTCCCACATATGCCATGTGTTATGTGATTGATCTTGCATTGTCTGTCTTGCTCATTGTTTAGAATGTTGTGTATGATTCATGAATGCTTGTGGTAATTGGTTAAGTGTTTGTAAATATTGAAATTAAATTTAGATTATTTTGGATCACTAATTTATCCCCCCCCCACTCAATTATTTTACCTCTAATTATTAGTATCAAAGTGGTTCATTTGGTAAAGGATTAACAGATTGAAGGTGATCTAAGATACAATATAGGGCGTCATTAAGGAGCTTTCTCTACTAATAAAGCACCAATGTTCAGTGGATTTAATTATGATTTTAGGAGTGCAAGGATGAGGACATATATTATGTCCCTAGGTTTGGATGTATGACAATCTATTATGGATGTTCATGTTGCTCTTATTACTCCTCCATCTATTGTTATAGATAATAAGTTGTTTGAGAATAATTCTAAGGAAATTAATGCAATCACTTGTGGTCTTTCAGAGATTAAATACATCAAGGTAATCCATTATAAATATACTAAAGATATATGAGATAAAATGTAGATAATTTTGGAATGAGATTCGAAGGTCAAGCTTGTTAAGTTGTAGACTCACAAAAGGCAATTTGAAAGTCTCAAGATGAAGGAAGAAGATTATGTGGCATCCTTTCTATAGAGAGTTGATGAGATTGTGAACATCATCAGAGGTCTTAGATAGAATCTTGAAAAGGCTATTGTAGTCCCAAAGGTATTAGGGTCTCTATCTCTCAAGTTTGATCCAAAAGTATTTGATATAGAATAAAATCATGATCTTACTTAGTTGAAGATGGATCAATTGCATGACACTCTTACTACATATGAGATGAGAGTAAATGATGATATACCACCAAATAAGGAAGAAAAATTCAAGATAGAGATGAAGCCTAAGAAGAAGTTCCAATTTAATAAATCCAAAGAGGATGACATAACTGATATTGATGATGATTAATTAATTTTTTTGATTACTAGGAAACTAAACATAGGCTCAGGGAATTATAAGGGTAAACTACCCTTCAAATGTTTCAACTATGGATAGATAAGAAATTTTGATCGTAAGTTCTCTCATAATAATGATAATAAAGATGATGGAGAGCATGGTGAAAGCCAAGATGTTGACAAAAAGACATACGTGAAGAAAGGATTCAGAAAGTTTAACAACAAGAAGAGTCTCTACACCAAATAAAATTGCAGCTCATTAGATGAGAGTGAATATAGTGACTCAAAATGTTATCATGAAGATGATGGTCCTAGTTAAGATGAATCCATGTTCATGGCTGAGGAAGGAATTTGCTCACATCATAAGGTGTCTACTTGGAGTGATTTAGATGATGATGAAGATGAAGATGAGGTGGCATGTGAAACTGTATTGATGAATCCTCTTGAAGAACTAAATATTGATAAGAAGATCAATAAGAATATGAAATATAAACTCAAGGAATATAAGGAGCAATTCAGTGTGTTTGAGGAAAGATTGGTTGAGGAATATAGAGAGCATGAAGGTGTTGTCAAGTTTCTTAATTATAAATTGGAAATCCTATCTACAAGATTGAAATATATAGAAGATGAATGTTTAAGGTATGTTTCTGAAAATGAATAAATAAAATCTAAGTTAGAGAAGACATCTAGTAAGGTAAAGTCATTTGTGAGATTTTAAAAGAGCTCATGTGATCTAGATAATATTTTTATTGGTCAAAAGCATGCTAGTGATAGAACTGGTCTTGTATATGAAGAAGAACAAAATAATTTTACACAAGACAAGATGAAGTATAATGTGAAATAGGACAATTATACTTTAAAGATAAATCATCAGACAAGGAATGAAAGTGCTGGCAAAATAAAGACAAATTAGATTAGATAGCCAAATCCTATGAGGTATGCAAGATTCACTGGTTACTATTATACATTTAATCAATTTTTTCACAACGTTAGAGAGTGTAATAGACTTGTTAGAAATGAGTTTTCATGGGACTATGATGGGGGTCATCAGTCAAAAGGAGTGAGAAAAATTAAGTGCTTCAAATGTTTTGATGTGGGACACTTTTCAAACCATTGTCCACATAAGACTAGACAAGGTGAGTGCTCTTCAAAAATTAGAATTTGTTTTGTTTGTCATGGTAGAGGACATATTTCAAGTTTATGTTCAAACATGACAAGACAAATTGTGTTTCCTTCAAGGATTTTGGTTTTCTACTATTGTGAATAGGGAGGTTACATTGCTAGGTTATGAAAGTAAAGATGTACAAGTTTGAATAGGTTTAATCACACTCCTGGAGTGCAAGAAAGAAGGCATGTTAACACATGGAATCCAAAGGTGATATGTGTGAGTCATGATGAGTCTACAGGTCCAAGTAATCTATTTTCTATGGTGGAGAATGCTTTTGAAATTAAAGATTGCCAAGGGATCTCTTTGTGTTCTCATGTTAAAAATGAATAAATCTAGGGTGTGGAGCTAAAAGCTTTACCAAGGAGCACACTTTGACAGTTTCAGGTCTACACAGACACCGACGTCGATCAGGAGTGACCGACATTGGTCAGGTACAGTTGCAGAGGCACCGGCGTCGGCAGTGGGTCCGCCGACGGTGGTCACAGGCAAGCAGCAGGAACTGGCGTCGGTTACCTATGCGTCTAGAATGCTATTTCCGAGGACAGAAGCGAGTGTTTGCATGATGAGTTTAAGTTATAGTCTTAAGCTCACGTCTCTATTATTAGTAATATTATTTTTAGAGCCCTTGTTCAAGTGGCTTAACTATTTTTTGTAAGTGCATGCTCAAGTTTCCTAGTTCTATATGTAGAATTAGATCTTCTTAGCTTTGTGTGAATTATTGTAGTAGTTCATTGTATGTGAATGTTGAAGAACAGTAAAAAATTGAATAAATCCAGGCTTGTTGGAGTTGATTGTTCTTGAGAGAGAGAGAGAGATCTTGAGGAATAGAGATCTAGTGAGAGATCTATACATCTAGGAGAGGTGTGGAAGAAAGAAGTTTCTTCAATTGTATTCCTTTTGTAAAGAGTTTGTTAATACAAGTTCTCAGGGTGGTTTCTTGTATCTCTTGTTCTTGTTATTATCTCATTCTAGTTACTTGTCTATCTGATTTAATTCCATGTTTATTGCTTTCATAAGTGTAATCTATTGTTGGTTGATCCCCAACAAGTGGTATCAGAGCTCAGGTTCACTAACAGGTGGTTCAGATCTGTGTAGTGTGTATTGATTATAGGTTCTCACAGGGGTTTCTGTAGGGATTCCTGTTTGAGTGGGAGAAGCAATGGCAGATGAAAGTAAATTGAGAATGGAAAAGTTCAATGGCAAAAATTACCAACATTGGAGAATGCAGATAGAGGATTATCTGTATCAGAAAGATCTCTACTTACCGTTAGGTGGGGTTGCAAAGAAGCCCAAAGACATGGAGGATGAAGAATGGGAAGTTCTTGATAGAAAGGCTCTGGGGTCTATAAGACTGAGTCTAGCATCCACTGTGATATCTAATTTATCACAGGCAAAGTCTACGGTAGAGTTGATGACTACGTTAGCAAATTTGTATGAAAAACCCTCAGCTTCTAATAAGGTATATCTTATGAAGCAGTTATTTAATTTGCATATGAATGAAGGTGGATCTGTTTCTACTCATCTGAATGATTTCAATGGAATTGTGAATCAATTAAGTTTAGTCAATATAGTGTTTGATGATGAAATAAAAGCTCTTTTAATATTATGTTCTTTGCTTGAAAGCTGGCATGGCTTAGTAATGGTAGTAAGTAATACTGCATCTGCATCAAATATTTTGAAAGTAGAGGATGTTGTTAGTGTTATCTTGAATGAAGAAATATGTATGAAAAGCACAAAAGAGACATCTGGGAATGCTTTAAGTTTTGAGAGCAAGGGGAGGCAGAAAGATAAGAGCAAGAGGAGATCAAGATCAAAGTCTAAGGTGAGAGGAAGATCCAAATCCAGGAACGGCAGGAACCCACAATGCTGGAATTGTGGAAAGATTGGGCACATAAGCAGAGATTGTTGGTCAAAGCCTAAGGAGGACAATCAGCATGAAGGAAAGGAAGAAACCAAGGTTGCAGGTATTGCACAAGATGCTTTAATTTTCTCTCTGCATAATAATATAGAATCTTGGGTGTTAGATTCTGGTGCATCTTTTCATGCTACCCCTAACAGGGAATATTTTAGTGACTATATCCATGGATATTTTGGAATAGTGTATCTAGGGGATGATGAGCCCTGTAAAATAATTGGCAAAGGTAAAGTGCAGCTGAAGATGCAGAATAGCAACACATGGGTGTTGAGAGATGTGATGCATGTTCCTAGCTTGAAGAGAAATTTGATTTCTGCAGGAAAGTTAGGGGATGAGGGTTGTACAGTAACTCTCACAGCAGAATCTTGGAAGGTGACCAAGGGTGCACTTGTTATGGCCAGAGGTAAGAGAGAAGGTACTCTCTATTTGTGTAATTGTGTTACTAACAAATCTCCTTCTGTATTATCTACTTCAGATGTGGATGCTAAACTGTGGCACTCAAGTCTTGGCCACATGAGTGAGAAGGGGATGTCAATTCTTAAGTCCAAAGGTATGCTTTCAAATTTAAAAGGCATAGATCCAGAGTTTTGTGAGCATTGTGTATTTGGAAAATAGAAAAGGGTTAGTTTTCTCAAGACTAGGTCTACTAAGAAGAGGCATAAGTTGTAACCTGTTCACACAGACGTGTGGGGACCAGCTCAGGTTGCTTCTATTGGAGGATCACAGTACTATGTATCTTTCATAGATGATGCTACAAGGAAGGTATGGATCTATTGCATTAGGAGAAAATCTGATGTATTTGAGACTTTTAAGATCTGGAAAGCTATGGTTGAGAATGAAACAGGTAAAAGATTGAAGTGCCTGAGATCTGACAATGGTGGTGAGTTCTGTAGTTATAAGTTCAGAGATTATTTTTATATGCATGGAATCTGTAGGCAAAGGACGGTTCCAAGGACACCTCAGTAGAATGGAATTGCTGAAAGGATGAATAGGACAATAATGGAGCGTGTAAGATGTATGAGATTGCATGATGGTTTGCCCTTACAGTTTTGGGCACAAGCTGTTGACACTGCAGTATACTGTTAGGATCTTGCTCCACCAAAAGAGCACAATATGATTACCAAACCAAGCAACTTAATATGCGGAAATAAACCAGATTCACCAAGTAACTAGAATTCAGAATAACACATGATATGAGAGACAATACACAAATTGTATTAACACTTTATACAAAAAAGAATACAATAAAGAACATGCCACTTCTTCTCCACCACCTCTTCAGAGGCTCGCCACACCTCAAGTGAACAGTAATTCTTCTCCCCAAAGCTCTCCCTCTCAGGTCCCAACACACAACTCAAATACAGAGTTGGTATTCACCTCCCGTGCTCCACACACAACAGAAGTGCTCCACACACTCCACAAGTACTCCACGTACTCCACAAGTACTCAAGGTACTTCAAGTAGATCTCCCATGAACCTGCAACAACCTGCAATTCAACAGACCATACTTATAGAAGGAACTCCCTTGCCTTCCTCTTTGCTCTATCTGAGTACACACATGTACTCCAAGTAGATCCTGCCTGATACTACTCCATGTTGTGTTGCTGTCTATATGATCCTACACACCTACAAATCAAACCCGATTCTGCTCACCTGTGAACCTTGACCTTGCACACACATACACCTACAGATCAATGATCTTACTTACCATGTAGATCTCCTATATAGGCCATACCCCTGTGACCAAGATCCTACATACATGAAGAACCCTGTTGATTCTCCAATCCAGCACCTACACCTGGTACTGTGGAACTAGGAGGAACACCCTTGGTCACCTCACACACAGAAGGAACAAACTTTGCTCAACTCAAACTAGAACACTTTTCCAATACAACCATGAGTCTATTATATAGATCTCATCCAAACAATAATTAGACATCTAATTACAATAATTAGATCCGCAGCTCTCAGTCTAAAAATAGCTCTAATCATGCAAACACTTGGTTCGTTAGCTAACTGCCCGTAATAAGCTCACAGTCAAACCACACAGGCGACCGACGTCGGTCCCTATCTGCCTGGAGGTGATCGACGCCGGCCGATCCCTGACCGACATCGGTTGCTTCTCTTTACTATCCTGCTGACGTCGGCTGATCAGACCGATGCCGGTTGCTCTGACGCTTAGCAACCTTCAACAACCCCTCCAATGGCCTTCTTCGTGTCTGCATTAGTGATGATTTTAGCTCCACAACCTAACAATCTCCCACTTGGAGATAAACAGCTGCACTATACCTATACCTGTACTCCATCTAATCTGTTTCCTAGTTTGTATCCCTCTTCAAGATCAATCCTGAAGACAACCCACCACACATCCTGTGGTGTACCTCCTATCATTCGAGTACCCTACCACATCTAAACCTACAAATCCATGTAGTGAAGTCCTGACCTTGCATAGCATGAATCCCTGCTGCCGGTCCCTCTCAAATACCTGAGAACCCACTTCCCCAAATTGGCTCCTAACTCTCTGACAGCTCCCACTGCATGGGAATACTCAGGTCTATACCAGACCTCATGTGATTTCGGATACTGTACCTGTCCAGCCCTTAGTGTGCTCCGGCTTTGCATCCTGAACCTCACCAACACCTGATTCACATCAGCTCCCACTCGAGACAAAATCAACTTGTGATCTCCATGTCTCCCATGTCAAAGAATTTCGCTGCTCCAAACTCCTCATGACATGCCACTGAACTAATCTTACCCTTAGCTTAGCAAAACCCTGTATGTACAAACCCTGCTAGCAAATATACCATCCACATACAGCAACAAAATGATGTCGCGACTCATCATCCACCTAGTAAGTCAAACCACAGTAGTTACCCTGACATTGCTGAAGCCATGCTTCGTCCTCCACCTGTCAAAACTTGTACCACTATCCTGCAGCTCCTCAAGACCACATACCTGGTCTTCTGTCTCACGTATCTGTTCTCTCTATTCTTCTACTAAGAAATCCATTCGTCTCTGTGCTTTCATCCAGCTGGCAACCCTACCAAAAACACCTATTTGGTTCTCCTCTAAGGAATCACATCCTCATCCATGCCAAGCTCACACCTGTTTCTTGGATCCTTCCTGCTCTACAATCAGCAACATGTATAAAGAAGAGGAACAACGAATTTGAGGGCCTACTTACATCTTCAGTCCTCTATATGGGTGTTTGAGACTCCATGACAGCGTGTTGTCCACCCAAAATCCGTTACACTGACCGACCTCGATCACTCCACAGTCTGCATCCGACCGACGTCGGTTCCATGTGTCTGTCCCTGACTACCGACCCTGCGGTGTCCCTGCTACCGACGTCGGTCCTCTGACCACATCGGTCTTACCTACTGCCGACATCGGTCCTCCTGACCGACGTTGGTCTTACCCTGCCCGACATCGCCGGCTTCGGTCTGCACATGACCGACATCGGCACCTGTCTGTTCGACGCCGGTTCCTCCTGACCGATGCCGGTACCTGTGTTCGCCTATGAGTGATGACTTTTTACCCGTGAGCTCTTTTGAATCAAATCCCATGTCCAAACTACACTGCTCAGAAGTATCTAGTACCATCCACTAGGTTCTGTCTGCCATCTCCTCCATACACACCAAGGCTTTCCAGTTCTTAAGCCTGTCAAATATATCTATCTTCTGCTTAAGAACATGCATCTCCTTTTTGCTCATGTGACCAAGCCTACGAAGCCACGTCTCCGCAATAGAAGAAGAATCAGTAATATAAACAAGTAGATAAAGGGTACCTATTTTCTTACCACCAGCTAATTCAAGTGCATCCTCTATGAGAGTTCTTGTGCATCTCTCATCACCCAATCTTTCTGAAGAAATTAGCCATATCTCCAAACTTGGGACCTGCATGACCTTCATCAACACCTGTGTGTTGGCCGCCTGCAATTTCAGCTTCACTTCCCCTTTGCCAATTCTTTGGCAAGGCTCACCAGCTCCTCTACCTAGGGCTGCATGGAAAGAGGCAACCGAATCTTTTATCCAAGATTCAACTTTATCCAAGAAACCTCCCAGAGCATCCTGTGCAACAACACTTGCTACATCTGCTTCTTCAGTTTCTTCATGCTGATCTGCTACCAACCAACAATAATCTTTTACCTGTTCTATCTTTCCATAGGACCGTGAGTGACCATCTGTGCTTTTCAACTCCTCCATTCTTAGCTTACTTTCATCTGCCATTGCTCTACTCCCACTCAATCAAAAACCCCTGAGAGTGACCTGTAATCAAAACACACTACCCAGATCTAAACCAATATGTTAGTATCCCAACCAAAAGCTCTAATACCACTTGTCAGTGGTATCAAGCTATGAGCTAACAACCTTGCTCTGATACCACTTGTCAGGATCTTGCTCCACCAAAAGAGCATAATATGATTACCAAACCAAGCAACTTAATATGCGGAAATAAACCAGATTCACCAAGTAACTAGAATTCAGAATAACACATGATATGAGAGACAATACACAAATTGTATTAACACTTTATACAGAAAAGAATACAATAAAGAAGATGCCACTTCTTCTCCACCACCTCTTCAGAGGCTCGCCACACCTCAAGTGAACAGTAATTCTTCTCCCCAAAGCTCTCCCTCTCAGGTCCCAACACACAACTCAAATACAAAGTTAGTGTTCACCTCCCGTGCTCCACGCACAACACAAGTGCTCCACGCACTCCACAAGTACTCCACGTACTCCACAAGTACTCAAGGTACTTCAAGTAGATCTCCCATGAACCTGCAACAACCTGCAATTCAACAGACCATACTTATGGACAGAACTCCCTTGCCTTCCTCTTTTCTCTATCTGAGTACACACCTGTACTCCAAGTAGATCCTACCTGATACTGCTCCCTATTGTGTTGCTATCTATATGATCCTACACACCTACAAATCAAACCCAGTTCTGCTCACCTATGAACCTTGACCTTGCACACACATACACCTGCAGATCAACGATCTTACTTACCATGTAGATCTCCTATATAGGCCATACCCCTGTGACCAAGATCTTACATACATGAAGAACCCTGCTGATTCTCCAATCTAGCACCTACACCTGGTACTGTGGAACTAGGAGGAACACCCTTGCTCACCTCACACACAAAAGGAACAAACTTTGCTTAACTCAAACTAGAATGCTTTTCCAATACAACCATGAGTCTATTATATAGATCTCATCCAAACAATAACTAGACATCTAATTACAATAATTAGATCCGCAGCTCTCAGTCTAAAAATAGCTCTAATCATGCAAACACTTGGTTCGTTAGCTAACTGCCTGTAATAAGCTCACAGTCGAACCACACAGGTGACCGATGTCGGTCCCTGTCTGCCTGGAGGTGACCGACGCCAGCCGATCCCTGACCGACGTCAGTTGCTTCTCTTTACTGTCCTGCCGACGTCGGCTGATCAGACCGACGCCGGTTGCTCTGACGCTTAGCAACCTTTAGCAACCCCTCTAATGGCCTTCTCCGTGTCTGCATCAGTGAATATTTTAGCTCCACAACCTAACATATACCTGATTAACAGAGGACCCTCTACAGCTCTGGATGGTGGTATTCCAGAAGAGGCATGGACAGGTAAAAAGGTAGATCTCTCATATCTCAAAGTTTTTGGTTGTGAAGCCTTTGTGCACATAGATAAAGAAAATAGAAAGAAGCTTGATGCTAAGTCTATGAGGTGCACGTTTATTGGCTATGGCTCAGATGATTTTGGTTACAGATTGTGGAATCTAGAAACTAATAAGGTAATTAGGAGCCGTGATGTTTTCAACAAAAGAGTGATGTATTGTGATCAGCTAAGGAAGCTGAATCAATCTGAGCAGAGCAATGGTGAATTAGACGAGGTGAAGGTTCAATATGAGCTCACGGGTAAAATAAATAATCACTTACAGGAAAACACAGAGACCGACGTCGGCAGATTAAGAACTGGCATCGATAGAATAGAAACTGAGGTTGGCCATACAGAGACTGACGTTGGCAGGATAGGCACCAACGTCAGTCAGACAGAACCAGCATCAGCCAGTAACAGGTCTGGAGGTGATCGAGGTCGGTCACTGTCAGAGAATTTGGGTGGACAGCGTGTTTTGAACGAGTCTCAGACACCCATCAGGAGGTCAGAAAGAGTGAGTAAGCCTCCAATTAGATATTCTCCTTCTTTATTTTATCTATTGCTAACTGATGGTGGAGAACCAGAGAGTTTTGAAGAAGCAATACAGGTGGAGTCCAAGAGTCAGTGGGAACGTGGCATGGTTGAGGAGTTGGAGTCCTTAAGAGAGAACCAAACATGGGATTTGGTTGAATTTCTAGCTGGTAAGAGAACACTCAAGAATAGATGGACCTACAGGTTGAAAGAAGGTGAGAATGGACAGATGAGATATAAGGCTAGATTGGTAGTGAAAGGATTTGCACAAAAGCCAGGTATTGACTTTGGTGAGATTTTTTCTCCTGTTGTTAAAATGACTTCTATAAGGGTTGTATTGTCTTTGGTTGCTTTTGAGGATTTGCATCTTGAGCAGCTAGATGTTAAGACATCGTTTCTTCATGGAGATTTGGATGAGGAAATTTATATGGAACAACTGGAAGGATTTGAGGTCAAAGGTAAGGAGAAGTTTGTGTGAAGATTGAATAAAAGCTTGTATGGCCTCAAGCAAGCTCCTAGGCAATGGTACTTAAAATTTGATAGGTTTATGACTAAGCATGGCTACAGTAGGTGTCAATCTAACCATTACATGTATTTCAAGAGATTTGATAACGGTAGATATATTATTCTATTGTTGTATGTAGATGATATGCTGGTTGCAGGATCACACATGCAGGATATCTCTGAGCTTAAAGTGAAATTAGTTCAAATGTTTGCTATGAAGGATTTAGGAGCAGCAAAGAAAATCCTTGGCATGAGCATTAAGAGAGACAGGAAAATCATAGGTTGATATTGTCTCAAGAAGATTATGTGGACAAGGTGTTGAAACAGTTCAATATGCAGGATGCTAAACCGGTAAGCACACCTTTGGTTGGACATTTTAAGTTGAGTAAAGAACAATGTCCTAATTCATATGATGAGGTAGAGTACATGAGTAAGGTTCCATATTCTTCCGTAGTAGGGAGTTTGATGTATGCAATGGTGTGTACTAGACCGGATATTGCCCAAGTAGTGGGAGTTGTAAGTAAGTATATGGCCAATCTAGGTAAGGAACATTGGAAAGCAGTTCAGTGGATCCTTAGATATCTGAGAGGAACCAGCAGTAGGCACTTGTGCTATGGAGGTTCAGATACTTCTCTACATGGTTATGTAGATTCAGATATGGTAGGTGATTTGGATGGCAGGAGGACCACTACAGGTTATGTTTTCACTATAGGTGGAACGGCAGTTAGCTGGATATCTAAGTTGCAGAAGGTTGTTGCCTTGTCAACTACAGAAGCAGAGTATATTGCAGCCACAGAGGCTAGCAAAGAGATGATATGGATGACACGGTTCATGGATGAGCTTGGTAGGGAGCATGAGAGTTGAAAATTGTATAGTGACAGTCAGAGTGCAATCCATTTGGCTAAGAATTCAGCCTTTCATTCAAGAACAAAGCACATACAGCTAAGGTACCATTTCATATGACAGGTATTGGAAAATGGTGAGTTGAAGCTAGAGAAGATCCATACGGATAGGAATCCTGCTGATATGTTAACCAAGCTGGTTACAAAGGTGAAGTTGAATCTTCATTCAACTTCTGTTGGTCTTCATGATTGAGCTGAAGATGGAGGAGCTAGAAGATGTTGCTGTACAGGTACTGGTGCAGCTGTTTATCTCCAAGTGGGAGATTGTTAGGGTGTGGAGCTAAAAGCTTCACCAAGGAGCACACTTTGACAGTTTTGGGTCTACACAGACACTAGCGTCGGTCAGGAGCGACCGACGTCGGTCAGGTATAGTTGCAGAGGCACTGGCGTTGGTAGTGGGTCAGCCGACGGCGGTCACAGGCAAGCAGCAGGAATCGGCGTCGGTTACCTATGCGTCCAGAATGCTATTTCTAAGGATAGAAGCGAGTGTTTGCATGATGAGTTTAAGTTGTAGTCTTAAGCTCGCGTCTCTATTTTTAGTAATATTATTTTTAGAGCCCTTGTTCAAGTGGCTTAATTGTTTGTTGTAAGTGCATGCTCAAGTTTCCTAATTTTATATGTAGAATTAGATCTTCTTAGCTTTGTGTGAATTATTGTAGTAGTTCATTGTATGTGAATGTTGAAGAATAGTACAAAATTGAATCAATCCAGGCTTGTTGGAGTTGATTGTTCTTGAGAGAGAGAGAGCTCTTGAGGAATAGAGATCTAGTGAGAGATCTATACATCTAGGAGAGGTGTGGAAGAAAGAAGTTTCTTCAATTGTATTCCTTTTGTAAAGAGTTTGTTAATACAATTTTTCAGGGTGGTTTCTTGTATCTCTTGTTCTTGCTATTATCTCATTCTAGTTACTTGTCTATCTTATTTAATTCCGCGTTTATTGCTTTCATAAGTGTAATCTATTGTTGGTTGATCCCCAACAATGCAAGTAAAGATGTACAAGTTTGAATAGGTTTAATCACACTCCTGGAGTGCAAGAAAGAAGGCATGTTAACACATGGAATTCAAAGGTGATATGTGTGAGTCATGATGAGTCTACAGGTCCAAGTAATCTATTTTCTATGGTGGAGAATGCTTTTGAAATTAAAGAGTGCCAAGGGATCTCTTTGTGTTCTCATGTTAAAAATGAAGAGATCTAGCTCAAAGAAAAGAGCAAGATACTAGTTGAGGCAAGTTTTGAGGTGTCAATCCAATCCTAGAAGAAAATAATGCTATATTGGGTGAGTATGTTGCTTCTCTTAAGAATAACAAGAAGAAGTAGAACTACATGTATCAGATGACCAAGGAGGAGAAGGAATATGAGCAGTTGTGGGTAAATCTTGATTTCACATTATTTTAGGACATTATGAACTACGGTATATCTCCCTATGCTTATTAAAAGAAATATTTTCTTGTAGATAAGAATTATTTTGTGCTCAATATTATATTTCCAATCTGAATAGAGACTTGTGTTGATCTTACAAGGTCTTTGGTTAAGGGGAAATAACAAGATCATGAGCTTGTTCCAAAAATTTGTGAATGAGATATAACACAAGATTATAATGGGTGTTTTTAGATGGCATAATGAAATTGATGCAATGTCAATAAGTTTTTGGTGCTCAAAAATTTCTATGCACTTCTTTGTGATATTATCTAGGTGTTTTGTGGTCTGATGGTATGTTGAAGCCAAATTGAACTTTTTTGGGTGCTCTCAGTTCTCTTAGTTTTTGCTTAAGGGTAAGTAGGCCTAAAATGGGTTATAGAATGTATGGGATCCCAAAGTTATATAATCTAAAATCTTGGTCTAGAAGTGTGTGATGGGTGTATATAGGTGTGTAAGAAGTTTTAGAGGTGTATGTTGACTAGGAGGAGGTTTATTGTGTTAGTGTAATTATGTATTGAGCTTAGGTTATTGGCTAAAGTAATGGTTAGTTGCCTTAACCACTTGAGCTAAGAGGTTAGTTTTTTTATTAGGTTTAGTTATTTCATGATAGCCAATGTAGGCTATTTATCCCACCCTTTCCATGTTTCTCGGGTGGTTCATTTCTTTACCTATTTAATAGGCCTTCTTGCATGGTTCATTGAATGTGTGTTGTGTAATACAATATGTTTCTCTTTTCAATCTTGATGTTCAATCTAATATGGTATTTAGAGCCCATGGTTCATAGAGCCTGAGTGGAAGTCTATGGTATCCAGAGAGGTTGGTGTCTTGCTAGGGAAGATCTTCATGCATCCAATAGAGAGTTGAAGGAGAGAGAAAATTATGTAAGCTCAATCAAAAGATCAAAAAACTACCTGAGAGGATTAAAAGATTGAATAAGATCAAAAGGAGGTCAGAGGGATCCATTTCAAATTATTTAAGGCCTTTGTTTGATTTTTATGGCTTGGCTTTATGGTGTACGGTGTCGTACAGTTCAAGGGAAAGGATAAAATTAAAACTTGATCTTTTTCAGTGAAACAAAGATCTAAAATGCGAGTTAAATCCTAAATTGAAATTGGTGCAGATGGTTTCTTATTTGGATAAGAATTGGGCTTAGAATATATGCTTGACGTTTCATAGGTAGGCTTATTTTTTGATTGGATAATTATTTTCATGATATTTTTAAACTAGCATTTTATTATTTCAATTATTTTTAATTTTTTAATTGAAATAAATTAAAACTTTAGCCAATACGGTTATTGGTGACCTACCACTGATTAATAATCATGCAAGCATCTAGAAAGTTAAAAGTTTCACTATTTTCTAGTTTTTTATATCTTAATGTGGACGGAGAAAGAATTATTTAAATTGGAGTTGTAGGTTTCCTGATTTAATTGTTTAAGTGAAAGAAAATTTGAGATCTTACAAATAGTATTGATTTTGTTATTGAAAGTTGGTAGAGTTGTTCAGTGTCAATATAGAATCAATTTATAGAAGAAATTTTTATAAAAGTCATTATAGTTTTTTTGATTTTATTATTTTCATGAAAAACTAAGTCAAATGGATAATATTCAACACCTATTACTACCAGATTCTTAGAAATTGATAGGAAAGAACTTTAGTTTATGGAGTCACAAGGTTTTGATGATATGTGAATATTAAAGCCATGATCAAATAGTGCTTGATAAAGAGAAAAGGCCTACCATTAGTTATGATTACTATGATAAATGTCATCATGAGGCTCTTATATTTTTAAAACTATGAGTAACAAATAATCTAATCTTAGAGGTCATAAATGCGACCACTATATCAGCTTTGTGGACTAATCTTACTTCTAAATATAAATATTCTAAATTTGGTAGGGTACCATATTTGAATAATTTATTATTTTATACTAATATGTAGAAAGGTGGCTCCATTTCTGAGTTCGTGTTGCAGATCAAGGACATCAGTGATTAGTTGAAGGCTATGCAAAAGACTATTGATGAGAAATATTTGATTTCTCTAGTTATACAAAATATTCCACTTTCATTTGAGTCATTTGTGGAGTCCTTCCACATAATTATTGAGATGCAAACTTTGGAATTTGAAATTTTATCCACATTGCTATTGCAAAAAGAGAGATGGCAGGAGTAGGCAGTATTGTCTACATCTACTTCTACAGAGAGTGCATTATTCATAAAGAGAAAGGGTAAGCAGTTTGGTAAAAATACTAGTTCTATGATAGAAAATTCACAAGCAATTAGTTATAATAATAGATCTAAGTGGAATTTTTTTTTTATTGTAAGCAACATGGTCACCTTAAGAAAGATTGTAGGAAAAGGCAATAGGATATGGATAACCCTAGAAAGAAATCTCATCATGCAAATGTAGCTAAAGGTGAAGGTGAGGAAACATCTCTTGATTTTGATTTCATGGTTTCAAGTGGTAATTATGTGGTGGATTGAGCTTGTTACTTTGATTTAGGTGTATCTCACCATTATACATGTCACAAAGACTAGTATGAGGATTTTTTTGAAAATGATAGTAGTGATGAATATGTATCTTTGGGAGATGGTAGAAATCATTTTGTGAAGGTATATGCTAATGTTTAGATCAATTTTAATGTGACAATATGCTATACATTTAATAATTTTAGGCATGTGATTGATATGAAAAAAATTTACTTTCAATTAGTGAGATCACTTCAAAATCTGATTTTGTTGTAAAGTTTCAAGGACAATAATTTTTAGTCACTACCAGAGATAATAATATTATTGATGTTGGCATTGGTGAGAAAGGTCTATATAAGCTTGTAGATCCATAGAGGGAAAAATAAAGTTCACTTGTTGTGGTTGATATCATAATTTCACTATGCCATGAAAGATACGAGCATTTGAATTTCTAGTATTTGACTACATTGAGCAAGACTAAGATGATTAATGGGATTCTTTATATTTGAGATAATCATCATGTATATATTGGATGTTTGTTGGGGAGGTAAGTTAGACATTCATTTGATGTTGATAAAACTTCAAGAGATAAGAGAGTATTGGATCTAGTACATGTAGATTTACATGGTCCAATACAGACACCTACCCCTTCTAGAGCCTATTATTTTCTATTAGTAGATGATGACTTCTCTAGTAAAAAGTGGGTATACTTTCTATTGAATAAATATGATTTTTTTTCTAACTTCCTTACTTAGAAATCTATGGTTTAAAAATATGTGGGATGGTCAATGAAATCTCTTAGAATGGCTAATGGGGGTGAGTTCATTTCAAAATAGTTCAAGAAGTTTTATTCCACTAAAGGCATACACAGATAGTACACCACCCCTTACACTCTATAATAAAATAAATTTATGGAAAGGCAAAATAGGATGGTGATGGACATGGATCATTATATGGTCCAAATTAGAAATGTCCCATATAGATATTGGGAAGTAGTGAATATAGTGGTGTACATCCTCAATAGAAGTCCTACAAAATCATTAAAGAATATGACTCCAATGGAGCCTTGGTCAAGTAAAACTCCAGATGTAAGTGATTTTTAAATTTTTGGTTGTGTAGTTTTTTCATGTATTCCTATTCAAAAGAGAAGTGACTTGGACACAAAAGTCAAAGCATAAATCTTTGTTGGGTATAGTGAGAAGTCAAAGGCTTATAAATTACTTGATGTTTCTACTAACAAAGTTGTGTTAAATATAGATGTCATAGTAAATGAACATATGCCATACTTCATAGCAATTTGTATAGTTTCTGATATTGAGTCATTTTTTTCTTCTAATGATTCTATTATAAGTTGTGGTGTGAAAGTTGAGTAGGATTCTAGTGCATCAATGGAATCACATTCCAAGGAGGGAATTGATGTAGTTCATTATGAATTTCCAACAAAACAACCAAAGAATCCAAAGTGGTATTCTATCATAATTGAATCACTAAAGGAGGGAGATTTACCACAAGGTGTGCAAGGAAATAGATTGAGATCAGGGAAGCAATTTGGTAATAGAGCTGAGCATGATAATTTTTCTCTAACAACTATTATTTCACATGTATTTAAGCCTAATTAATTTTTAGAGGCCAAAAGGAAGCATGAGTGGGAATTGTTATTGTAAATGGAATATGATTCCTTGACGAAAAATAAGACTTGGGAGATCATGGAGCTACCACTAGGAAAGAAATTCATTGGTTGTAAATGGATTTTCAAGGTAAAATGTAAAGTAGATGGTTCTTTGGATAAACACAAAGATAGACTTGTTGCAAAAGTTTATGTATAAGAGGAAGGGGTTGATTATGAGGATATTTTTGCTCCTACTACAAAGATGGTAACTTTTCATTTGATTTTTTCTATTGTTTCTCAGTTTGGATGGCAGGTGCACCAAATGGATGTCAAGAGTGCTTTATTGAATGGATATTTGGAGGAAGAAGTCTACATGGTTTAGCCACAAGGTTTGTATGTTCCTGTTAAGGAACATCTTGTTTGCAATTTGATCAAGTCCTTGTATGGGCTTAAGTAGGGTCCTCAATCCTATTATATGAAGATAGAACATAACTTAGGGAGGCTAGTTTCAAAAGGCATAACTCTTAACCAAATTTCTATGTAAAGGTGTCTGGTGATGATATCTTGATTCTCATTATATATGTTGATGATATATCCATCACTAGGAGTAGTGTTAGTCTCATTCAGTAGATGAAGGCTAACATTTGGTGTACTTTTAACATGACAGATTTATGACTACTAAAATACTATTTAAATGTTGAGTTTTGACAAGGTGATTATGTTGTATTCATGTCACAAAATAAGTATCCCAAATCATTGATGGAAATGTTTAGAATGATGGATTGTAATCCAATTCACACACATATGGAATTTAGAGCTAAAATTTTAACTGACACTACATCACCTCTAGTCATTGAAATAATGTATCAGTAGCTAGTGGGTAGTCTCATTTACCTCACTACCACTAGACTAGATATTTTTTTTGTAGTGAGTTTTATCTAAACCATAATAAGCAGATTTTTTAGCTGAAAAATGGGTATTAAGATATGTCAAAGGTACTCTTGAATTTGGCATATTATATGAGAAGTCTATAGATTTTGAGCTTTTAGGATATTTAGAATCTGATTGGATCAGATCAGTAGATTCAAGAAAATATACAATAGGATATGTATTTACTCTTGGTTTAGGATTTTTCTCCTGGTAGAGCAAAATACAAAATATAGTGTCATTATCTTCAATAGAAGCTAAGTATAAAGTTGTGGTTAGTACAGGTTGTCCAACTATGTGGATAAATAAAATCTTAGAGGATCTTTAGTTTGAGTCATCAAAGATTACTCCAATTTTATGTGATAACTAGAGTGTTATGAAGATGGTGAAGAATCCATTATTTCATGTTAGGACTAAACACATTGAGGTTCATTGTAATTACATCTAGTATTTGGTTATGAATGAATACATCAGTATCTTCTACTACCCCACTACAGAGATGCCAACTGATATAATGACCAAATAACTTGGTACAGACAAGTTCATAAAATTTAGTGATAAACTTGGTCTTGTTTCTAGTTTTGTTATTAAGAGAGGGTGTTATCATAATTATGTATTTACCTTGGGTTATTGACTAAGGTATTTATTAGTTTCCTTAACCATATGGGTTAAGAGGTTAGTTTATTTTATTGGGCTTAGCTATTTCATGATAGCCAACGTAGGTTGTTTTTCCTACCCTTTCCATGTTTCTCAGGTGGTTCATTTATTTGATTATTTAATAATCCTTATTGTATGGTTCATTGAATGTGTGATATGTAATAAAATTTGTGTCTCTTTTCAATTTTTGTGTTTAATCTAATATGTTGATCTTGTTGTTTTTAAGATTTTAGGGTTTTGGACTATGCTAGAAAATTAGTTTGCCTTATTATTTAAGGTCTAAGGCTTCTTAATAAGTTGAATGAGCTAAATGGCTTGTCAAATCAAGATTCACAAAGATTTGAATATTTTTGGTTCTCAAGTTATTCATGTTTTTGTCAATATAGAGGCTTAATTATCTAATAGGTATGTGAAGTAAGTATGTTGCAGAAGATGATATAAGTATTAGAATTTGGTGTGGTTGAGAGGGCATATAATAATGATCTAAATATTCAAGTCTTGAAGTTTTGTCTATAGAAATTTGTGGGGTCTACAATTTCTAGGTAGGGCTACAAAGAGGCTAAATAGGCCTAATATGAAGAAGAGTGATTTTTTATCAAATTATACAAAAGATCAAGGTATGAGATTTTTAAGATGAGTTATTAGGATGGTTTAGAGCATGTTTCCTTTTTTTTGAGTGGCATGAAGTTCTGTTGGTGGTCCTTGTGGTACATTAAGAGAGAAGGCTAGTAAGCATGTGTGGTGGTTTGTCATGATGTATGGAGATATGAAGATGATCATAAGGTGAAATGTCTCAAATTTATTAGGGGAAGCCCCTCTCAAATGTTTCTTGTTAAGTTTCATTAGACTCTAGTGTTTATGTGTTTTTTCTTCATTAGTTGTAGTGTTTGGTTGAAGAAGAGTATTGGCATGGAGCAATTGGAAGTTATCAAGGCAAGACGAGGTTGGATCAAGGTAAGGCAGAGTTTTTATCATCTTTATAAGGTGGTCCTATCCTGATGGTGGTGTTTTTAGGTCCTCAAGATCAGATTGTGCCCACTTTATCATCGTGACAAAGGGGAAGAAAGTTCCTATTGTGACAGTGTGTGAAAAGCGAGAAGGAAGGTGAGATGTATATTTCTATATGATGGTTGTTGACATCAATGATAAAGGGGGAAATTTTTGGAGAATTTTAAATGATGTCATGAAAGTTCCTATTGTGAAAGTGTGTGAAAAGAGAGAAGGAAGATTATATATATATTTTTATCTGATAGTTGTTGGCATCAATGATAAAGGGGGACATTGTTGGAGAATTTTCAATGATGTCATGAAGGTTCCTAGGTGAGTGAATGAATTTCCTCGATAGTCAAAGTAATAATGACAAAGTGTGCAATGTGTTTGTTCTAGTATGCTTAAAGTATGATTGGTTGATCTTCAATTTTTGGCATGGTTAGAGATGCTTAGGGATGAGTATGGTGATTTGAGGATGTGAAAGAGGTTCCTAATATGTTTTATATGCTTTTAGTGCTTATGTGCATAAGTAAAATTCATCTGGTTATCCATAATTTTCATCTAGACACTTTGGGTCTAGTGGCAAAAAAATTGAATAAGAAGTTTGATGATGTCTCCATTACCACGTGTGGATGAGTCAAGGGGATTTGGTCATATGGTTGTGATCAAATTAGTCCCTATTTCTTATGCACTAAATCTTAGGTCATGCACCTAAGCATGTAAAAATATATGAAAGTGCAAAGTTGGGATCCTAAGCATTTTGACAATGTTTTCCCATACTTAACCAAATTTTCATGAGGCAAGAAAGAGCCGAGTAAGTAATTTGATGCTAGCATATAGCACACATGTGGAAATTTTAGGAGAAGGTGATCATATGGTTTTGTTTAGTTTTATGCCTAGTTAATTTTTGCTAATTTTCATTTCAAGCACTGAAGAGCGGCAAAAGATATGCATGTTCAATGTTGGCCTTCCAAACAAGTTTTTGACATAGTTACCTCTGTGACAAAAAAATTTGATTGAGCATTTTTACATATTTATATCTTACATGTTTGAGGGTTAAAAGATAAATTTTTCACATGGTTTGATTCTCATATGTGAGGATATCACTTATTTAAAATTGGAGATCATGTGAGTAAGCGAGGTAAAAAATATGACTATGCAAAGTTGGCCTTCTAGGCAGATAAGCAATGTTCCCATACTTAGTCATTTTTGCACAAGTTTAATTTTGAGAAACACATTAAGATATATATGGAGTGAATTTTATCCAATATATTAGGAATTATAAATATGAGGATAGTTTCATGATGTTTAATGCTAAGAAAAGGTAAAGGATAAGGATCAAATGGTTCACGTGTATTTGTAAGAATTGATCTAGCAACATGAGTGGAGTCAAAGTGGTCAAAATGATAGTCATTTAAGGTAGTTAAATATAAAAAAGATAAATTATTTGTGATTTATATAATATTCATGTATATTATAAGTTATCATATTATCCTAAGTTTAAATGTGACTATCTGAATTCAAATATTTGATTTTTAACAAAGGAAAAACCAGTGTCTGGGTTTTTATCCATATCTTTTGATCTAGGATGAATTTTGCCATGAAGTAAAAATAAAAGTTATATAAGAATCCAATTAAAATATATAAATATTAATTTTAAAATTTTAAAGTGTGTACAATAAAATATATTAAGGTTCAAAGTGGACTATGTGTTTGTGTATGTTCTACAAGTGACCCAAGAAGATTGTTTGATCTTGTTTAGATATTATTTTGATATATCTTGATGAATTCAATATTTGAGAGTGTTTTAGATTCCATTATCATGATATATGTTAATTATGAAGTTTTTATCATTGATATGCAATATGAATGATGATTTATAAGTTGACTATGTGTTTGTTCATAATGATTTTATGCATAGAATGTTGTTTAAGTAAATTACGCTTAAGCAAAAGGGTTATATGTTGGTTTTTATAACTTAATGTAGACCTATAGATCATATGGAATGTGTACATGAAATTTTTAGTTTATTTTTGTTCTTTTTTTTATTAAGAGCTAAAGGAGTGAATGGGCTCACATGAGACCTATAAGGGCTACAAGGGCCTTATTAAAAGGTGTAGTTCCTTAAGGGTGACCCATAGATGTTATGGCCAACCTATGAAGATTGTTTTTGAGTCATTTATTGATCTAAGAGATGCCTTAAGGATTAATTAAGGCCTAATGGCTGACCAACGTAGTGATTATCATGAATTTCTCTATAAATAGTGAAACCAAATGTGTTGGTTTCTAGACTGAGTGGAAGACTTGCGTGAGAGAATTGGGAGAGGTTTGAGAGAGGCTTATAGATGTGAATTGAAAAGGAATGGTAGAGTTAATTTTGATGAGTTTAAGAGAATAAAAAATTGAGGAATATTTGTATGACCTGTTGGTCATAATTCTATTGGAAGAATAGTTTTCTTGTTATTTGAGTATGAGTGAAGGTGAAGAGTGATAATCAAAGGTCCATCATCAAGTTTGAAGACATGATTTCATAGGTGGATGTGTCCATAGTTGGTTTTGTGGTACCTTATCATATAAATGGATTATATCCTCCTTGAAATTTGGAACTTGTAAAAGATCTAGTTGTTGTGGCAAATTAGCTAGACATGTGTTGTAGCACCTTGTGGAATTGTAGTCTCACTAAATAAGGATTGTAGTTCCTTGATTAGTTTCAGCTGGTCTAAATTAGTTTTTGTTATTATAAGATAATAGTCCAATTATAAGTTATAGTGGTTTTTCTTCCCCAAAATGGTTTCACAAGTATGTCATGTGTTATGTGATTTATCTTACATTGTCTCTCTTGCTAATTTCTATGAATGTTGTTTATGCTTCATGAATGCTTATGGTAACTAGTTAAGTGTTTGTAAAGATTGAAATTGAAGTTGGATTATTTGGGATCAATGATTCACCCCCCTTTCAATGATTGTACCTCTAATAATTGGTATCAAATTAGGTCCTTTGGTAAAGATTTAATAGCTTGAAGGTGATCTAAGATACAAAATGGGTTGTCATCAAGGAGGCTTCTCTACTAAGCAATCACCAATGTTCAATTGGCCTAATTATGTTTTTTAGATTACAAGGATGAGGACATATATTATGTCCCTAGGGTTTGATGAATGGAAATCTATTCTAGATGGTTATGTTGCTCCTATTACTCCTTCATCTAGTGTTATAGACAAGAATTTATTTTAGGATAATTCCAAGGAAATGAATGCCATCACTTTTGGTCTTTCAAACATTGAATACACCAAGGTTATCCATTGTAATTCTTCTAAAGAGATATGGAAAAAAATGTAAATCATATTTAAAGGATATTAAAGGGTGAAGCTTGTTAAGTTGCATACTCATAGAAGGCAATTTGAAAGTCTCAAGATGAAGCAAGAAGATTATGTGACACCCTTTCTATAGAGAGTTAATGAGACTGTGAACATCATTATAGGTCTTGGAGAGAATTTTGAAGAGGTTACTCTAGTCCAAAAGGTATTAAGGTTTATATCTCCCAATTTTGATCCAAAAGTATTTGCTATAGAAGAAAGTCATGATCTTACTCAGTTAAATATGGATCAATTACATGGCACTCTTAATTCATATGAGATTAGAGTAAATGATGATATACCATAAAATAAAGAAGTAACATTCGAGATAGAGATGAATCCTAAGAAGAAGTTCCAAGGTAGAAAATCCAAAGAGGATAACACATCTGATATTGATGAGGATGAACTAATCGCTTTGATTATTAAGAAATTGAACATAGGCTCAAGGAATTGTAAGGGTAAACTACCCTTCAAATGTTTCACCTATGGAGAGATGGGACATTTTGCACATAAGTGTCTTCATAAGCATGAGAAGAAAGATGATGAAGATCATGGTGAAGACTAAGATGATGACAAGAAGACATACATGAAGAAAGGATTCAAAAAGTTTAAAAACAAGAAGAGTCTCTACACCAAAGAAGATTGTAGCTCATAATATGAGAGTGAAGACAATGACTCAAAATATGATCATGAAGATGATGGTCCTATTGAAGATGAAGCCCTATTCATGGTTGATGAAGGAAGTTGCTCACATCATAAGGTATCTATTTGGAGTGATTTATTTGATGATGAAGATGAGGTGGACTATGAGATTGTATTTATGAATGCCCTTGAAGAACTAAAGATTGAGAATAATATCACTAAGAAGATGAAATCTAAACTTAAGGACTATGAGGAGTGATTCAATGTGTTTGAGGAAAGATTGGATGAATACTCTAGGAAGCATGAAGGTGTTGTCATTTTTATTAATTCTAAATTATAAATCTAGACTAAAAGCCTAAAATATATAAAAGATGAAAGTTCAAGGTATGTTTCTAAAAATGATTTATTGAAATCTGAGTTATAGAAGATATATAGTAAGGTAAATTCATTTATGATATTTTAAAAGATCTCATGTGATTTAGACAACATTATGAGTGGTAAAAAGCATGCTAGTGATAAAACTATTCTTGGATATGGATAAGAACAAAATAAAGTTAATCAAGACAAGATGAAGACTAATGTCAACTAGGAAAATCATACTTTGAATACAAATCATCAGACAAGAAATGAAGGTGTTGGCATAACGAAGACAAAATAGATCAAACATCCAAATGCCATAAGTTACATAATGTTCAATGGTTACTATTATACATGTAATCAAATTATTCATACGAATAAAGAGTTAAAGAGACATATTAGAAATGAGTTTTCATGGGACTATGATGGGGGTCATCAATCAAAAGGAGTGAGCAAAATAAGTTCTTCAACTATCTTAATGTGGGACACTTTGCAAACCTTTTTCCACACAATATTAGACAAGGTGAGTCCTCTTAAAAAAGGGGAGTTGTTTTATTTGTCATGAAAAAGGAAATATTGAAAGTTTATGTCAAAAAATGGTAAGAAAAACTATGTTTCCTTCAAGGAGTTTGGTGTACTACTATTGTGAATAGAGAGGTCAGATTTATAGGTTCTGCAATCAAAGATCTACAATTCCGAATAGGTTTAATTAGGTTCCTAGAGTACAAGAAAGAAGGCATGTTAACACATGGAAGATAAAGGTGACAAGTGTGATTCATGATGAGTCTACAAGTCATTAATTTGTTTTCTATGGTGGAGAATGTTTTAGAAATTAAAGAGTGTTAAGGGCTTTATTTGTTTGCTCATGTTGAAAATGAAGAGATCTTGCTCAAAGAGAAGACCAAGATATTAGTTGAGGCTAGTTTTGAGCTGTGTATGGATCCAAGTGAACATTATTTAGTTTCTAATAATGTATCATGTAAACAAAATCAATTACCTATCCCTAGTGATGAGGTTCCAAACTGAAAGGTAGATTCTTGAGATGAAAAGGTATGTCATGAATCTTTGTTGTCTCCATATATTGTCAATAAAATCCTAGAAGAAAAGGAGAATGTTATAGGTTCTGAGTATGTTTCTTATCTTAATCCTAAGAAGAAGAATAATAACTATAGATGACCAAGGAGGAAAAGGAATATGAGGAGTTGTGGGCAACCCATGATTTCACATTGTTCAAGGACATTGTGAGGTAGCGTGTCTCTACCTAAGCTTCTTATGAGACATATTTTCTTGTAGAAAATAAAATTTTTGTGCTCAATATTATATTTCCAATATGAAAATATACTTGTGTTGATCTTATAAGGTCTTTCATTAAGGGGGAGCAAAAAGGTCATGAGCTTATTCCAAAAATTTGTGAAGGATCTATAATATAAGATCAAAATGGGTGTTTCCATATGGCATAATAATATTGATGCAATGTAAAGAAGTGTTTGGTGATAAAAAATGTCTATGTACCTATTTTTGATGTGCTCTAGGTGTTTTTTATTCTAATGGTATGTTGAAACCAAATTGAAGATTATTGAGTGCTCTTAGTTTTCTCAGTTTTTGCTTAAGGACAAGCAAGCCTAAAATGGGTTATAGGATTTATTGGTTCCCAATGGCATGGAAGCTCAAATATTGGTCTAAAATTGTGTGATTATTTTCTCTAGGTGTGTAAAAAAATCTAGAGGTGTACGTTGACTAGGAGGAGGTTTGTTGATCTTGTTATTTTTTAGATTCTAGGTTTTTGGGATACGCTAGAAAAGTGGTTTGCCTTATGAGTTGAGGTCTGAGGCTTATTATTAGTATGAATATGATAAATGGGTTTTCAAATAAATATTCATAATGATTTGAATATTTGTGGTTCTAAAGTTATTCATGTTTTTATCAAAATAGAGGGTTAATTGTCTAATAGGTTTGTGAAGGAAATATGTTGTAAAAGATGATCTAGGTGGTGAAATTTGGTTTGTTTGAGGGGGCATATGAGTATGATCCAAATATGAAGTTTTAGGTATTGAAATTTTTTCTACAAAAAAAAATTGGGATTTTCAAATTCCAGGTAGGGATACAAGGAGGCTAGACAAGCCTAGTATGAATTAGAGTGTTTTTTGATCAAATTCTCAAAAAAAACAAGGCATGAGTTTTTCAAGGTGAGTTATTATGTTGTTTTAGAGCATTTTTCCTATTTTTTGAGTGACATGAAGTTTTTTTGGTGGTCCTTGTGGTATCTTGAGAGAAAAGACTAGTAAGCATGTATGGTGGTTCTTTAGGATGTATGGATATATAAGGATGCTCAAAGGGTAAAATGGATTAGAGTTCTTAGGGAGAGTCCCTCTCAGATTTTTCTTGTTAATTTCCATCAAATTATATTGTTTTGTGTGTTCTATCTTCATTAGTTACAGTGATTGGTTGAAGAAGAGTGTTGGCATAGAGAAAGAGGAAGTTATCAAAGCAAGAAGAGGTTGGATCAAGGTAAGGGGGAGTTTGTATCATATTTATAAGGTGGTCCTCTCATATTGGTGGTGTTTTTAGGTCCTTAGGATCAGATTGTGTCCACTTCATCATTGTGTCAAAGGGGGAGAAAGTTCCTATTGTGAGAATGATTCAAAAGAGAGAAGGAAGGTGAGATGTAAACTTATATATGATGGTTGTTTAAATTTATCTCTCTTACTCATTTCTACGAATGGTGTGTATGATTCAAGAATGATTTTGGTAATTGGTTAAGTGTTTGTAAATATTTAAATTAAATTTGGAGTATTTGGGTTTGTTGATTCACCCCCCCCTCAATGATTGTACCTCTAACATGTACTTATTTATAACATGTTACAAAATTCAAAATGTAGGAGATAACTAAATAATTTTGAGACCCTCTTCATTATAATGGTTATATTATCAAAACCCATCCATATATGGTTCATTGGAGTATATTTATACTATATGCCCATTAGCCCATTTTTCCCAGAGTCACTCCAAGTGTAATAAACCCATGGTTTGATCATTTGACAAATAGTGATAGCTTGTGTGTAAAATCTAAACACAATATAGTAAAGGTGATATAAAACCTAAAAGTTTTAAGTGTTTCACCTAAATATATGTAATATTATGTACTATACACCTATATCCAAGTATGATAGTAACATCGATGTAACTATCTGGATCTGACACAAGCATCCAAAATCCATAAAGTGAAAATTTATAGAATATGATGACTATTCCAAGATATTGATCTAGTCTACTTCTAGATTATTTTAGTCTAGATCTACATATGAATAGTAAACTAACTAATTATTATTATTTATTATCTATTACAATATCAATAAATAGTTATACTTTCCATTTTTAGCATATCTCAACATATAAATTCAAAATATTGTTTACCTAAGTTTTTAAACTAATTAACCTCCTAAAAATATGTTTATCACCTTTTTCATTATTCATATATATATTATTAACCCTATACAACATTAACCCATCTCAATTTAGGGTTAAATATTTGGTGAACCCAACCTATTTAGATTAAATTTATGTTCTTTGCTTTTTTCCCCTAATATTTGTTTCCTTTATTTCTATCATCATGGATGATATATATCACTTTTAGGAATAAAATTTGAAATTATACAAATTTCTATCAAGGAAAGATTAAAAATTTATTATCATTATCTCTTTCCCAATACACAAGCACAACATCTACAATATTTGAATGGTGGTAGTTATCATCCCTATAACTAGGTCCACACCACCACCATACCAAGAGCTTAATTAAATGATCTTAAGGAAGATAAACAAATTTTCCATTATTTCCTATAACCAAATTGTCTACACATGAGTAAAAATTCTTGTATGCACCTAAATTTATTCATCCTAATTATCCCACTAATTCCACTATTTAAATATCATAACCATAATCCTAACCAATTAATTAAATTATATTCCCTATTAAATATTTCCTACATCCTACTAACCTTTCCACACCCCCATAACATATTAATCCAATCATCATCCCACTAATAACCCAATTATCTACTAATCCTAGTTTATTAACTAGCCACCATCCCACTTTCTAATTAAAAACACATATATATTCCAACTACCACCTAACCAACCTATACCTAGCATTTACTACACCATTATAAGCCTTAAATATCCCTAAACTAGTAATTAATATCTATTATCCCCTAATTTAATCTATAATCCTCTAGATCTAGAGAACTCTCCATAATTTTCTAGAATTCTCCAAACTAGAGAATTCTAAATAAATTAAAAATTCATCTAAAACCTCATAATATTTAATCTATAAATATCCATGCTTGGAGTATGGATAAACTATTTAGAAATATAATAATCCATTAATGCATCCATATACTATCTATCCTAAGTACTCTTACCCTCTTTCATCCTCTCTTGTATCCAAATAAGCCATTATATGCATCTTGAATCCATTATCAAGAAATCCACAAACATGTCAAATATCATTAGAAAATAAATTTCGATATCTTGGAGGGAAGCTATTAGGGTCAAGGTGATGGTAAGAAGTCATTTTTTATTTTTTATTGTTCCTATATTTATCTCCTTTTGATGTTATTGTATTTTTGGGTTAAAATTTTTATTTTTAGTAGTTTAGATCATAGCTCAAAAATACAAGCATACAACTCTTTCATTTGATTGAGCTAAATTTTGTGAAATCCATAAGTAAATCATGAATGATTTGCAAACTAGTCACAAATGAGATTTTATTGTAATCGCATTGATTCAAACTCCTATCATTTAAACATTTCCCAATAATATCCCTCTTAGAGATGATAATGATTCTATTTTTCCTTCATTTCATATTGATTTTTTTTAAAGGTCAATAAATATATCATGGAATCTTTTGCCAATAAAATCAAACCACCATAAAGAAGAGTTCATAAAAAACCTAAAGTGGAAAAAAATGCCAATGCTCCAAAATAAGATCCTTTACCAAACATTATTAAAATTCCACTTTCCATATCATTACCAAAGGTAGATGAACCCTTGAATGGTATGCAAATATTGAATATTCCAATATTTCCAAAATATCTATCGAAGGTTCCAAAACTTAGTGATAATCAATGTGCACTTATTATTCATGGAGATGTTAATATGCCTATGTGTCATGTGGATTAAAATTTCCAACATACAATAAAATTTTTGACCTATTTTACAACCTCTTCAATCAATACTCTATCCAATGATGAATATGATAAAAAATATTCATCAACAGAAGGTTATTATAGAATTGTAAATTTTCTCACATGAATCTACCTTTCATGACGATATCTTGATAGTCAAACCCCTTAATAAAAGTGTCTATAAACATATACATCCTTCCAAATTTATTATCCCTTTATTCTCTATCTTTGATGGCTAGTGAGATCGTGTAAATAATTTGAAACCATATATACACTTGTTTTGTCATTAGGTAAAGGATGGGTGTTTGGTATTAAAAAATTTTCATAGGATTTTAAATAAAGAAACTCTTTATTGGTTTTGTATCCTCCCTGATGGGTCCATATCATTCTTAAAAAAACTTGAGGATGTATTTTTAATGCATTTTAATGAGCGCAAGTTTTTGATGTTAACATTAGCCATTTGAAAGTATTGACTCAAAATGTGGATTAACCTATTCAAGACTATGTTATAAGATTAAAAGATGTTTTTTATTCTATAAATTACAATGCCTTATATTTGGAAATAAAATTTATTTAAAAGGGGTCTTCTTTCTCCACTTATAGAAAGAGCATTACATAATCATTTTCTTTCATTCAATCTATTATAGTGAGATGTGTATAAATATGAATGTTCATCTACAAATAATCATGATGCAAATATTTACAAGAAGGATGAATACCCTCAAGATAAACAAACTCAAAAGCATCTACATTAGAAAAATATAATAATTAAACTTTTTATGGGCAGTGCTTACTTGTGGTATAACCATGTTTATCCTAAACAAACAAAACCCACTTATAATGTAAGACATTTTCAACAACTTAGATTTTATCTAAAAGACATAAAACCTAAAAGAAGTAAAAAAGACTCCTTGGAAAACATAATAATATTCATTTCTTGTGGTCTTAAAGAGATTCAAACAAGGGTTTAGGTTATGCTACAAAAAATTTAATACACATTCACAATTGAAACCCTTCGGTTATACAAAATAGAAGCAAAAACTGACCAAAATTAGCAAGGTATCTCCTTTTATCATGAGAATAAATTGATCCATATTCCACATGATGGTAATCATCCTTCTAATTCACAATTAAATCACAAGGAGGAATAGACCATGTACCATTTTTAGTTATCCAGCCATGATCCAAATAATTCAAATGATCCAACCTAAGGTTGAACATGTCAAATATCAAAAATATTTTTAGCTTTTATAGGTTTTTATTAGTTCCTAGGCATAAATGTTATCAGTTCCTTGTTTTTGAATATCATATATATATATATATATATATATATATATATATATATATATATATATATATATATATATATATATATATATATATATATATATATATATATATATCTCTGTGTGTGTGTGTGTGTGTGTTATTCACACATATTTTTACTATGATACAGGCATACCCAAGCACATGATTTATGCACTTTCAGATGTTGGGTCTTCCCTTTACTCATGTCATTTACAATATATAGATATATATACATGTTATTCACACATATTTTTATTATGATACATGTATACCCAGGCACGTGATTTATGCACTTTCATATGTTGGGTCTTCCCTTTACTCATGTAATTTACACATTGGGGGAATATTCTTATTTGATCATGATATACCCAGGTTATATTATTTTATGATCATTTTGCATTATCATGTTTGAGCATATATACTTCCAAATTCCTTTATCCATGCTTATATCTTTTACATTTTACTTGATATGTTATGTACTTAACATTTTTTACTAACACACACATCTAAGAACTAGTATGACATGTTTATGTTAGTTTCTTATATTCCATGCTTTTCATTTATGTACTTGCTGAGTGTCTTGTCTTGAATTGTACTAGTTTTTCAATAATTTCAATATGCTACATTGTTTTTGTCCCTTGTGCCTATATTCACCTATTATAAAATTTGCACAAGTCATAGTTTGTTATATGTTGACATTTAAATATGTCATTTCTTGATTTATGGAGATTTTAATAATTCAATTCCATTTGATTGTGAAACATTTGAACCTTTCCCTTGTTTGATGTCTCCTTGGACCATTGTCTTTTGATTTGATTTCTAGTGATCTTGGTGTATGATTGATTTATTATTGAGATTTTATTGTTACTATCTAAACATTGCCTTATTTCACCTCATGTGTCTTAGGACTTGATGTGATCACATACTATGTATCTCAATTATACATCTACCTAGACATACTAATCCTATATGTTATATGATACATTCACACATTATACAATTTTCTTATCATTTTGAGTTATTGTGACTTCCAATTTCTATTTCACCTCACCTTAAAAGGGGGCCATATTAGTGTGGGAATGTTATAGAGGCATGGATTCCACAAATTGATAGTTTTGTATTTTAGTGGAGGCATGCCAAAAAGACATGACTTACACACCTTTTTAGTATTTAACATTTTCAAATTACATTAGAGGCATGTCATTAGAACATGTCTTATGCATTTGAATTTTTTAAAAACTAGATAAATTACATAGTTATATGATTTAAATACACACTTTTGGAAGCATTATATACATTGGTAGCTTTTTTATACCTAGGTTTCATCTTGAGACATATATGAGGTTCATATGACATGTGAAAAAACACATTAAATTACAAAATCAAATCATCTTTTAGATTTCAAATACTTCTATAGACTATAGCCTACACTAAGAATGGAATTTTATAGACTGTTATTGAGCCAATTTACTACCATAGATAGTTCATTTTTGGAAAGGTTGAGCTAATTACATCAGTCAATCTTGCCAATTTTATAGGATGGAGTTATCAAATCATCTACCTACACCAAATTTATAGTGCGAGTTGACTTGGATAACTCACACTCACCAAGTTAAGTATGATTAGATTGAATAATTGATCTAATCTCAACTGTCAGGTGGAAACTTGCATTTTCTCCAATGTTGGGGTTAATTTTCTCTCTAATATTTATATATATTTGCACTTTCATGTTTTAATATTATATTAATCTCATCTCCAAAGATTCATAGTAGAGCATCTCTTCATATAAAATTTCTAAAAGGCAAGATGGTTGCATTGATACACATGCAATCTTAACCTTGATCTCTTTACTTTAAATAATTTCAAAAAAATTAAATTATAGACCATATACACTGATTATATGTTGTAACATGCTCTTGGTTTTAGGTCAGTCACTCGTAAATCACTTAAATAGGACTCATGCAAAGATAAGGTGTGTTATACACACTTAGGTACACATTCATTTTCCTTTAAACTATAAATTTCATTATTTGGGGGGTGGGAAAAATGTAGGAATTAAATATTAATTATATAACATATTAGTCTTGTATATTTGGCAAGTAATTCTCATGGTTATACCCTTTAGTCCTAATATTAACCTATTGTCAAAATTCGTGCATCCACTATCTCTTGTGCTTCTTGCATATCTATTAGTCTGACCATATGTTATACTATTGACCAATCCTTATATACTACTCAAAATTATATAAACATGAATATTTTAATCATCTACAAGTTTTGGACATGTACCTATTTTTCATTTTATTAAACACTTACATTCTAATTAGATATTTACATCAACACTCATGTCATGTGTTGAACTAATTGTCTAGTTCTTTAATGTGAGATATTTATAAAATGGTTATATATATATATATATATATCTTATTCATTCCTTACATAACATAGACCTAAGAACTGACAAGGAGACTTACCAAAAGCATTCAAGCAAGCATTCAAGTGATAAAATCTTCCCTATTCTTTCCTATTTAAATATTATTCATAGGGATATCCCATCTACATGTATGATGTACTAAAGGAGCATTCCATGAGCCATGTTTTCCAAGTTATAAGCTAGGTCACTCTATGTGCTTGATTATCATAAATTTTATCTTGATACATGCATAGGACAACATGTAAGGGAGAAATACATAATTTTGAGGTCCTATTTAGAGTATTTGATATGTAAGAAATTCTCATTGATAAACGGGTCCTTGGGGTAGCTCAATAAATCAATTTTTTCCACAATCATTCTAAGGGTGAAAAATCTAGGGGTTGACCATTTGAAAAAGAAAACCAACTTTTGTGAGATATATAAATACATATGAGTAAAGACGACATAAAACCCAAAAGTTTCCATGTGGTCAAACCTAGATACAATTGATATTCCTTCTAAACACTTATGTCTAAGTATGAAAATAATGTTTATACAACCATCAATATCTAATGTAAGTGTCTAATGTCATAGAGTGCAAATTTATAGAATATGATAACTATTCTAAGATATTGATCTAATCCACTTCTAGATTATTTCATCCTATATCTACATGTAGACAGTAAACCAAGTACTCTTATTTCTAGATTATGGCACTCTCAATCAATATTTATGCATTCCATTTTAGCATATATCATAATTTAAATTCAAAGCATTGTTTATATGAGTTTATAAATTAATTGGCCTAATATATGGCTTTTCATCACCCTTATTATTATTCATTTATATATTATTAGCCATATACTATATTGACCCATCTCAATTTATAGTTCTTGTGTGCATGGTGATATACTATGTTATAGTATTGTTAATAATGTAATGGTGATTTCATGAAGGTGTCATGGTGGGTGAATGAATTTCCTTGATAACCTAAGTGATAATGACAAAGTGTGAAATGTGTTTGTCTTAATGTGCTTAAAGTTGGCTTGGTTGATCATGAGTTTTGGCATGGTTAGAAATGTTCAAAAATTAGTATGGTGGTTTGAGCATGTGTAATAGGTCCTATCAGAAGTAAATATTGATTTGATTCTTTAATTTCATGATTATAATTCATCTGGTAGTCCATTATTTTCATATAGACATTTTGGGTCTAGTGACAAAAAATATGAGTAGGTAGTTTGATGACATCATAATTTCCATGTGTGGACGAGTCAAGGGAAGTTGGTCATATGGTTGTGATCACATTAGTCCCTATTTTCTATATGAAAATTCTCAAGTCTATCGATCAAGTGTGATAAAACACATGCAAGTGAAAATTTGGGCTCTCAGGTATTTTGACAGTGTTTTCCCATACTTAGCCAAATTTTTAATGTGTCAAGAAAATATGAGTAGGCATTTTGATGGTAGCATATCTCATACATGTGGACATTTTATTAGAAGGTGATCATATGGTTGTTCATTTTTTATGCCTAGTTAATTTTAGCTAACTTTCATATCAAGCATTGAAGCACGACAAAAGTTATGCATGTTCAAAGTTGGTCTTTCTAAATAGTTCTTGACATAGTTAGCTCTATGAATAGATAAATCTAAAGAGGAATTTTATTGTCATTATAGCTCACATGTGTGAGATTTTTAGGATATTATTGACACATGGTTATATTCTCCTATGTGAGGAGATAATATGATACAAACTTTAGAACATGTGCTTAATCGAAGCAAAAGATATGGAGATGCAAAGTTGACCTTCGATGCAGATTGCAATGGTCCCCATACTTAGTCTATTTTACATGATGTTAAATATCAGTACCAAATGGAGATCCAATGGATCATATGTGATCATATAATAAATATATATGTTGTTAATTTTATTCAAATAGGTTAAAGTGTTCATTGGTTAATAGAGTTAAAGACCAGGACCAAATGAAGATCCAATGGTGCACATGGAATCATCCAAGACTGATATAATGGTGTGTGTTGAATGAGATGGTAATAAGTGCATGATATATAATATTATAATTTCTCATAAATTATGTGAGGGTGCCAAGTTTCATGATCATAGTGGTTTTGAGCAAGATCAGATGGTGAATGCTATAAGATAAAAACTTGGCTGATCTGAAGAGATCGACAGTGAGCATTGAGTCAATATTGTAAGATTGCTCGAGATGAGGTCAGCTATTCAAGATTTAACATTTTGAAATGGTGTAATATGAGTTAAAGGTCAAGATTTGTAAAATATTATTAATGGTGTGTGATTTATATAAATCAGTGAGGACACAATATGTGAGCATAGTGTTCAATGTTTAAATATGACTGTTTGAATTCAAATATTTAAATTTAACAAAGGAAATACCAGTATCTAGTTATTGAGCCATAACCTTCACTATATGAAAAATTTGACCATGGTATAAAAATAAAATTTGTATAGGACTCCAATTCATGTGTATAAATATAGATTTTAAGGTCTAAATGTATGTAAAGACAAAGATATTGAGCTCCAAAGTTAACTATGTGTTCAATTGTGTTCTATAAGTATCTTGATAAGGGTAATTGAGCTCGTTATGATGTTGTTTCAATGTTTAATGATGAATTAGATATTAGATCATGTTGTAGACTCCATAAGTATATTTTTTGTGTAATATGAATGTTTAACCAATCATATGTAGTGTGAACAAAGGTTTATAAGTCAGTTGTGTGTTCATTCATGGTGATTGTGTGTACAGAGAAGTGTTTGAGCTAATTGTGCTTAAGCATAAGGGTAATGTGATGGCTATTGGAAATTAAGAAGGGCCTATATATAATATGGAATGCATCCATACATTTATAAGTGGTCTTGTATTTTTAGTTTTCTTAGAGAAGTGTTAAAGAGGTAAATGGGTCTCTATAGGACTTTAAAGTGACTTAGGCCTATTTAAAAGTGTGTTGTGCTTAAGTTTAACCAATTTAAGATTCCTTAAGGGTAAAAGAATGTATGGTTGCTAAAAATAAATTTATGAACTTGATAATTAAATAATTATCTATATATAGTGAAACCAAATATGTTGGTTTCTAGATTTTTTAGAAGACTTATGCAAGGTGTGTGCAACAGTTGTGGAGTGAAAGAGAGGTAGAGTGTTCAGTTGATGAGTTAATGAGTAGATCAGATTGAAGACTATGTGTATGCCCTATAGGTCATATTTATAATGTCTAAATAGTTATATTTTAGTTTGAGGATATGAAAAGAGGTCTAAGTGTGCATATGAGGATAGTTTGAGTGAAGAAGGTGAGAGATTGTGGCATGCCTATATGATAGCCTTGTATGAGAGAGAGAGAGAGAGAGAGAGAGAGGAGAGAGAGAGAGAGAGAGAGAGAGAGAGAGAGAGAGAGAGAGAGAGAGAGAGAGAGAGAGAGAGAGAGAGAGAGAGAGAGAGAGAGAGAGAGAGAGAGAGTTTCTAGGGGTTGGATAATCATAAAAGGTATTCACATCAAAGGTGGGTCTAAAGGAGTTGATCTTTGTTAGGGGTAGTTTATCCTTGTGAAATAGGTGTTTCACTAAAGGACTTTGGTCAGGAAGATTTGATCATGGTTTTATGGTCTAAAGGAGTTGACTAGTCTCTTATTTATATTTTTTTATAGGATAAATAGGCCATGTGTTATAGGCTTGAGAGTGAGTTTTATTCTCCATGAGGGTTTTCCATAGGAACTATGTGTTATATATTTGATCTTATATATGCATTGAATGAATGAGCTTTTATGTTAATATTTCTTGATCAAGTTGTTATATATTACTTATCTAATATTTTTAAAGGATTAAAATTGAAATTGAAATATCTGGGCTCAATAATTGACCCTACCCTCTAGATGATTGTACCTCTAATAATTGGTATCAGATCAAGCCCTTTGGTAAAGGCTTGATAATTTGAAGATGATCCAAGGTATAATATGGGTAGTCATCAAGGAGGTTTCCCTACTAATCAAGCACCGATGTTCAATGGATCCAATTATGATTTTTGGATTACAAGGATGAGGACATACTTTATGTCCCTAGGGTTTGATTTATGGAAATCTATTATGGGTGGTTATGTTGTTTTTACTACCCCTCCATCTAGTATTGTAGACAAGAAGCTATTTGAGAATAATTCTAAGGAAATTAATTCCATCACTTGTGGTTTTAAAGAGAATTATTTCACTAAGGTAATTCATTTTAAATATGATAAAGAGATCTGGGAAAAAAATGTAGATAATTTATGAAGGAGATTCAAAGGTAAAGATTTCTATGTTACAAACTCATAGAAATTAATTTGAAATTCTCAAGATGAAGGAAGAAGATTCTTTGGCATCCTTTCTATAGAGAGTTGATGAGATTATGAACATAATCAGAGGTCTTGGAGAGAACCTTGAAGAGGATAATGTTGTTAAAAAGTTATTACGGTCTATATCCCCCAATTTTGATCCAAAAGTATCTGCTATAGAAGAAAGTCATGATCTTACTCAGTTGCAGTGGATAAATTACATGACACCCTTATTACCTATGAGATGAGGAAGAATAATGATAGACCACCAAAGAAGGAATTAGATTTCAAGATTGAAAGGAAGACAAATAATAAGGTCCAAGGTAATAATCTCAAGGAGGATGACATTTTTGATATAGATGAGGATGAACTAATTTCTTTGATTTCAAGGAAATTAGAAACATGTTCAAGTAAGTATAAGGGTAAACCACCCCTAAAATTCTTCAATTATGGAGAGGTAGGTCATTTGGATAGTATGCACCCTCATAAGTATACAAAGGATGATGATAAATAGCATGATCAAGGTCATGATGATGGTAAGAGATCATTCAAGTATGAGAAAATCAAAAAAAGATTCAAATGGTTTGACAACAAGAATTACTTTAAGGACAAGAAGATTCTACACACCAAATAAGATTGTAGCTCATTATATGAGAGTGAATTTAGTGACTAATAATATGATCATGAATATGATGGTCTTGTTGAAGATGAATCCTTGTTCATGGTTAAGAAAGTTAGTTTCTCACATCAAAAGCAGCCTAATTGGAGTGATTCATATGATGATGAAAATGAGGTGGACTATGAGACTACATTGACAAATGCTCTTTAAGAACTAAATATTGAGAAGAATATAGATAACAAGATGAAATATAAAATCAAGGATAATGAGGATCAATTTAGTGTGTTTGAGGCAAGATTGGTTGAAGACTCCAGAGAACAAGAAGATGATGTCATTTTTCTTAATTCTAAGTTGAAATCTATATCGGCAAGTCTAAAAACCAAAAAATAAGAATGATCAAGGTATGATTATGACATTTTATATTAAAAATATGAGTTAGAGAGGTCTCCAAGTATGATGAAATCATTTATCAATATTGATAAAAGTTTGAATGATCTGGATGATCTCTTAAGGAGTAAATAATTAGCTAGTGACATATGTGGATTGGGTTTTAATGAAGAGCCCAAAGTTGCTTCTCAAGTTGACATGAATGTCAATATGAACAAGGAAAATCATACTTTTAAGACAAATCATCAAACAAGGAATGAAGGTGCTAACAAAATGAAGATAAATCAGATCAGACAACCAAATGCCATGAGGTATGCAAGTTTCAATGGCTACTATTACACTTGTAATTAGTTTGGGCATAGAACTAGAGAATGTAGAAAACTTGTTAAAAATGAGTTTACATGAGACTATGATGGAGTTAATTATTCAAAAGGTGTGAGCAAAGTTGAGTGTTTTAACTATCTTGATAATGGACACTTTGCTAAGTATTGTACAAATAAGGAAAGGTAAGGTAATTCTACTTCAAAAAGAGCAGTTTATTTTAGTTGTCATGACATTGGACACATTGATAATTTTTGTATGAAAAAGTTAAGAGAAGCTGAGTTTCCATCAAGGTGTATTATTTTATACAACTATGAAAATATTGGTCACATTGTTAGATTCTACAAACAAAGGTCTACAAATTATAATATGTTTAATCAGGCTCCAAGAGTATAAGGAAGAAGGCAACTCAACTCATGGAAACCAAATATGGTAGGTATGAGTCATGATGAGACTACACGTCCAAGTAATCTATTTGATATGGTGGAGAATAAAGCATAAGTTGAAGGGTAGGGCTCTCATTGTCTACTCATGTTGTGGATAAAGAGAGCAAGCTCAAGGAGAAGACCAAGGTACTAGTTGAGGCTAGTTATGAGATGTGTATGTATCCAATTTAATTTCCTACTATTTCTAAGCAAGTATCAATCAAAGAACATTAATTTTTAGTACCTAGTGATGAGGTTCCAAGCTGCAAGGTTGATTCTTGAAATGAAAAGGTATGTCAAGATTCCATAGTTACTCCATGTGTTATCAATTCTATCTTAGAAGAGGAGAGTGATATAAAAAAGAACTAGTTGTCATAGTTTAGACTAAGAATAAGAATAATAATAGAAATAAGTCTTATAGATATAAGAGGATTCCAGTGATTACTAAGGAGATGTGAGTCACTCCTAGCTTCACTTTGTTTTAGAGCATTGTGGTGCAAAGGATGTCTCTGTTTATGCTTCTTAAGAGACTCCTTTTAGTGGAGAAGTAAGTGTTTTGTGGTGTTATTTAGATGATCCTATAAGGCTATAAATGAGTATTTTTAGTTGGATTAGGTATGTTCATATGGAAGATATGCTGAGGTGATGTTGTGATGTTGATAATTATATATGGAGTAGTCTATAGGGTCTGATTGAAGGTTACTAGATGGTAAAGGATGATTTTTTAATTTTCAATATGATATTTTTTCATAGAAATATATATTTACCTTATTCTAGTATGGTCCAGGTGGTATTGTGGTATGAAGGTATGTTAAAGTCAATTTGGAGATTTTTGAGTGCTCTTTGTTTTCTCAATCCTTGGCTTAAGGGAAAACATGCCTAAGTTGGGTTATATGATGTATGGGTTCCCAAAGATTTATAATCTCAAATATTTTTCTATAAGTGTGTAATGGTTGTCTCCATGTGTACAAGAAGTTTTAAAGGTGGACATTGACTAGAAGGAGGTTTGTTAACTCTATTTATTTTGAGATTCTAGGGTTTTGGGCTCTGCTAGAAAATTGGTTTGCCTTTTGATTTGAGGTTTGAGGCTTTTTAATATATTTAATGGATAAAATTGGTTTTCAAATAAATATTCATAGATATTTTAATATTTTGGTTTTCAAGTTATTCTTGTTTTTGTCAAGAGGGAAACTTAATTGGCAAGTTCGTTTGCCAAAGAAGTATATTGCAAAGGGTGAGCTAGTTTTTGAAAATTGGTTTACTTTACAGGGAATATTAGAGTGATATATATATGAATTTTTATTTATTTATTGTGTGTCTTCAAAAATTTGTGGGCTACTCAAGTACTAGGTAGGGCTACAAGGAGACTAGATAGGCCTAGTGAGAAGAAGAGTGATTTTTTGTTTATTTTAGTTATAAAGTTATTTTAGAGCATGTTTCATTTTTTTGGTGTTGCATTAAGTTCTATTGGTATTCCTTGAGGTGGTTTAAGAGAGAAGGCTAATAAGCATGTATGGTGGTTCTTCATGGTGTGTGGAGATTTGAAGATGCTAAAAAGGTAAAATGGATTATAAATATTAGGGTAAGTCCCTCTCAAATTTTTCTTGGTGTGTTCCATCATATTTCAATGTTTTTGTGTGTTCTTTCTTCATTAGTTGTAGTGCTTGGTTTAAAAGAGTGTTGGCATGAAGTAAGAGGTTGTTATCAAGATAATAGGTAGGATAAAGGTAAGGGGGAGTTTGTATCATATTTATAAGGTGATCCTCTCATATTTTATGGTATTTTTAGGTCCTTAGTATCAGTTGGTTCCCACTTTGTAATTGTGTTAAAGGGGGAGAAAGTTCCTATTTTTATAGAGTGCTTGAAGAGAGAAGGTGAGCTGAATGATTTTTGTTGACATCAATGACAAAGGGGGATATTTTTGGAGTATTTTAAATGATATAATGGTGATGTAATTAAGGTGTCTTGATGAGTGGATTAAGTCCCTTGATAGCCTATGTGACAATGACAAAGTGTGTAATGTGTTTATCCTGATGTACTTGAAGTTTACTTGGTTAATCATTAGTTTTGGCATGGTTAGAGATATTTAGCTATGATTATGGTGGTTTGATCATATGAAAGGGGTCATATAATAAGTCAATAATTATTTTAGTTCCTTTTCACATGACTACAATTCATCTGGTAATCCATAGTTTTCATCTAGACATTTTGGGTCTAATGATAGAAAAGTTGATTAGGCAATTTGATGACATCATAGTTACCACATGTTGATGATTCATGGGGATTTGGTTATATGGTTGTGATAAAATTAGTCCCTATTTTATATGTGAAAAATATCAATTATATATATGAATCATGACAAAATATATGAAAGTTCAAAGTTGGGCTCTCATGTATTGTGACAGTGTTTTCCCATAGTCAAATTTGTAATGTAGTAAGAAAAGTTGAGTAGGCATTCTGATGGTGGAATATATATCAAGTGTGGTAATTTTAAGAGAATGTGATCATGTGGTTTTATTTATTTATGTACCTAGTTAATTTTAAATAAATTTTAGGGAAAGCAATGAAGCACGATAAAAGTTATACATGTGAAAAGCTGGTCTTTCTAGATAGTTCTTGATATAGTTGCCTCTATGAACAGATAAATCTAAGGAGGAATTTTAATGTCATTATTTATCACAAGTTTGAGTGTTATAGGAAAATATTGATACATTTTTGGAGTATCCTATGTGAGGAGATCATATGGTCCAAATTTTAGAACATGTACTTGAGCAAAGAAGATATGGAGGTGCAATGTTGACCTTCTAGGCAGATTATAATGGTCCCCCATACTTAGTCTATTTTTCATGATATTAAAGATCAAGACCAAATGGAGATCCAATGGATTGTAAGTGATCATACAATGGATATCTATGGTGTGCAACAAGTCAAAGAGGTCAAAGTTTTTATTGGTTAACAGAGTTAAATACTAGGACCAAATGAAGATCCAACTATACACATGCAATCATACAAGATTGATCCAACCATGTGTGTTGAGAGATATGGTAAGAAGTGCATGATGTTTAATAGTATAAGTGATAAAAAGATATGTTAGGTTGTTAAGTTTCATGATCATGGTGGTTATGAACAATATTTAATGGTGAGTGCTATAAGATAAGGACCTGACTGATCCACAGAGATCAATGATGTGCATTGAGTCAATATTACAATATTGCTCGAGATGAGGTCAACTATTTGAGGTTTAATTTTTGATAGTGGTCAATTATGAGTTAAATTTCAAGATTAATACAATAATATTTATGGTGCTTGATTGATCTAAATCAATGAGGACACAAGATGTAAGCATAGTGTTTGATGTTTAACTATGACCATTTGAAATCAAATATTTGAATTTAACAAAGAAAAGACTAGTATTTGGTTCTTATTCCATAATTTTTGATCTATACATAATTCGACCATGGTATATATAGAAAATTTATATAGGTATCCAAGGTGCATCTTTCAATATAGATTTAAAGGTATGAATGTATGTACAGACAAAGATATTGAGATCTAATGTTGACTGTGTGTTCAACTATGTTCTACAAGTAAATTGAGAATGGTAATTGAGATCGTTCTAATGTTGTTTCAATGTTTAATGATGAATTATATATTGTATCATGTTATATAATATATCAAGATCATCTATGTGCATTATTAAGGTTTAACCAATCATATACAGTATAAACAAATGTTAATAAGTAAACTATGTGTATGTTCATGGTGACTATGTATACATAGAAGTGTTTAAGCTAATTATGCTTAAACAGAAGGGTATTGTGATGGTTTTTGACAGTTAATGAGGAAATATAGATCATATGGAATGGGTCCATGCATTTGGAAGTGGTCATGTGTTCTTATTCTACTTGAAGAACCTTCAAAGAGGTGAATGGGTCTCTATAGGACCTAAAAGTGACTTAGGCCTATTTGAAAGTGTGTTGTACTTAAGTGTGACCCATGTAAGATGCCTTAAGGGTGAAGGAATGTATTGTGTATGACAATAAAATTTATGAACTTGATAATTAATGAATTCTCTATATATAGTAAAACCAAATATGTTGGTTTATAGATTTTTTAGAAGACTTGTGCAAGGTGTGTGTGAGAGTTGTGGAGTGAAGAAGAGGTAGAGTGCCTAGTTTATGAGTTAATTATTAGATAAAATTTAGGACTATGTATATGACATGTATGTCATATTTATAATGTCTAAATAGTACTCTTGTAGTTTGAGGAAATGTAAAGAGGTCTGAGTGTGCATATGAGGATAGTTTGAGTGAAGAAGGTGAGAGATTGTGGCATGCCTATGTGAGAGGCTTGGATGAAATAGAGAGATATTTTGTGAAAGGTTTAGATAATTAGATATCCATCATCAAGGTTGAATACATCAATTTTAGGGTGGATCTATTCACATCAAAAGAGGGTCTAAAGCATTTGATCTTCCTTAGGGGCAGTTTCTCCTTGTGAAATAGGTGTTTCACTAAAGGCCTTTGGTCAAGAGGATTTGATCAATGTTTTCTAGTATAAAGGAGTTGACCAATATCTTATTTGTAATTTCTTATAGGATAAGTAGTTCATGTGTTTTATGCTTTAGAGTGGATTTTATTCCTTATGAGGGTTTCCCATAGGAACTATGTGTTTAATCTTGTATATGCATTGAATGAATGAGCTCTCTTATTAATATTGCTTGATCAAGTTGTTATATGCTTATTGTCCAATAGTTTGAAAGGATTGGAATTGAAATTGAAATACATGGGCCCATTGATTCTTCCTCTCCTCTTAATAATTATACCTATAACATTATTCATTTATATATTATTATCCATATACTATATTGACCCATCTTAATAAAGAGTTAAACAATTGGAAATGCAAATTAGTCTATAGAAGAGTGTAAATTAGCCATGAAGAGAGAAGCTGAGATGGCCGATTTAAGTTTATTAAAGTAATTTCTTGGAATTGAGGTTAAACTAATGGATGGGGGTATATTTGTGTTGTAAGCCAAGTATAAAAAGTATATTTTGAAGAGATTTATAATATTTGAAAATAAACCAACATCAACAAAAGCTAAAACAATTTTGAAATTACACAAGGAAAATTGTAAAAACAATGTGTATCCCATAATGTAAGAAGTTTGATGTATTTCATTAAAACTAGATTGGATATCATGTATGCAGTTACCCTAATTTATAGATTCATGGATAATCCAAAATACACACATTATAAAATAAGTAAAATGATCTTGAAGTATGTCAATGTCACAAAAGGCCATGGAATTTTGTATACAATAACAAATGATTTTGAGCTAGTTGGATATACAGATAGTTATTGAGCAGGTAGTCTCGATGAAATAAAGAGCACATCCATGTATGTGTTTAATATTTGTTAAAGAGACATTTTATTAGTTTCAAATAAACAACCCATTATTTCTCTTTCTACATCTCAAGATGAGTATACAACAAATTTAGTAGCATGTCAAGCCATATAGGTCAAAATGATCATATTTCATTTACATGATGAGGAAAAAAGAGAAATTAGAATGTTTTGTGACAATATACATTCCATAGATCTATAAAATAATCTTAGTATCCATGGGAGAAGAGAGCACATTACAATTAGGTATCATTTCATCAGGAAACTAGTAGAAAATAAATTGATAGAACTTCAATTGACAAAGGTAACTCACTAACATATTTACTAAAACATTGTCAAAATATATTTTTAAGTGTTGAAGAGATAAATTATGGATCATATATGTAATGATAGTGCTATAGAGATCCAAATACCAGCCTTGAATATCCATAGTCTATCTCTATAGGTGGACAAATCAGCTCCCCAAAACAATTTCATGTTGAAGAAGGATTCCATAGAACATGGAAATAAAGTCAATATTAAGGTGAATTGTTAAAATATTAATCTATACCTCCATCACATACATTTTACATTAAAAAAACACCTAAATTAATTAAAATGGTGAGTTTGAATTTGAGATGTACAATTATTAGAAAGTCTGAGTAGAAGATTTTTTTTAATGTAGTAGTCAAGAAGAGAATGGGAGGATAAATTAAAAAAGAGTAGGATATACATAATTAGTAAGAAGAGATATTCATTTGATAAATATAATGTTTGGAGCAATATGAATGTAAAATACTAAATAAATGAGGCTAAAAGTAAAAAATAGAACAACATTATAAAGACAATTGTAAAACAACAATCAAAGAAGAATTTAGAGATAGTGAAACAACATTTAATGAAGTATAAAATTAAGTAGAATAGAAAATAAAATTATGCAATATTAGTAAAGTGAAGACCATCTCCTGAGGTAATCAATATTAACTAAAATTAGAATAACTAGTATAGTTAAAAATGAGAAAATAGTAACAGTCGTAATAATATAAAATTTGTAATATATGTTGTAATCAGTATAAAATTAGTCAATACATACATACATGCATGTATGAATGTTTGTGTGTGCATGTGTGTGCATGCCTAAGTAAATTAGGTAACCCTTTTTAGGAGTTTATTTTAGTCTATTCTTTTGTATAATTGATGTCTTAATTCAATAAATCTAGAGGTTATTAGTAGCTACATATTAAGAACTCATTTTTTCAAAAAAAAAAAAGTGTTGTCCACTTCTCCCTATTTCCCATTTAATAGTGATCAATTTGAACTTCATTTCATACTTCAAATGGGTACATGCATTCATCCTGATATCATGTTTCTAAAATTATTTCAAGCTTTATTTTTCCATTGAATTAGGAATAAATGGCAAGTGACACAAAAATATTGAATATATTAATGGATGATATTTGTCATGGAAAATTTATATACTTGAATATCCCCTAAACGTAAATATAAATTTGATAGAATAGGACAAATAAAGAGGGTAACATTCACAATAGTTTCATTTGATATTTCACAAAAGGTTATATCTCAAATATCTAAAGGACATGAAGATGAGATGAATATTTTTTTAAAATTTTAATGATATATTTTTATTGGTCTTGTATACCAATTTAATATTTAACATTACTGAGATACATTAATAGTCATTTAAGCATGCATTGAAATCCATAGGTTACTAAAAAATAATTATACTATAATACCAAAGACCTAAGATTTTTTTAGTGCTCATTTTACCTAAAATGACTAAACTCTTGGTCTTCTCAATTAACCCAAAAAAATTTCCTCCATTTTAAAAAAATATAAGATTATTTCCCCACATTTTTTGGTATGCTCATGTCAAAAATGATCCAACTCTCCTTGTTTTTTTGTTTTCCCTATATTATAATAGCTTTAGCCTAGTATTAAGGATCTAAAATATGTCATGGATCCTTGATAAAGGATCTTATGTTTTATTTTTATATTAAATACTTCAATCTCAACACCTTCCAACTAAAAAATAACCCCTTGTTATCAAAAAATAAAACACCCTTACAATTTTATTTTTGATGATGTGGCATGGCCTTGATGCTCTAAAAATAATATTAAATGTTATGAAAATCATAGAAATTATTGAATTTACATCATAAAAATAAAAGGATTTCAAAAATCCTAGTTACAATTAGTTTTTATCAAACAAACATAAATAAACACATTATATGTATATGTATATATGATGATGAAATATCACCCATACACTTGGATGCTCCTGCATAATACACTTTGAGTAAATAGAAACATAAAATTTGAATCAAGGATGTTTGATGAGTTATTCCATTGATGGTATATAGTAACCAACATCAATTAAATTCAACTAAGTTGAAACTTTAGTAGACCTATGATTTCACTTGAGCAAATATTCAGCATATTATTTTCCTCTTATCTTTTTGACATGTCTATAATCAAGAATACTTTCAATATATTACCTCTTTTTTCTAGTACTTTGTGTCTCCAATCAGGAATTTAAACACTTGATTCATCACTATCATCATTTTGTTTTATTTCATGGAAGGTAAATAGATCTTCCACATTGAATATTTATGATATATACATGTCTTCAATAGAATCTATCTCATATGAATTTTTAAAAAATTGTTGTAACACCATACATGGTCCAATATTTTTCCATTTGATATTTTTATAAGTTTTGAAATTGTTATTTCCTCAAATGAGTGAGTATAAAGTTTCCTAACTAGAACTACTTGTACCTCATTTTATTATTACCAATCTCATTTTACTTCATCACACTTTTCTATAGGTGTTCATGCACGACTATTATAATATAGAGTCTTTTGCTTCCACATTCATCTTGTTCACATCTACTATGTCCCTCAACTATGTCACACATGTAGGAATATATCAATAGAATTTTTATAAAAGTGTATTTAATTTACTTATTCTCTCAAATTTTTTATATGCAAATTTATCTTGTGATAATACTAAATCCCATTGGTCTAACTTGTCTCCCTTTAGACATCTCAACAATTTTTTACGACCTTGGTTCATAATCTATGTTTGACCATTTGTTATACTGATATGAATTACAATTTCTTTCCTAGATTTTGCCATAATTTTCTCCACAAGTGACCAACAAACTTTGTATCTCTATTAGATACTATGTTTTCTGATAAACCATGCAATCTCACTACTTCTTGGGAAAAAGTTTGTTATATTGGTAGGATCGTTAGTCTTCTTACATGTTATGAAATGTGTCATTTTTAAAAACCCATATAAAATAAAAAATATTGAATCATTAACTCTTTGAGTTTGAGTAAACATGAAAACAAAGTCCATGTTGATTTACTTTAAAGGTATTTACACTATAGGCAATAGTTTATACAACCCCACATTTTCACTCTTACACTTGGCATGCTGACAAATTCTACAAATTTTCACAATTTTTAATAAATATATACCTCTTTTATGGGAATATTATCTCTCACTCAGCCATTTAAGTTCTTATTAATTCTAAAATATCCATCCATTCCTCCACTATGCATTTATTTCATTAGATTATCTTTCATGGATCCCTGGGAATCAAACAATTAATTCTAATTGAATAACAATTCATCTTGAATAAAATATTATATCCATGTAGTTATATCTAATCTATTAGGATTATTAATTTTAATCCATGATTCCAAAAAATCAACATCTTTTTTTATAATTCCTCAATGGAATCAAAACTAGCTACATCTACTTACATATATCAATAAAACACTTCTTATACTTAATGCATCATCTACTTTGTTATATTTTACACTCTTATGTTTAATAAAATAAAATTAACTTTGAAAAAATTATACCCACTTCATATGTCATTGATTTAACTTACCTTGGCTATTGGTATATTGAATTTTTTAACGGTTCATGTATGAGAATATCTCCTTCATCAACAAGTAATTCCTGCACTTCTAAAGAGATTGCATAATCACATATAATTATTGATTATATATGGAATATTTATTTTTCACATCATTCATCTTCTCATTTAAATAAGATAAATGTCTTCCCCTTTGACTCAAAATAATCCCTATCACTATCCCACTCACATCACAATCTACCTAGAACACCTTGTTGAGGTCTAGTAATACTGACACTAATTATTCAATTATCTTCTTCTTTAAAATATTGAAAATTTTATCAGATGAAATAATCAATTTAAAATCTTTTAAATCTCCTCTCATTATCTTGATTATAGGAGAAAAAATCCCACTAAATTTCATGGTGACTGTCCTATAGAAACTAGCTAACCCACAAAACTTATTGCTTTGAACAAACTTCTTAGTGTGAGCCACTCCAATATGTCCTTTACTTTTTCGAGATCCATTCTCAATATGTACTTTGATACCACAAATCCCATGCAAGTCAACTTAGGTTACATGAAATTACACTTTTTTCATATTCAATTTCTCTTCCTTTAGCCTTTATAGGACTTGTCTTAAATCCATCTTATTTTATTCTCTTTTCTTTCTTTATATAATAATATATTCAAGTAAATTTATTTAAAAACTTATCCAAGTAAGTATTAAACACCTCATTTATCCACTAAATGAATTTTCATTTTTCATTGGTCTACTTGAAGGGAATCACCAACCACTTGTATAACCCATCCTTTGTCTAAAAAGTGGTTTTACACTCTCCCCATTATTTGATCCATGTCTAATGATATATACTTTTAAAAAAATTATTTTTGATTTATTTAGTTCCATTCAAGTAACCCATAAATTAATCCATTCATAGTAATGGAAATCACTATTTTATTGTTATCTTGTTAATAGCTTAGGATTTGGTATACATTATCCACTCACTACATGTTCTGGTGCTAACACTACTCTCACAACACATGGGCTAAAGCTTTCTCTTATTAAAATATTATTCAAAAACAACTATACTTATTTATTAACCTCTTAATTCTCTACATGTGTTAACCTACATCCTACCTTGTTTAAAAGACTATAACTTAGAATAAAATCCATAAGATGGCTTAAGATTCACATTTTTATTAAACCTTATAGTATATAATTATATATGATCTTTGTGTAATATTTCACTAACCCCCTCACTTCACTTGGTTTTTTTCTTTCTTTATCCACTGTCTCAACTTCATTTGGCTTAGGTACGATAGAAAAACATTCCTTTTCTTTCTTCATTGTATTCTAGAATTGTTTACCAAAGATTAATATAACTTTGGTGTTATTGTCCACTTATTCTTATTTACCCTTCAATGGGATAAATTTAAACTTCATTCTATCCTTCAAATTAGTTTATGTATTCATCTTATTATCATGTATATCCTTTATATCAAATTTAAAATGTCTTCCCAACAAGACATGATAAACATCCATGGTATAACATCACATGAAATGTCATCCTTATAGGAACCAGTATGAAAATTTACCAAAGATTGGTCACTTACTAGGATTTTATGTCCTTTTTTAACCATTATTTATTGTATGATTGTTGGTGTAGAATACTATTCAATACAGCATTATATGCTATCTCATTGGATACCAAATTGTCCATGTTACCACTATCAACAATGACCTTGTAACACTTACCTCTATATTTACATATGATTCTAAGAATAATATTACTTTGAATTGGCTTATTCTCCTCCTTGGATGATTTCAACAACACTCCCTTCATCATGATAGATTCTCCATGCTTCAATTATTCCATGTGGTTGGGTGAAAAAACACTCACTTCATTTACTTGATAATTATGATTTCTAGCCTTATTTCCTCTAATAATGTTTTTATATGCATGTGGGCATTTTAATTCTATATTTCCCACTTATCCATGTGTGTATCATGTTAACATGAATTGTTTACTTCTTAATCTAGCATAGCAGCCTCTTCCTCTTGAATATTTCATGAAAAATAATAGGTTGACAATCAACATTTCCTCTTCAAATGAAAAACATGATTGGGTTGTGAGTATTCAATATGTCATCATTACAAGAAGTATTTTATTTTTTAAATTTATCATTTTAAATGAATATGAAATATTCTTGATGTAATTCCTATGATTATTTGTACTGACATTCAAATTTGTTCCTTTTTTTCTTAAGCTTATTTCTTTTATGCACTTAATATGTCATTTAACATGATTCAATACTCTTCATAATAAGGAGAAAAAATATTGAAAGTATGTTTATTTTATTTAAGAAATATGGATAATTAAAAATATAATTTCTTTTCTTATTATTTATATGAAATATGTCATTTGAGTTCCAAACCAACAAATATTTGCCAATATAGGCTTTTAGATTTACAATTGTAATTTGATCCTCCAAATTTACTTTATCAATATTATGTAAGAATTTTAGCCTTAGTAAAGTAGTTTATCAATATTATGTCATAATTTTAGCCTTAAGAACTTTATATATACAAAAAATTTATACATGTTGACTAATTGAATTGTCTAAATATTATAAGGCTAAATACATCATTTTATTCATTTATTGTTCCAAGGGTATTCATAGGAAATATATCATCTATCCTTGAATCTATGACTAGACACACACAAGACTAGGATGGAGAACTACATTGAATTTAGGTCTATATGGACTATGTAGGCAACACTCAATTATACATGGGCTTTTAAGGGAGGTTTAATTGTTCCCTTTCCCATGTATAACTATTTTTCATTTAATTTTCATTTGCTTTATGTGAAGTAATTAAGGTTTTAATCTTATATGCCTTCTTCATACCCATACAACCTTTATACATCAACAAGACATGTACATGCAAGGGTAAACTAACTCATGATTTTAAATCAGACATACAATAAATACAAACAACAATGCAAGAGAGGAAAATGACACATTGTGGCCTTGTCTACCTATTACACACTTGTCCCTATATACTTTTATAGTCTTTTTTTGGAAGAAATGCAATCACATGATTAATTTATTCAGTTTCTGATATGGAAACAAAATTTTTATTTAGTGAATCAGTGAGAATAAGGTAAGTAGTCACTTGTCCTTGTTAAATAATATTATTATCTTACTCTAACCTTTTGGATTTTAATTTTAATATGTTACACATTATATTATACATTCATTTTCTAGAGTTTATTTCTATTCAAAATGATTAATTGAATTCAAATAGAGTAAACATTTTGGTGAACATGTATACCACCGACATTGTCTAAACCCTAACTCCACACTAGCATTTTTATATAATTTTTTGGTCAAAATAATATCTATTTACAAAAATAAAATAGGCTTTTATTTCACATAGATAAGTATTTGAAAACATGTTTTTTTATCATAATATTATTGCATATTATTTCCAAAAATAGAAATATACTATTTTTAAAAAATACATCCATAACTAAAAATTAGTAAATCTAATCTTCAATTAATTTATGTTTCTATTAATTTTATATTTTAATATAACAACTTATCTCCTTTTTTAGAAATAAACAATGTTTGTCTTATAATTATAGATTTTCTACTTTACAAGATCTATGAATTTTTTGTCATTTAAGCCTAAATTATGATATGGTTATCTAAGGTTAAGAATATATAAATGAATAAGCACAATGGTGATAAAAATATCTATAATAGGCCAATTAATTTTAAAACTCTGATAAACAATATTCTAATTTTATAGATATTGAGATATGCCAAAAATAAAAAGTAAAAGTATTGGTAAATATTGCCATGAATTAGAATTAAGAGTACTTAGATGGTTCATTGTGTGCATAAAGATATAGGATAAAACATGATGGAATTAAACTGGTTCAAGATCTTGTAACAATCATTAGATATATAATTTCTCACTCTATGGCCTCAAACATTTTCTTTAGATCTGGATAGTTGTATTGACTTTGGTATTTGAACTGGATGTAGGTGTCTATTACAGATTAGTGATTGTATCTAAATGTAACCAACATTATCCTTTTGGGTTTTCATTTTCCCTTCTTCTAGTGTATATATATCATGCACACATGTTTTATCTCTTCATAAAATGATCAAACCATGGCTTCCTCACCTGTGGAGTGAGTGTGGGAAGAAAGAGTTAGTGGTAACATGGTGTCGAGCTGCCCCAAGAACCTTCTATCAATGACAACTACCTACATAGCCAATAATCAAAATAGGGCCTCTGAGTTATGTATTTTTACTATATATATTGGCTTAGATGTGCAAAAGGATGCAATGTTTGATAATAAAGTACATACATTGACCTAACTTGTAACTTAGAAAATATGGATCATAGGATGTTCCTTTAGTACTTTAGACCTACGAGGATATTATTCCTATGAATAATATGTAAATATGGATGAATAGGGTAGGTTTTCCCACTTGAATGTTTGATTTAATAATTTTAGGTATATTTGCTTATGAGTTCCCAATATTTGGCTGGTGAAGAATGAATTAGGGTTGATATTTTATATACCAATCCCTTATGAAAATATCTCATGATAAAACACTTAGGCCAACCATAAATATATAATTAATTTTCAAATTGGATGAGTTTTGAGCATTGAACACTTATAAAAAGGGACACCTGCATTGATGAAAGCATCTCATTAGGTTTAAGTGTTTAAGAAGCTAAAAAATATGTACATGTCTAAAATTGGAAAAGAAGGATAATCATCAAGTTTAGAGCATTTTGTTTAATATAGAAGGCCCTATCATCAAAATAACATATGGTCAGACTAAGAGATAATCAATTCATAAAAAATAGATAGTGAACATGACCCTTTTAGTAGCAAAAGGGTCTTATAATGAAAGGGTACAACCATAACTTTACAAGACTCAGTAGCTATATAATTTAGATTTAATGTCTACATTCCCCCCCATTAATATAGTAATAAAATTTCTATTTTAAAATAAAATAAGTGTGTACTTGGGTGTGTTTAACACACCATGTCATTGTGTGAGCCCAACTTAAGTTCCTTTTTGGTTATTGGCCTACAACCAAGATCATGTTGCAGTATATTATTAGTGTATGAAATATGAAATTAAAAGAATTTGAAATTATTAAAATGAAAAGATCAAGGTTAATATTACACCTATGTATCAATGCAACCATATAGATTCTTGGAAATTTTATTTTAAGAGATATTTTATTATAATGACTTTGGAGATGAGATTGGGACAATTTGGAAACCTAAAAATGTATACATAAATACATGCATGCATGCATGCATACATACATACATATATTAGAGGAAAACATGCCCCCCCCCCAACCTTGGTGAAAAGGTGAGTTACCACATGGATATTGATCTTATCTCAATCATGAAACCCAATCATACTTATAACATGATTATTGTGAGTGATCTAATCAAATCACACTATATATTTGGTGAGAGTGGATGATTTAATCACATCATCCTATAAATATAATTAATTTAGATGATTTAATCAAGTTTAAATTATAAAATGGGGAGGATTGAGTGATTTAATCACCTTAACCTTACCAAAAGGTGAACCAACTACTGCAATATGTTGGCTTAATCTAAGTCAGTAAAAGTCCATCCTAGGTATTATAAGAGTCCATAGTATTATTTTTAATTTGAAAGCTGATTTTTTTTTGTAATTTAAGGTGCCCTTTACATGGGATATGCACCTGACATATGTCTCAATATGAAATATAGGTATAATAATGGTACCAATATATACATATATATATATATATATAGATATATACATATATATATATATATACATATATAAATATATATAATGTATATATCTATATATATATATATATGTATATATATGTATATATCTATATATATATATATATATATGTGTGTGTGTGTGTGTGTGTGTGTGTGTGTGTGTGTATATATATATATATATATAGAATGTAATGTTTCCAAAAATGCGTATTTGAATCATATAGATATGAAATTTGGCCAATTTAATTTTTTTTTTAAGTGTGGAGGACAGATCCCATGACATGCCCCCATTGAATCTGTAGAATCTAAAATTGGTGTAAGTATGGATATCATGTTTCCATAACATTCCCCCATTATACTCTACAACTATGAAAATGTGGAAACCAAGCCTCATGACATGTCCCTGATGATATTCCCTTCCTTTTGAGGTGAGGAGAGGCCAAAAATGGTAGTTACATTACTTTAAAAGGATATGATAATGTTTAATATATGTATGGATCATGTAAGATATAAGAGTATCATGTCTAACTAGATATAGAAATGAGGTATATAGTATTTGAGCACATCAATTCTTATGATGCATGATTTATATCATGACAACATCTAGAGAGTAATAGTACAATCTCATCAAGAAATCAAGCACACACACGAGATCACTCAAAATAAAAGCAAAAGGCAATGGTCCAAGGAGACCTCATACAATGGGCATGTTTAAATTCCACAAAACCTAAGGGATATGACATAGTGAAATTTCTATAAATCATATAATTACATGTTTAATCATCCACATATAATAAACCGTGACATATTCAATTGTCAAAATTAGAAAATAAAGGCATTGGGGGTGCAAGCAATAAAGCCTAATAAAATGATCAAAACAAATAATATAATGCAATAAAATAAAAATAAAGGAAAGATACTTAATGAAGTGAAAAAATGAAAGCATGGAATCATAAAATACCAACATAAGCATATCATACTAGTTCCTAAATATGTGTTAAAAAAATGTTTCGTACATAGCATATCAAGTAAACTATGAAAGAAATAAGCATGGATAGTGTAAGTAAATAATATCAAACATAATAATGGAAAATATCATAGAATAATATAGGTTTATCATGATAAAATAAGTGGATTCACCCAACATATTGATAACATGAGTAAAAGGAAGCTCCAACATCCATATGTACATATATCATGTGCCTAGGTATGTTTTAATCACACTCAAAAAATGTGTTAAACACATATGTGAATATATAAAGAAATGATATGTTATCTACTAACATGGAATAAAAAACATTGATTCCAAATAACTATAAATATATGGAAATGTTAAATATTTTTGATTTTTTTTAACTATTTTTGGAATATTTGAAAATGTTTTTTAAAGAATACATGTATAAAGAAAAGTGCTACTAAAATAGAATGCACTCTTTGAAGATATATTTATGTGAAAGATTTGTATTATGTGAATAATAATCAAATGTTTTGTAATCAATATCATTAAGATCATACCAATATTCAGTGGCATTAGGATCACACTAATATTCTATGTTAGTAGTATAGGAAAGATGAAACTTCTTAGGTTATTATTAAACTTGTGATATATCATTTTGAGCATGTGTGTATGAAAAACCAAATTCACTATAGATTGTATTTTACTTCTTGAACTTTTTATTTTATTGATTATACCCATCATTATCAAAATTTTGTATCTCTTTATAGGATATAGAAGAGTCATGTATATTTGCTTGCATAGTAGGAAAATATGTAAGTTGTGTTGTAAGTTATTGATATTTTTGTAACAGCTTAACCCTAAAATTATATAAATTTAGGTTATCTATAATTTAAATGGTATATATAAATGTAATTGAATAATGGTGATAATCAAATCTATAGCAAGATAATTAGATGCTAAACTCAAATATAACCATACAGTGAATTTATTATGTTGAGATTGTCTAATATGGAAAATGCAACTATGCTATATATAGAAATGACAAAGAAGTAATGTAATTAGATCATTATGATGCTAATGAATTCATGTATCTAGAATATATATAAAATAGGATAGAATGAAAATTTTGAACAATCATTAAATTCTAGATTAGATGCTTTTGGCACTCTAGATAATAACATCAGCCTAGTACGATTGCATCAATATTATTGTCTAGATTTAATACTAGCACCTTGTACATAATATATGTTGAAACAAGATGTGATAACCTAGATGATTCTAATTTTTACTTTGACTTCACTCTATTGCATTCATATCTAGGTCATGGATTATCACTCCTTGTGAAATGGAAAAACCCTAGTTTCCATCTTCAATGTGACCTTAGAGAAAAATGAGTTAGTGGGTAGATAGTGTCAAGTTAACCCCAAATATATATTATTAGAGGGTGATAAATACATATTGAATACTATGAAGAAGGACTCAGACTAATGTAGTTATCTCTATGTGTTGGCTTGTGTGTGAATCATGCAATATGTGGAAACAAGGTACAATAGTTATGTAGCTTATAACTTGGAAAATCAGGATCTTGGGTTGTTCCTTTAGTACTTAAAACCTATAGATCTATTGTACCTATGATTGGTGTGTAAATAGGGAAAATTTTATTAATTAAATGCTTTATATTTTGCTTTTGATATGTTACCTTGGTCTCTTTAGTCTATTTCTAGGTGATGAATGAATGAGGGTTGATCTTTTATATATATATATATATATATATATATATATATATATAAGATCAACCCTGATTCATTCATCACCTAGAAAAAGACTAAAGAGACCAAGGTAACATATCAAAATCAAAATATCAAGCATTTAATTAATAAAATTTTCCCTATTTCCACACCAATCATAGGTACAATAGATCCCTTTAGAGTAATAAATCACATTAAATCACTTAATTTGACCAATAGGATACATTTCATTTGTAAATGGGATGAATATAAGGCACTAGACACTTTTATTAGGACAAGACATTGATGTGGACACTACTATCTGTCTCGGACATTAGTGTCTAGGGAGTAAGCAAGCAACTATAGGTTTGAAACATGTAGAGATGGAAGATAAGTACCTTTTAATAATTTTGGTAGGATAAAAGACTAGGGTCATTAAAATAAGACTGGTCAAACTAAGAGATGTAGGCCAAGGGGAAAAAATATAGATTAGATGAGATACTTGCATAATAAAAAAAGGTAAAGAAATAAGAGGAATATCTAATGTCTAAATTTTCTAAGTGTAAAAGATTGGGGTGATATATAATCATAAAATATCATCTAAATTTTCCCTAGTTTAATATAGTAATGAAATTTTTAGTTTAGATGAAATTAATGTGTACTTAGGTGTGTTTGTACACCTTGTCTTTACATGTGTCCAATTTTAGTGCTTTACTGGTGACTGACCTGTAACCAAGGGAATTCTATAGTATAAAACCAATGCACTTGAAATAGATTGAAATTGAAATAGAAAGGTTTAGGAGTATATGTATGTGCTGATGTAACCACCTTACTTATTGGAAAGTTATTTTTAAAAATATGTATAATTGTAAGCTTCTAAAAATGAGATTAGGAAAAATATAGATAAAATGTCTAAATCGCATATATACAAGGAGATAGAGAGAGAGGGGGAGAGACTGGAAGGCACCTGCCCCCAATTTTGGAGAAAAAGTGAGTTTCCACCTGGTAGTTGAGATTAGCTCAACCGTGTAGCCTAATGATACTTATAACCTTGTGAGGATGGATGATCAAGTCTAACATGAAAGCATGACAAGATTGAGTGATTTGATCACTTGAACCATACCAAAAATGAGAACCAACTATTATAGTACATTAGTATAATAATAGTGTATATAATTCTATAGAATATTAGTACAATATATGGTAACATTCCATAAAATATTTTTGGAATCTGAAACTGATTTGGATTTTAAAATATTGGTCACATGTTTCATATCATATGCACCATATATATGTATTAGGATAAAGTTGTATATAAAAATAGTACCAATGTATAGAATTCTATCACAACTATGAATCTAAATCATATAATTGTGTATTTTTCCCAATTTAGATAACTTTTTAAGTGTGGATAACATGATTCTAAAGCATTCCCCATTATATATGGAGAAATATGAAAACTAATATAATTACCAATGTGGAGGACATGTTTCCAAAACATGCCCCCCTTATAATTTTGAGATGATAAATATTGATTAGGTGTAGACAAAATGCTTCCAAATCATTCCCCCACTAAATATGAAAACTATGAATGTGTGGAAGCTATGCCCATATGGCATGCCCCCACTAAATTTGAAAACTGTTATAAGTAATATATACTAAAATAGTGTGGATAACATGCTTCCAAAGCATGCCCCCACTGAATATAGAAGATGTGAATATGTGGATAACATATCTCTTTGACATGTCCCTACTAATATTCCCCCCCTCCTTGAGGTGAGGGAAAGATATAAATTGGTAGTTAACTCACCTCAAAAAGATAAGACAACTATATAATCTATGAATGCAACTATATAGCATATATAAGGGAACATGTCTAGGTAAATATATCATTAAAGTGTATAGAACCAATGTGATCACATGCACACATAAGATGCATGATAAATATCATGGCAATATCTAGATAGTAATTATAAAATCTCAACAAGCAAACAAGCACATACACAAGAACACTCAAAATAAAGCCAAAATGCAATGGTTTAAGGAGACCACAAATAAGGGGCATGTTTAAATGTCACAAAATTGAAGGGATATGACTTATTCAAATGTCCATAAAGGTAATAATGACATATTCAAAGTCTACACCACAAATAATGACATATGCAAATTTTGAAGTAAGCATACATAGGCATGGGGTCCACAAGTAACTGAACATATTCAAATTCCCAAATAAGGAATACAATAGTAAGTTAAAACACTCAAGAAAGTGTATAAAATGAATCATAAGCAACCAACATAAACATGTCATAGTGGACCATGGATTCAATGTGTTAGGAAAATTATGTTGACAAGTAACCTATTTAATATATAATCATGGATAATAGACATGTGTAAGTACATGTGTAAGCTCAAACATGATAAGGTAGAGTGATCATCGAATCATAAAACTTATGTTATCAATATAAAATAAGTGGATGTCCCCAATTTCCATATGATATGAGTAGAGGGAAAGCTAAACATCTGAAATAGGAAAATATCATGTATCGGTGTATGCCTATATCACACTCAAGTGGAAGTGTGACACATAGGTGTATGGAGGAATAATTGAGTATGTCATCCATCAACATGGGTTATAAGGAGCCAATAGAACATGCAGGTGTCTAAATTGTGTTTGCATTTTTATTTTTGAATGTTTTTGGAATTTTTGATATTTTTTGAAGAGGAAAGATCATCCTATGATGCCATCTAATGGATGGCCATAACTATATCCCCTCTATTAATATAGTGTGATACTCATGCTATGCTATTGAGGATTACATATAGGTGTAATATCTAAAAATGTGGTATCAATGGTGCTATGTGTATGTATAGTAATACCCTATATTCATAAATTAATAGTAAGAGTAACAATAGTAGGGTCGATTGGAACCCATCATTGAGTCCTTGTTTGTTTCTTTCATACAGAAGTAATATGTGCATATTGAGGTGCTCTAGATATTTGATCATGGTGTGTAGTATAAAATAGCAATTTTTGGAATCCACTTTATGTATTTGATGTAATGGTGTCTCAAACATTGGCTGACTAGTAAAGGGGATTGCCTATTACTTATCCTCTTATAGTGAATTAGACTTAGTAGGCTTAATAGATAATTATCTGGGTATAAGTTTATTTTGTTTAATAGGATACTCATATTGAATTATGGAAAGTATAATTACTTGATTGTAATCAATGTATTTAACATAGTCATGCACTATAGAAGATATTTCTCTTAGAGTGTGTATCTAAGGTCTTCCAAATAACATATAAAATATGCATGTGAAAGAAAATTGAGAAATTAGTAACCACATGTGTAGGAATAACCTATAATGGTAAGTCAATCTTTCTAAGAACCTTCTAGGAAATCACATCGAATGCTCAAACTAAATTGGTATAATGATATAAATCATTATTAGTATAACCCAAGTGTGTAAGTAATGTCATGGTGTAAAAGGTTTTTCTTGCACCATTATCAATTATAAAATGATATATGGGGTGTTTGTCAAGGTACACTTAAATGAATAGATAATGAAGATTAGAGTCATGACCCTTAATTTTCTTGTCATCAAAAGAAATATAAGGTGTCTTAATGATAGGAGGTATATGTTGTGTGTAAGTACCAATAATCCCCTCTAGTGGGTGCCCATAATGTGATGGAGGAGGATGTGCATTGTATACCATTTAGACTTATAGTTTCTTCTTAGAATGGTCTTGAAAATTATTTTTAAATATTTTCTATTTATGGTGATTACCAAGTTGTGAACTTGGTTCCTTTATAGGATCCTCAAATATAAGTTTTTGGTCATCAATAAGATCTTGGATCTTGTGATTCAAGGTAAAACATCTACTTTTAGAATGTCTTTTTTCATGATGATAATCATAATAAGCATTCACATCATATCTTTTGGGTAGAGGTTAACTCTTATCAACTTATATAGGATGAGGGAGAGATATAAGCTTATACTCTAGTAACCATGGGAGTAATGAAGTAGGGGACTCAGGTAAGCATGTAAATTGTCTCCTAGGTGAATTATATAGGACAAGACAATTAAGTTGTTTTGAAACTGTGTTAACCATGGTGGTTGTTTCCTTTTTAGGCTTAGGAGGTTTTACCTTATAAATTGATTTGATTATGAATTTGTTGCTAGATGTAGATGCAGCTAGTGTGTTTACTACATATTCAAGCTTACTTAATGACATAAGCTTCATTTCATAGTCCCTTATAACATGGAATAAGTCATCAAAATATTTATTAGTCTTAAAAATAATCTACTCATGTAAAGGATCAAGCAAACTTTGCTTGAATATGTCTTGCAACTCTTTATCTACCATAAGATTGGTCATTTTGGCTAGCTTTGTCTTATATATTAGGACATATTGATTAATAGGTTCATTGGTTCCTTATTTTATTTTTGAAAATTAGGCATAGGAAACCTTTTGATAAATATTCATGGAAAAATGTGATAAGAATTTATCTGTAAGAGGTGTGAAACATTTTATATATTAGAGAGGTAAATCATAGAACCACCTCAAAGCATAGTCCTTGAGATTTATTGGAAATAATTGTCAAAATTTTATCACTAGAATCATATTCAAGTCAAGCAAAATAAAATGTTTGAAGATGTTGTTCAAGATTACCCTTTCCATCATAAAATGTGAACTTAGGTACAAAAAATCCAATTGGCAAAGGGTGCAAAGATATTTCAAGTGAAAGTGGGTTATGTAATACATATTATGAATCTATAACATGAGGGGATTTTAAATCATTTTATTCAATGTTTTTAATATTGTCTTCCAAGGTCCTTATAACTTTAATGAACAATTGAACTATAGGCCCAATGGGGTTTAGATTAGTAAGTTGAGTAGTCACCAAAGGGGATGAAAACATGTTTAAATTTATAATAGGAATTGAAACCATTATTTGTGTTGAAACAACAAGGAATTCCATGATATATGTATCAATAGTAGTTTTATGGAACAAAGGTTTAAACACATAATATGTGCTTCCACTAGATGTATTGAATTATAACATACTCAATGGGAGGATGTTTCCACTATAGTTTTGGATTTTTCGGTTTGAGTATAGTTTTTAGGATCTCATCAAGATCTTCAGGGTTTTTTCAAATGCGATAATGAAACAATGTAATTTAATGCACTTGATCACGGTTTAATTTATCATTTTCATTTGTTTTAGGCTTTTCATTATCATAATATTCTTCTATGATAACCCTATTGGTATTTTTTCATTATCAACATGGGTATCATCATGATCTAAGGTATGAGATCCCTCATTGGTTTAAGACATATTAGATGGCTAGAGGGGGATCTCAATAAGTTTGATAGGTAGACCTCCCAATATAGGGCTACACTTAAGTTGCATGCAAAATAGTAAAATTAGTAAATTAAAAAGTACAACAATCTAGAACCTTAGCTAGTTTAAAACCCAAAGAATAAAAAAAAATTACATTCAAATGATTCAATTATTGTTATAGAAAACCAAACCCATTATTCAGATGTTAATATGTAATATAGAATACATACACTTACTATTGTAGATCATAGACTATACATATGTGTGTGTGTGTGTGTGTGTGTGTGTGTGTGTGTGTGTGTGTGTGTGTGTGTGTGTGTGTGTGTGTGTGTGTGTGTGTGTGTGTGTGTGTGTGTGTGTGTGTGTGTGTAGTCTATGATCTACAATAGTAAGTGTATGTATTCTATATTACATATTAACATCTGAATAATGGGTTTGGTTTTCTATAACAATAATTGAATCATTTGAATGTAATTTTTTTTTATTCTTTGGGTTTTAAACTAGCTATATATATATATATAACTCAACGAATCAGTGGTATAAAATAGAATAATATAATGTTGCTCTCTCATGATATTCTTTGTCTTGTTGGATCGACTCACCTATTCAACATACATTCTAGTTACTAAACTATAGTAGAAAAATAATATGTAATATATACATTGTTAATATGAATTTATGTTATCATGGGATGATTGTTCTTTGTTTGTTTTATGTTTCACCTTCGCTTGACTATACCTTGCTCTATAAACATATTTTAGTAAATAAAGGCATTTTAATCTTTTTTCCTTTTAATGTGTGTATGCAATGTGTTTGAAAGAAGGTTGTAAGAGTTGGGAATCATTAAATTTGTATAATATTTTGTTATTCAATTTATTATGCTTGATATGAAAGTTAAACAATTTCATGAATTTTTAATGTAAGAATAAACTCAGCATTGCAAGTTCTCAATACCTACTTAAGGAGCACTTTATGTGTTTAAAGAAATCTGATTTTTTTACAACTTGCTAATTAAATTACTCTAAGACATACGGATACTCTACCTCGAGAAGAAAAACTTCCTCATAAAATTAAAAAATTTACTCTTACAAGGAGAGTTCTAGAGTAACATGTAATTTATGTGATGATACTTATGGAAACCTTAGTTGGATGGAACATTAATGGAGTATGCTTGTGTCCATTATGTAATGGCATATCAAATTTGATATTATAATCATTAGTTGTATATTATTTTCATATTTGTAAGAAATTAATGAGTATATTGTGATCATAATATTTCTACTTTTAGATCTAGATAACATCGTATTTGCATTTATTAAATTATGTGTTTTAGTAATATAATCAATTGATATCAAATTGGATTTGTTTAGTTGTGAGTGATGTTATACTTAAATTCCTATGCAAAGGATGTGTTGAGCTTTGTATCAATGTAATAAAATGTGTGTCCATAACTATGTAAATGGTTACTAAACTCCCTACCTAGGTTAATTTATTTAATGGAATTGGTAATATTTGGGTGTAGACTTGGATTTCCATGATCGCAATCAGTATAACCATGATACAATGATATTATATTCTTATAATATTTCATTTTCCCTAATTAAAAATATCTTCATGATAAATTATAATAAAATTTGAAAATTTTAAATATTATTATGTCTATAAATTTTTAAAGGAACTTGGTGAGAGATGTCCCCCTTTCTAAACTTTGGATCTGGTATGAGTTTTAGTTACTCTACCTTAACTATTGATAAGCATATTTTAGAAATAAATAGTTATATTTTCATGGTAATTGATCTTGAGAAGTATTAAAATACATTTTTATTAAATTATGGTATTTTTATCTTAGTACATAACTTTAGAGGTGTTATCAGGTTCATATTATCAGTGGCTCAGAGATAATTAATATAGCTCCTCCATTTAATTATTTTGACATGCCTTATTAATAAAGATTTTTGGATAAATGATATAAGAAAGATTATGTCAGTATGAGATATGTCTTCCTAGAATGTGATGATGGATTTCTATTGACCAACAATAGGATTGTTACCCTTGCAACCCAACTAAATCAAAGTGTGTTCATCAGCATTCAACTATTTTACATATAAGATTTTTTTGTCTATATGTACTATTAAACCAAAAGATCATCATGTTCCAAATTTATTCCATGTTCCAAACTTATTGATAGCTACTGAAGCAAATTTGATCATCATGTTCCAAACTTATTGATAGCTACTGAAGCAATTTATCATGGTCATGTTTAGTCTCATGGTAGAAAGAACTGTATCATTCTTAGCAGCTTTCAGAGTCTCTTATAGTGGTCTAGTTAGAGGTGGAGTCATGTCACCTAATCTTATCATAAAAGTGAATTAATGTGGTCAACTCCAATGTGTTTAACATAGATTAAGGTAACTTTGACAAGTTAAAGTTTGATTGTGAAGTCAAGGTCAAGCTTGAATCATGGTCAAGGAAGAAGAATGTTGACCCTCCAAGAAGAAATGTGTTCCAAGCTGATCAGGTGGATCACGGAGAAAATATGGTGAGTTGACAACATTACACTTTCAAGATTTTAGAGAAACTAAGGTACTTTTGGAAAGATTAATATTTTATTTACTTTTCCTTATATTTCTTATTGCAATGTTTTAATATGACTCTTTAAGAGAAGATCAAAAGTGAAGATATATATTATTAAATAAGGGTTTCTTATGGTATTTAACACTTGTGTAATTTCATGGTACTTGTACTTGACTATACATCTTGTCCAAAATGTCTTAATACTACTTTTCTAATGTTGAAATACTTTTGTAACTATCTATTCATCATTTTATAATGTCCAAATGAGGGATAATGAATAAGTTAAAAGGAAAAAAAGTTGTGAAATGCTTTAGCACATTGATCCACCTCCATACAGGTCAACAAAAGATTCATAATCTCCTACTTCACCAATTCCAATGGGTTTGAAAAGCATTACAAGTAGTTTCTTGAAGAGAACAGGTTTGTGAGGATCCCATTGCAAAGGGTTTCTATTGAAGATCCATTTCTAAACCTCTCCAAGGCTCTTCTCATACCCATCATATTTAAATCCATGATTTAAGCAAGTGACAGATCTAAATGAGGTATAACCTAGCCCATTTATCCATCAAGTTTATGGGTCTACTTGCAAGCTCATGAAAGCTCAACGGTTTGATGTTGGTACATAGAGGAGAGAGAATATTTGGACCAATGATATTAAGGGAAGGAGGGGGCCCCTATTCCCTTATAATTCATGGAAGGAGTTACAATATTGAGGTCTTGAGCTTTATGAATTATCCTTAACAAAATAAGTGGTCTTAAACCCTCTCAAAACCATAAAGGCTTGATTTTGGATGGTTTTAGGTCATTTAATATCTCATTGGTGAAAATGGAATATTGTGTGAGATTATGTAGTATCATAATACTCCTCTCATGTTTATCTCATCATCAATTTGGCACATAATAGTATTAGAAGATCAAAATATACATTTTGAATGAGTTATAGACCTATATGAGAGACTAAGAGCATGGTTTTGTTTGGTTTTACATGTTTCTTTATCTTAATAGGTCCTCAAGAAACATTTAGTAACCTCTCATTCCTTTTATAAATATCCTTTATTATAATATATCATATCATTAATGTCATTGGTCCTAGTGTTCTTAACAAGGTTCTAGTACTCTTAGGTGAAACAATAAATGTAGGTCTGAACAAATGAACAAGTTCCAATGTAATTTCGTGTGGTTATATTAATGGTAAAATCCTAATACATATTTGGGTGTGATTTTTGGTTACTTTTCTAAATTAAATAATCAAACCTCCTCTAATCAAGTCAAGAGTAGGGGTAACCAAAGACTAAGGTAGCCATGCACATCAATAGACTATAGGTCTACAAATAGATGAGATTCTTGACAAACTATGCAAGTTTCCTAATTGGAAAGGTATTTAAATATAAATTTTGACTTCAATTTACCCTTCATTGGATCATCTAAATCAATATAATCAACCATGTTGGTGAGAAAGAGAGTTTCAAGCCTAAAGTAGTGACCTATGGGTCTGCTTGTAAACTAGGCTAAAGGAGGCATGTTTTGTGATGAACAAAGAGTTTGAAAAGTTTTTAAAATGTATAAAAGAAATAATAAAAGTAATGGTATATGTTGATATGATATGTGAATCAAAGAGAGCATGAGAATGGCCAAGTTAGTTTCAATAATCACCTATAGGTTTGTGCTAAGAAAGTAGATAGAAAATATCAAGCTTTGCATAGATTCTAGGTTAGGAGAAATTAAATAGAGCTCATAGGGAATATATTAAGTCTTAATAATGTTTAAAACCATATATTTTAATGAAATATTATATAACATCAAGCTTTTTGGACTGAAGAGTGTTTTAGGCATGTTGAAAGCCTAGGAGAGTAATAGTGCCATTGGATTCATCTAAGAGAAACCAATATGGGATTGGTTTATAATCACCATGAATGGTTCAAAAATGTATATTATATCCAATTAATCTCACACACTCATTTACATGTTTAATTTAATAAATATGGTCATGTAGTTGTGTGTATTCAATCATGAAGGAAATAGGCACCTCGTAAGAAAGTTGTACAATAACAAGGACATGACTATGATGGGTTCAAATGAAAATCCAAGGTAATTTGAATATATTACAGACATGGAGGATATATTTAAATAGTATATAAAATTATCTATAGGGACACCATTGATCATATAGGCCTAAAGATTACAAAAACACAGTGGAATAATAAAGAAGCCTAAAGAACACCTATAGGCTTGTACATAAAATATGAAGAGAATGTATGTGTTTTAGATTAATTTGAGAAAATAAGGATCTTATGAGGTCAATATTACCTTATTAAGTGATTTCAAAATGTTTTAACCCATTAAAAGAGAGGTAAAATTATCAATAGAGATTGTTGGGGTCATCTTCATGAGATTGTCCATAAACCCTAGCACTCACCTAATTAAAGTTATAAGGAGTTTGAGGGTCAGAGTGGTTGATAAAACTAATTTAAATATTCATTATATACTATTAATACCTAAATGATGTGTTACCAACTAAAACCAAGCGCATTGATAAATTTTTTACCAAATTATGTCTTCTCGAGTTCATTAATAGGCATGTCTTGTTCGAGAAGCCAAATTTCATCGGGAATAAAACTTGAAGGATAAGTTACATGGTTCAAAGTGTTTATTATAGATGTTATTAATGTCTCCATATTCCAATATTATTTCATTAATTTGGAAATCAAGGATCTCCTCTTTATGAACAATCTTTAACAAGTTAAGACCTTAAAACTATGCTAAAACCTCTCAAAAGATGTGATGGAGAATATTAGTCTTATAAGTGCCCAAAATAGAATGGTATGATTTTTAAATTACTTTTATGTTATTTATGAATATCTTAAAAATCTGATGAAGTAGGGCATTGACACATATGAGGTGAAATGTATGGAAACATGGCCTATGAGACTACTCTTTTGAGCCTATTTACAAGATTTTAGGTCAAAAACATCTTCCTAATTATTTTTAGAAGTTAATTGATAAAATAAAAAGGTGTTATGGTAATTAAAAATTCATTAAATAGGTTACCACAATGATATAACAAGCTATAATTCTATGTGAAGCATCAATGAAGAAGTGTGATCAATCTTACATCAAGAAGGTAGAGTTTTAGACCTATTTCAAGACCTCAAGACTCAAGAGACTTTCATAAAATCTTGATGATAACCTAATGTAATATATGCAATATTTTAGATTAATAAAAAATAATTAATAATCCTTGTTAGCCCTCAATATCACTCAAAACTTCTAGGCATAAAGGCCTCTTACTATTTTTTTATCAAATAAGTTTGAAGGCTACGACTATAAGGTGATTTATAATGCTTGAATAAGGACTCCATGAACTCCTATATCACTCCCATGAAGTAAAACTTCATTATGTCAACATTCAAGACACAAATAACTAACTTTCTTGGGTAATAAAACCTTGATAACAAATAATATGATATGAGAAGAGGTATGAAGTTCAAGTTCAAACCTCATACGGTAGAGAAGTATTACAAGAGGTAGGGTTTGGTATATAAGGTTCTTAAGAATAAAAAGTGTCAATTGAATAACTTTTAACTTCCCTCAAATAATTGGATGTGTAACTCCATGGAAAGGGAGTTAGATTCAAGAACCATCAAATCTGCCAAGATGGCCTTTCACACCATTCTTCATGATGAACCTCATCAACACTTGTCCTAGAGTGTTAAGAAATAAGATGACAACACACTCTTAGTATAAAATATGTCAACTTATTTCTATTTTGTATTTGATTTGATGACGAAAGACAATTTATGATTTCTCTCTTTGTCCTTTATCTTTATCTCTTCCTTCTCTTCTTCTATAAATGAAGCCTTGAATGGAATTGGAAAAAAACTCTAAGTGTGTATGGCTAAGCCCTACAAAACTCGATACTTGTTATTTCCTTTGAAATAAAACTTAAGATGAGTTATACTTTATTCATCTTGTATTTAGTTAATTTGAGATGGATTATTGATTAATTTTAGTGAGAGTTGTCTTACTTCCTTACATTTGTCCTTTTCAATCATGCCTTTATGTGAGTTAGTCATCTTTCCACTGGTCATATGAAGTTTATCAAATGGTTTTGATGAGTTTAAATGTTTAAATGTCATTAGTTTCTTATTTTACACCTCTTAATTAACCATCTTATTTTTTTACTAAGCATAACCTCAATATATATAAACTTGTGTGGTAAGAGACGTCTTGAGGTTCTGAAGTTAAGTTGTAATCTTGTCATTTCATAGTGCAAGCATTGGAAAGTAGAGAAAACTAAATTTGGATCATAACCTCCATGTTTTATTTATAGTCTTAGTCTTCTTTTACACCTTTCCTTTCAATTTTAGTAGGTTAGTTGTAGTTTTGGGTGAAGCATCAAGGGATCTAACCCAATCTAGAAATTCACTTCTCCAATCTAGTAGGTTAGTTTTAGTTTTGGGTGAAGCATCAAGTGATTCAATGCTATCATATAGATAGGAAGGCTTGAAAAACCTTCCTAGGAGTGTAAATTAGATTGATAATAGTTTTGGCACACCTAGTGAGACATAATTTCAACTAGGTTGTCCAAGACTAATGTTGGTCTTGACAAATTTGCAGTTATAATACCCTCCTTCATATAGCATCTAGCAATTCCAACAAGTTTTGGCTCTTATTTCCAGACTAGTAAGCATTTTTCATGCCAAAGGTGACTACAGGATCAATGTCTAAATGTACTCCTTTTGATTTTGTTGAGTTACCTCCATTTTTAGTCAAGAGAAAAAGATTCCTCAATAAGTCCCTTATACCAAGATTCTTAGAAGGAAACTTCATTTCCATTATACTCTATATTCTTATAAATATAAAAATATGGATAGAAACCTACCCTTTGTTTCTTTAAATTTTATATCCCATCTAAACCTTACAAGATATGATGATATCCCTATGGAATCTCTTAAAAGTGTCCCACACTTTTGTAGAGAAAACACCATTACCCCTATTTAGCACATTAAAGATATGGCAAATTTCTACAATATTCATAATATTAATCAAGAGAATATGTACCTTATATTGTTATCCATTTCATTTAAGGGAAAGTATCTATATTGGTATAGGACATTGGATCCTAATTCTATTGATTCATGGGACCAACTAGGAGAGAAATTGAGTAAGAGATTTAAAGACAAGAGTAATCACTTATCTTTGGATGAGAAATTAACCACTATAAAGAGAGATCCATAAGAGTTTATTTAAGATATAAATTATAGATTTCAAAAAACATGGGATAGGATTCCAACTCTTATGAGACCCACTCCAAATTATGCCTTCCTATACTATCTCAAGGCCTTAACATTGACATAGATGTTATGATACAATATATAGGAGGATAGACCTTAACTAATGCTTATGATGTTGCCTTTAAGTCTAAGAATAACCTAATACAATATTTAAATATATCACCAACACCTATCATACCATTGTTTCCTAATATACATCCTCTTACACCAACTCTTGCTCCCATTCCCACATTAAACAGTCATTAGCAAGCTACGCCTAGTCAATCAAATGTAATGAAAGATTTAAGAATCCTAATTAAATCTAAATAAAGTGATACATTAACCTTGAAGAGATAGCTAAAGTATCCTTATAGACCTTCTCAAGCTCCATATTAGTCATATCATTCTAATCACCCAAATAGACTATCTTTTCAATCTAATTCTCAAGAATAGGGACATGTTACTAATGATAAACCATATAATAGTTATAATCCAAATTATAACACTACCTATAGAGCTATAATACCTATTCCAAAAAACATTTTACAAGAGCATGATTGGTCTTCTCAATCAAATTAGCCTCACAATCAGCTTACCAATCATAATGAGGTTTCCAATCAAGCTTTTATGGCACAAGATGGAAAAATACCCTCTATGACAAAAGTTGAAGTTCCTAACATGAAATGATTAATGGAGATCAAGTTTAATATGATGATACATTGGTAAATTGGCAAGAGGGAGATTGGTGTGTAGTCAATTAGTTGGGAAGTATACGTAAGGTGGTTGATACTTCCATAACATCTAATACAATATCTAAAAGGAGAGTAATGGAAGATGCTCAAGAGATAGGTAAAGGTTTAGTTAGTATCCCTTTTATGTCTCAGGGATTAAAATAAATTAATACAGCCCTTAAGGCCCAAGAAACTCAGAGAAAATATAAGATAAAGGGTTCTTTCATACCTCAAACTATGCAAACTCAATGTAGTATGGTAGCTCCTAAAGGACAACCAAATTTGGGGGGTTAATGCATAATATTGTCAATGAAATGAGGAAGCTGAATGTGAGAAGTCTTATGTGGGACACATTTTCTATCCATGGACAAAGGGCCATACTTCAAGATGAGTTGTTTAAACTCAACCTTTCATAATAATTAAGGAGAATATAAAGTCCAGACTTCACAAACATACCCACACCTAAGAATGGGAAACCAAACAAAGATGGTAAACCAACTAATTTTGACTTTTATATTATTATTTAATATTACTTAGTGCAAAATTGTATGATAGATATTAGGGAAAGCAACTCAATGCTTCCTTAAAAATAGATGATAAGTTCGGCTTAATTTATGAGCCTAATAACAAGGGTGTCTATCAATTGGATGCTTTAACTACAAAGACTGTGGGTGTTATCAAAGGTTTTAGTATTACTCTCCATTCTTGTCCCAAATTTTCTATTGCCCAAGATATTTTTTAGTGGATTTCCCACCCTATTTTATTTTATGATTGAAAAGAGACTTCATTCTCAATATTTTGGGGTACTTGTCATCTAATTGGTCATATATGGATTTTATAAGTATATATGGTACTAAGGTTACAATTAGATCTAAACCTATGTTTAAGTTCCACCTTGAAACATACAAGCCAAACATTTCAAATATGAACTGGATTATCATTGATGAGGGAGATCATCCTAGTGATCAAGAACTAGTTGTACTTTTTGAAGGCATATCAGGCCCTTTCCTTAATGAGTGAGGAGTAAAAAATCAAGAATATGATCCATATAAATGTTGACCAATTTTTTCCCACAGGCAAAATTTCGGTCACCTTCTTCCCCTGCTATTCAGTAATAGTCATTTTTTGGGTTCAGCAAGTTCAAAGAGTCCATTTCATGGCCTAGTTCAGTGGTTCAACCCCCTTTGGTTCAAACGGTCCATCTTCAAGTTCAGCATCTCATTTTAATAGCGTTAAACCTTTATACCGTTGAACCATTGAACCAATTTTTTTGGTTCAACAGGTTGGATTCAACGTAGTTGGTTTAAGACATAAGTTCAACAGGTTTAGTTCAATGGAAGTTCATCGGCCTTGGTTCATCAGCACGCTTGGTTGAACCTTTGAACCGTTGAACCATTTTGGTTCAACGGCTTGGTTCAAAGGTATGCCCTTAGCTGAAGGGGAGTCCTAAAATTAGGGTGCCCTAGTGGAGAGCTAGCACTTAAAGCAAAGGGACTGGGTGGTGCCAACATTATGCAAAATTCAAATTTTTTTAACCCTGAATTCCTTCGGACTTTTGCCCAAAGGAATTCCTTCAGACAAAAGTCTGAAGGAATTTGGGCGCGCTCAAAAGTAAATTTGGGTGGCCGGGTAGACACAAATTACCATGGACATTTTTTCCATAGAAATACAAGCGAATCCATAATCAAAAGTGACCCACAGACAATTTACCCGCGAGAGCTAGGGAACAATCCATGGAGTAAACAAAGTGCCCGCCGAGGTGTTAAAGAGAAAGCAAAGCTGCTGAAGAGGCCAGCATGGACCCGAATGACAAAGCGAAGGACCCAAGGACATCCCAGAGGACGTCAAATTTGACAAAGCTAGATATTCATTGATGTTCAAAGTGATGACGGCCATATAGACATCAAATTTAGAAAATGAAATGGCTGCTTGAAGGCGTTAACCAAGAGCCAAAAATGTAGTGACCCGCTTGAATGTTCGCCCCTGAGGGCCAAGAAACCAAATGAGATGAAATTGAGAAGGGACAAGAATGACAAGGTGCAAAAAAGTGACAAGGCAGTCCAAGTGGCAAATGGAAGGCAATTTATTGCATGTTAATCCCCAAATGGTGCAAACAACAAGTAACATGGCCCGTGCATTATAAATGGGACAATTTCAATCTGTTGGCAGAAAGAGGGTGCAGCCTACATTTTGACATTAATGCTTGAACCCCAAAGTCAAATTTGGTGATCATATAGCATGGTTCTAGCAGGCTTCTTCTAGAATGATGACATCGACAACAGTGTTTTCCTCTTCCCAATGAGGGGACGCGACAGACCAACTTGTCAAAGAAGCACCAAGTTCCCTTCTCCTTTTCTATATGTATTGTAACTTCTCATTTTGAGAAGGATCTTCCATATTTTGCTAAGGCGTAGCCCTAGAAAAATTTCACCTGAATCAAATAAACGTTGTTTTTTACCTCCATTTGGATAGATATTTTTAGAGTATGCCTTGAGTGTTTATCTGTGTTTAGTCATTATTTCTTGATGCTCTCACAGGTTCAACACCAGTAGACCTGTTGTCTAAAAGGTGCCATTTTTGTAGCTAAAAGGAGAAGAGCTGACATTTAGAAGACTAGAATAGAGGAAGTTACTTACAGTGTGCATTTCACAGCGCCTCAGTGATTTTCTATTTCCTGTGTTTTCATGAAAACCTCCCTGCCAATTTCTTGCAGCCTAGTCCTTCTACCAAATGTGTAGAGTATGTATGTATTTGGCTGATTCTGAGTGTGGATGTGTGAAGGTTGACTTATTTTGGTGCATCACCTCTTTAGAGTAGGTTTGTTTTCCTACACTCTCTCTCCCTTTTCATCCCCCCTCATTATATATCTATCTATATATGTGTTTTGCACTTGCTAGAATAAACACGATGCATCAAAGGGAGCTAGCCCTTATCTAGAGACTCTCCCCTCTAGCTTCACCAGTCCCATAGGTGAGAGGGGAGTTTCTATGTTGGGATGAGAAGGTAGGAGTTTGACCTCTTTACCCTGGGTGCAATTTTCCTACGTCAACAGTTTTGCACGCCTAGTAGGACCAACTGGGACAGGTTTTATCCAAAGAGTTGAAGAATTTTTGGTGTGTTCTTCAGCTAACCAGCCTTTGGAGGCTTTGCATCGAAAACCAATGGTGACTCTGAGTTGAATTTTCTAGTTAAGCAGCCTGATGCCATCAAAAATCATTTCTTGTATGTATATTTCCTTTGCTCAAAATCATGGGTCTGGTTTTCCTTCATATGATTTCGACCAGACTCAAAAAATTTAGAAAATCCCCTCAAGTAGTTCTCCTAGTTGCCCTGCAACTATAAAGGATATGGCCCTAGAATTAGAAATTAATAGGCTAGAAGAGTAGTACAGATATCAGCAGGAGCTGATGTATGAAGAGGAGTGCTTATTTGGGCAAGCACAGGCCTTACAACCCATTGTGGAGGAGGCAACAAAATGGAGAAATCCATTTATTCAAGGTAGTCAACCCTATGCATCCCCTATTAATCTAAATAAAACCCCCTATTTTGCACCAAATCCTTTCTATCAGATTGCACTTGCTCACTCCAGCTCATCAAATGCAGCTACTCCCAATCCCATGTGCTTGGCTTTCCAACACCAAAAGACATCAGAACAACCTCCCATGGAGATGAACCTTCTAAATTCCTCATATTGCAAATCTCCCATTAGGGAGAATACCACCAGCCAGCACGTCCCTCTTCAAGAGACTCCTCCAATGCACCAATAGTGTTTTCCTTGCATTCCCCAACTTCCCCAAGTCCTTCAACATAATGTGTAGTTTTTGAGTTGGAGGAGGGAATGCCAGGAACCAACTCTAAGCTTTGGAGAGGATCATGCTGGTGACCTCCAGGGAAGGCTTTTTCAGGACAACCTAGCCAAGCAAATTGAAGATCTAGAGGCTAGGATGAGACTGCTTCTTGAAAGAGAGTTTGAACTTCTAGACCTTATGGAGGAGCCCCAAGACCTTGGAGAAAACAAAGTTGCTGCCTGTTCACAGGAGCAAAATTTTGATTCAGAGATCCTGAACTAGGGAAGAACAGTAGAATCATGGGGCAAAGAAGAAGAAGAAGAGCAAGGTTTTTCTCAAAGCCTTGAAGAAGTTGAAGCTGTGCCTGCTCATGATAATGCTGGAGACCTCCAGGAAAATCTTTTCCAAGAAGATTTGGCAAGGAGAATTTCAAAATTGGAGTCTAGAGAGAATTCCTCAGCCAATGTGTAATAGATGGTTCAGACCAAATAGCACCTTCTATGTCTGAACACACCCCACCTACACATTTCCAAGAGAGTTATCAGGCCACACCTGATATTTTTGAAGTGTTGATCAAGTGGAGAGAGGAGAATCATTCAATCCTAGCTCAAGGACTGCCTCCTCTTCCACATGTTTTCTACACTTCACCCCTTCTCAAGGAAGAACCTATTTTATAAGAGGCAGGTGAGGATCAAAAGATCTAATCTACAGTTCCTCAAGAGGCTGTCATGAGTGACAACAAAGGCAGAATCATCATTGATGCTCCTTATGAAGACCTTATCAGTAATGGAGAAGATGCAGGTCTTGCATATATGCAGATGTTTCAGCAATACAAAGAGGAACAAAAACATGGTGAGCTCACTTCCCCTATGTTTGATGAACTTCCATGATGTTTTGATGATGAGGACGTCTACATTGAAGAGCCTAAGTTAGAGGAGGATTAGGAGGATATTTTTGAAAATCTAGAAGTCCTGATCAGCAAAGAGGAAAAAGAGAGGTTTGTCTTCTTGGAGGAAGGCCTTGAAGAAGAGAGTTTTGAAGAAAGAGGTGATGTTCTGTGGGATGAGCAATCATTTTGTGAGTCCATTTTAGACACCACCATAGTCACCCTTCTTCAAGAAGGCCAAGAGGGAGTAGAGGAAGAGTTTGATAGAATTTTCAACAAGGTGTAAGGAAACAAGTCAGACCATGATACATCACAGAAGGAATGTGCAGATCAAAGGGCTTACTGCGATGAGCCAATAGCCATTGATTTCTTGGTGAGGAGCACCAATATGAAGGACCAACATTCAATAGGCTTCTAAGGACAAGCAGAATATATATATGTCAAAAGCATGTTTGATTTTGATCCACTCGAATACCAGCGAACTCAGGTGGCAGGCAAGAGGAGCAGGTCACAAACTTTCTTTTTCGTTCAGCTATTTGCCTGGCACCATAAGTCCTTTTGCTAGGAAGGGGACTTAAGGATTTTTCCATTCAATCTAGGAGGGAGGTGAGCATTCCTGATTAGCTTTATATAATATTTTTTTTTCAGTTGCTTTTCCTACTTTCCCTAAGTGCAGTTGTATAGGTAGTGTTGTTTTTAGCCTTGTGTGTTTCCCTTTGCATGTGGGGTAAAGCTTCATGTTTGATTCTCAAATCCTTTGGGGCTGTTGTTAAATTTTCATAGTTGCATCTGACTCTATGCCGAATGGACTGCAAGGCAACTGGGTTTTAAGCATAACAGGCATGCTTCCCCTGTGAGTCACCATTTGTTGACCAATTTTTGCCCACAAGAAAAATTTCAGTCACCTTCTTCCCCTGTTGTTCAGTAACAATCATTTTTTGGGTTTAGAAAGTTTAAAGAGTCCATTTCATGGCCTAGTTTAGTGGTTCAACCCCCTTTGGTTCAAACTGTCCATCTTCAATTTTAGCATCTCATTTCAATAGCATTGAACCTTCATACCATTGAACCAATTTTTTTGGTTCAATGGGCTGGGTTCAACGTACTTGGTTCAAGACATAAGTTCAACGGGTTCAGTTTAATGGAAGCTCATCGGCCTTGGTTCATCGATGCGCTTAGTTGAACCTTTGAACTATTGAACCATTTTGGTTCATTGGCTTTGTTCAAAGGTATGCCCTTAGCTGAAGGGGAGTCCTAAAATCAGGATGCCCTAGCGGAGGGCCGGCACTTAAAGCAAAGGGACCGGGTGGTGCCAACATTATTCAAAGTTCAAATTTTTTTAACCCTAAATTCCTTTGGACTTTTTCCTAAAAGAATTCCTTCAGACAAAATTCTGAAGGAATTTAGGTGTGCTCAATAGCAAAGTTGGGTGGCTGGGCAGACACAAATTACCGCAGACATTTTATTCACAAAAATACAAGCGAAGCCACAGTCAAAAGAAACCAGTAGACAATTTACCTATGGGAGCTTGGGAATAGTCCACAGAGCAACCAAAGTGCCCACCAAGGTGTTAAGGAGAAAGCAAAGCCGCATGGACCTGACTGACAAAGCAAAGGACTCAAGGACGTCCTGGAGGATGTCGAATTTGACAAAGTCAGATAGCCATTGATGTTCAAAGTGATGACGGCCATATAGACGTCAAATCTAGAAAATGAAATGGCCACTTGAAGGTGTTAACCAAGAGCCAAAAATGCAGTGACCTACTCAAATGTTCACCCCTGAGGGCCAAGAAACTAGATGAGACAAAATTGAGAAGGGACAAGAATGACAAGGTGCATAAAAGTGACAAGGTAGTCCAAGTGGTAAATGGAAGGCAATTTATTGCTTGTTAATCCCCAAATGGCACAAACAACAAGTAACATGGCCCGTGCATTATAAAGGGGACAATTTCAGTCTATTGGCAGAAAGAGGGTGCAGCCTGCATTTTGACATTAATGATCGAACCCCAAAGTCAAATTTGGTGATCATACAACATGGTTTAGGCTTCTTCTAGAATGATGACATCGATAACAGTGTTTCCCTCTTCCCAATGATGGGACGTAATAGACCAACTTGTCAAAGAAGTGCCAAGTTCCCTTCTCCTTTTCTATATGTATTGTAACTTCTCATTTTGAGAAGGATCTTCCACATTTTGCTAAGGCATAGCCTTGGAAAAATTTCACCTGAATCAAATAAATGCAATTTTTTACCTCCATTTAGATAGATATTTTCAGAGTATGCCTTGAGTGTTTATCTGTGTTTAGTCATTGTTTCTTAATGCTCTCACAGGGTCAACACTAGCAGACCTACTATCTACAAGGTGCCATTTCTATAGCTGAAAGGAGAAGAGCTAACATTTGGAAGACCATAATAGAGGAAGTTAATTATAGTGTGCATTTCACAGCACCTCAGTGATTTTCTATTTTTTGTGTTTTCATGAAAGCCTCCCTGCCAATTTCTTGTAGCCTAGTCCTTCTGCCAAATGTGTAGAGTATGTATGTATTTTTCTGATTCTGATTGTGGATGTGTGAAGGTTGACTTATTTTGGTTCATCACCTCTTTAGAGTAGCTTTGTTTTCCTACACTCTCTCTCCCTTTTCATCTCCCCTCATTATATATCTATCTATATATGTGTTTTGCACTTGCTAGAATAAACATGATGCATCAAAGGGAGCTAGCCCTTATATAGAGACTCTCCCCTCCAGCTTCGTCGATCCCACAGGTGAGAGGGGAGTTTCCATGTTTTGAGGAGAAGGCAGGAGTTTGACCTCCTTGCCCCAGGTGCAATTTTCCTCCGTCAACAATAAAGGTGTTGAAGAAGTTGGTCTAGGTGATTACTATTTTCATGAATAAGGTGCAGCCATACTAGCTCTCTCCAATTTAAATGAAGACAATGATGGTCTATGGAGATTATTATTTGATGGTTCAAGGAGTAAGAATGGATCAAGGGTAGGTATGATGCTAGTTTCTCCCTCTAAAGAAAGGTATTATTCTATAATTAGATTTCAATATAGTTACACTTGAAATGTAGCTGAATATGAAACATTTATTCATGGAATTCAATGGGCAAGAAAAATAGAGTGAAGTAATCACATTTTTTTTGACATAGTGAGTTAGTAGTCCACCAAGTGAAAGGTAAAAGTGCTTCTAAGAATACATTATTAAAGTATTATAAACATATGTTATGGGACCTTATTGAATATTTTTAAGATTTCAAATAAAATCAATGCCAAGGGAAGAAAATCAACATGTTAATAGGTTAGATTCAGTGGAAGCTCAATTTGACATTCCAAATTATGGGAATAATTCAAAAACTCAGCCACATATTAGGGTGGTAGTGAGACCATTAGCTCTAGATAATGATGTTAATTGGCAGGCTTTTTAGAATGATAAAAACATTACATGTTTCCTTCAACAAGAATCTAAGTTTTATTCAAAAAACCATGGTATGATATATTATCAATATGGAAAACAAATTGTGTAGCTAATATCCAACAAGTTTTTGAATTGGTTAGAAACTCTTGAGAACATATTCAATGATAATGATCAAATGAGGAAGGACAAGATGAATCTGTTTACCAAAGAGGAACATCATGAAAGGGTTACTATCTTAAAGGAAAAGCATATTAAACTTGGAAAAGTATGTAGTATAGCTAAAAATATTGCATTTGTAGAGTTGTGTAAAGAATTTTTTAATATTTTCACTTGGAAATACAATAACCATAAGGGGTTTTATCCTAGATTTTCTAATCATACCATAGATCTTGATCTAAATGTCAAGCTTGTAAAACAAAGATAATGATGTATAAACCCAAAGATTTATCTTCTAATTAGGAAATATTCAACTAAATTGATATATTCAAACATCATATTCCATATTAAGTACTCTTAATGGGTTGTTAATCTAGTCCTTGTAAGGAAGATTTAGGAGATCAGATTATGTGTAGATTTAAAGAAATTGAATAGGGTGTCATTGAGATATCATTACCCCTTACCCTCCATGGAGAAAATTATTTAAGTGGTTACAATTTATCAATGCATTTCTCTCTTGGGTGGCTACTCTGGTTATAATCAAGTCTTAGTAAAGTAATAAGATAAATACAAAACAATCTTTGCTACTAAGTAGGGCACATATGCCTATAAAAGGATGCCATTTGGGCTATCTAATTGTTAGGTATGGAGCCTAATTGTATTCTAGGATCATAGGTTAAAATTTTAATGTTATTTCAGTTGGGTTTGGATCTCATTCTTTGAATCCCTCATGGCACAGAGGGTTGCAAGGGGGAACCCCCTTGCATGCCCTGGAGAAACTTTTTATTAAAATTGTAATTTTATAGTCAATCTAGGCCATTCATTAAAGGTTTCCAAATATGATGGTATAGGTTATGTTTAGGTGTTTTTCACCCTAAAATGTATTTATATATGGCTAAGATGTATGATGGTGTTAGATGATGAAAAATTGGTGCACAGAGTGGAGGCAGAAAAGGTAGAGAGGTGTAACATGGTTTGTTATAGGTTTTGTTTCTCCCTTGTATTATTGGAAATAATATACTAGACAAGTTTTTTGGGTGTATCCCATCTTGGATTAACCACATTAAATATGGTGTCTCCTATTATGTGCATGTTTATGTCTATTTTCTAAATGTTTGATTAATTCATTTCATAGTTTCTCTTGTATACAATTTGGGGATATATCTGGGTTTCAATTTATCCTAACACTAATGTAGGGGATAAAATCTAAATATCCATGAATATGTATTTTCAAGGCTTGATTAATGAAATGGTACTAATATAACTTCATGAAATAATGGTTTTTTCGAAGAATGCTATTGATGATCTAGCTCATCTTGGATTAGTTTTTGAAAGATGTAAGCAATATGATATCTCTCTAAACCCCACAAACTGTGTTTTATATTTCATGAGGGTAAAACTTTAGGTCACATTGTATCTAAATATGGGTTTTCCATATATCCTGAAAGAGGGATTGATATATTGGATTTGTCTTTAACCAAGCACAAGAAAGGTTTTCAAATTTTTCTTGGAAAGATTAATTTTTTTATAATATTTGCTCCTAGTTTTTTAAACCTTGTGAAGCCTATAACAACCATGTTGAAGAATCACCAAGCCTTTAATTTGACCAAGGAATGAAAATATAGTTTGGAGGATATTAAGTAAGCTATAGCCTAAGCACCTACATTGATAAATCCTCATTTTTCAAAAGATTTCTTTTATGTTTTCTCTAACATTGACACCATCTCAGCCATGTTGTTGTAGTAGAATGGTGAAGGTATTGAGCGACCTATTACCTTTTTTATTCAAAGGGATAGAGGATTGTGAAGATAGATACACCTTTATATATAAGCAAGTGTTGGAAATCATAAGAATCCTTAAGAATTTTAGAAACATGGTGTCCAATAATAAAATCCATGCCATGGTGTCACATCCAAGTAGAAGAGACTTCCTTTTAAACAATGATTTGAATGAAAAAAGGGTTAGTTGGATAACCAAGGTAATGGAATATGATGTCTATATTAAGGCTACCAAATTGGTAATAGGAAGTGGACTATGTGAGAATTTGTATGAAGACCTTCAATAGGATAAAAAATCAATTTTAGTATTTCAATATGATCCTTCTACACCTGTACCTTCATCTCTTCTAAGTTGGACACAAGATATGGTAAGATTTATTCAAATAGATGAGTGTCCTACAAGTTTGTATAGATCAAAGAGAATATACATTAGATTGCAGTCCATCCCATATGTTATTTTGGATAGAGTTAGCTTTAGAAAGGATATTAATGGGATGTTACTTAGATGTGTTGAAACTGATCAAATTGAAAATATTTTAGAGCAATTTCATGATGGACCTACAGGAGGTCACTTTTCACCCAAGACCACAACATCAAAAGTAATGAAGGTTGGGTATTATTGACCTAGATTTTTTAAAGACTTTTACGTATGGGTAAGGAAGTGAAAAAAGTGTGCATTTTTCACATGTAAATAAAATATTAGAGCCTCCCTCTTAATCATATTCAAGTGGAATATTCATTCATGTAATGGGGTCCTGATTTCATTGGCATGATCAACCCACCTTCAAGTGTAGGCTATAAGTGGGTGCTTATAGCCATTGACTATTTCAAAATATGGGTGGAGGTAATAGCTCTCAAAGAGGCAAATGAAAGTTCAATTCTTGACTTCTATGAAGGCCTAATAACCATATTGGATTTCTTTTAACAATAATTTATGATAATTCAATGGCATTTAGTGGTGCAAGGACAAGTGAATGGGATCTTAAACATGGCATATACTAAAGCACTTACTCCAACTACTATCATGAAGGAAATTGAATATCAAAGTCCACAATTAAGATTTTTTTTAGAATCATTAAGAAGATAACAAAAGAAAATCAAATAGCTTGGCACACTAAGTTTAAGATAACCTTATGGGCTGATAAGATTACCCAAAATAAGGTTTTTCGTAACTCACCATACATGTTTGTTTATGGGATAGAGGATAGGTTACCTATATCTCCTTAATTACAATCCCTAGAGTTATCATATCAACTTGAAATCATAGAGATTTCTCCCATGACAATAAGGTTGATAGAGTTGATGGAATTGAAAGATATTAGATACCATTACATGCATACCATGGAGTGACATTAGGCAAAAGTGAAAAAAAACTTGTATAAGAAGGTTGCTTTAGGATTATATCAAGAAGGGGACCTTGTGTTGAAGTTGGATGAAGATAGGGCCAAACTTGGTAGGCATACTAAGCTTGATACATTATGGAGTGGTCCCTATTTTATTAGCTATAAACAACACAATGCCTTTTAGTTTGCAAAGATGAATCATTTATCTGTGTTTAATTTCTCTTCTAGACCCTCATTGGTTCATAAATGGTCCTCTTCCACCTAGATTGGATACCTTCTCCTCCTATTATCTGATGATTAACTCAGTTGTATTACATATACCTCCACATATCTCTATTCATTATCCTCTTTTATATATTCTCTACTCTCCTATGTCTATTCCCACCTTTGACTATCCACCTTCACAAGTGTTTACAATAATTTTTATCCTCTTTTGTGCACCATAAAATTCACTTCATGTGAAACTTTCCTCCTTTTTTAATCTCTTTATCCTTGTGGGTCTCGATGCACCATAATTTATCTACCTACACAAAAGTTTTTTTGTACCATATTTTTATCCCCACTTTTGCACTTCAAACCTCTCTTTTTTTGCATTTACTTCCTTCATTCTCTCCTATTTCATGTAAATTAGGCATACTTTCACTTTATCTCTCCTTATGCCTTCCATGATACATGTTTATGTGGTACTTCTATTTCACTACTTTTCTTCCTTCACTTGATTCCTTTAGAGGCCTTCCCATTATTATGGGGTTTGATGGCTCATGTTAGGTTATGGAGCTAAAAGCTTCAACTATGCAAACATGGAGGAGGTTGCTGAAGTTCCAGAGACACCAGCATCGGTAGTATAATCGACATCGGTCATGAAGAATGTAGAAGGCAACCGGCATTGGTAGGGATTTAGCCGACGTCGGTCAGCACTAGTCAAACAAGGACTAACGTCGGTCGCCTGTGGTGGTTCCAGAACTGTTCATTGCACAGACAGTTAGTTCGTTGAACCTAGTGTTTGCATGTAAAGGCTATTTTCGAGTCTTGAGTTACGTGTCTAAATTAGAAGTCTAAGTTATTATTTAGTCTAGGATCTATTTATAGACCCATTGGCATGTATTGTAATTAAGGCAAGAAAAGGATTTCTTCCAGTTGTAGGATCTTGGTCAGTAGGTGTGCAAGGCCACGTTTGAAGATCTACATGTGTAAGTAAGGTCTGTTGAGTTACAGGTTGTTGCAAGCTTATGCGAGATCTACTTGAAGTACTTTGAGTACTTGTGTACTGGCAGGGTTATTACTAACTAGTTGGAGGTGAACACCAATTCTGTGTGTGAGTTGTGTGTTGGGACCGTTTTTGGTAGGAGAGTGAACTCTTGAAGAAAATTACTGAACACTTGAGGTGTGTGAAGCTTCTGAGAGGTGTGGAGAAGAGGTGGCATCTACTTTATTGTATTTTCTTTTTGGATGAGTATTAATACAAGATTGTGTATTGTCTCTCATATTCTATGCTATTTGTGAATTCTAGTTACTTGTCACTTCTAGTTAATTCTGCATGTTTAATTGCTTGAATTTGGTAATCATATTGTGCTCTTTCTGAGGAGTAAGATCCTAACAAGTGGGATCAGAACAAGTGTGTTGTTCTTGGATTCCCCATCAACTGGTATCAGAGCTTTTGGTCGGGATACGAACAAGTTCTATCAGATCTGGTTAGTGTGTGTTGATTATAGGTTACTCACAGGGGTTTTTGTTTGAGTGGGAGTAGAGCAATGGCAAGAACTATCAATTATGGAGGATGCAGATTGAAGATTATCTGTATCAAAAAGATTTGTACTTACCGTTGGTGGGGTTGATTGCAAGCCCTGGGATATGAAGGATGAAGAATGGGAGGTTCTTGATCGGAAGGCTCTGGGATCTATAAGGTTGAGTCTTGTATCGTCTATGATTTCCAACTTATCACACGCTAAGACAATGGTAGAGTTGATGGAATCTTTGGCAAATTTATATGAAAAATCCTCAGCTTTGAATAAGGTATTTCTTATGAAGCAATTATTTAATTTGCAAATGTTGGAAGGTGGATCTGTACATAGTCATCTTAGTGATTTCCATGGTTTGGTAAACTAGTTAAATTCAATCAATATTGTTTTTGATGATGAAATTAAGGCTCTCTTAATTTTATGCTCATTACCTAAACATTGGGAGAGTTTGGTAATGGTAGTTAGCAATACTACGTTTGCTTCAAAAATCTTAAAAGTGGATGATGTTGTGAGTGTAATCTTGAATGAAGAGATTCACAAGAAAAGCACAGGTGAATCATTAGGGAATGCTTTGAGTGTGGAAAGCAGGGGAAGTCAAAGAGAGAAGATAGAGCATGGGAGATCAAGGTCCAAGATAGGCAGGAGATCCAAGTCCAGGTATGGCAGAATAACTTGCTAGAAATGTGGAAAGCAAGGGCACTTAAAGAGAGATTGTTGGTTGAATGAAGATCAGCATGAAGGACATGAAGAAGAAGTAGATGTTGCAGATTTTGTTACACAAGATGCTCTGGTATGTTCCTTAGATAAAGTAGAATCTTGGGTTTTAGATTCTGGTGCCTCTTTTCATGCATCCCCAAATAGGGAATTTTTTCATGAGTATGTCCAGGGTGACTTTGGAGAAATTTATTTAGGGGATGGTAAGCCTTGTCAGATGGTTGGCAAAGGGAAAGTGAAGCTGAAATTGTAGACAGGTAACACATGGGTGTTGAAGGAGGTCATGCATGTCCTAGTTCTAGAGAGGAATTTGATTTCTGTAAGAAGTTTGGGTGATGAGGGTTGCACAGTAACTCTCACAGTGGACTCTTGGAAGGTTACCAAGGGTGCACTTGTTATAACAAGAGGTAAGAAAGTAGGTACACTTTATCTATCTACTTGTATTACTGATTCTCTTTCTGGGTTATCTATTTTAGCTGTAGATTTAAAGATGTGGCTTAATAGGCTTGGTCACATGAATAAGAAGGAGATACATGTTCTTGAGTCAAAGGGTATGCTTTTGGATTTGAAAAGCATGAATCAAGATTTCTGTATGCAAAAGAAGAAGGTAACGTTTCTTGAGGAATCCGATGTTCGTGACAAGAATAGAAAAGTCTTAGTTTTCAAGGAGAAGGTGACGAACAGAGATCAGCAAAAGGGGCTGAAGAATTTTGAGTAGAGCAAGGGTGATTTGGACAAGGGTTTGATCCAAAAGGAGCTTGTGGGAAAAAGTCATTTCTCACTAGTAAAACATAGAGACCGACGTCGGTTAGAAAACTGACGTAAACATCTAGACAGGGACTGATGTCGACTATGTGCAGCTCGACGTCGGTGACTCAGGGACAAATAAACACCGATTTCGATCAGGGGGAACCAACATCGGTGATGAGGCAATCACATGGAATCGACGTCAGTCGGGTGCAGATTGAGATGTGATCGGCATCAGTCACTGAGATGGATTTTGGGCAGACAGTAAGCTGTCAAGGAGTCTCAAGCACTGATATGGAGGACTTAAAGGGTAAGTAAGCCTCAAATTCATCATTTCCCTTATTTACACTACTTATTGCTCACTAATGGTAAAGAACCAGGAAGTTATTAAAGAAGTAGAGCAGGTAGATCCAGGAAACAGTGGGAGCTTGGCATGGATGAGGAATGTGATTCCTTGGAGAAGAACCAAACAGGAGTTTTTGGTGGAGTTACCAGCTAGAAGAAAGCACTAAGAGACGAATGGATGTTCAAGATAAAGAAGAGTGGGAATGGACATGTGAGATAGAAGGCCAGGGTATATGGTCTTGAGTAAGCTGCAGGACAATGGAGGTTTGATTATTGTGTTTCTCTTTACTAGGTTGGATAATATTAGCTACATTATCCTGTTACTGTATGATGTGCTTGTTTCAGGGTTACATATACAGGGAGTTGTTAAACTAAAGGTAAAGTTAGCTCAGAAGTATGTCATGAGGAATCTGGGAGCAGCAAGATTCTTTGGCATGAGTGTGTTCTAGGGACATGGAAGGTCACAGGTTGACTTTGTTTCAGGATGATTGTGTGAGACCGGTTAGCACGCCAATGGTTGGATAGTTTTATGAATAGTGTCTTGATTCACATAATGAGGTTAAGTGCATGGTATGTACTAGACCTAATTTTTCCCAAGCAGTGGGAGTTGTCACAAGTTTGGAGCCAATTCAGGAAAGAAGCACTGGAGGTTAATTCAGTGGATTCTTAGAGGGACCAGCAGCAGGTCGACATGCTATGCAGGGTCAAATTCATTTCTACATGGTTTATAGATGTGGATGTGGTAGGTGATTTGGATGACAGGAGGTGCACCACAAGATTTGTGGTGGTTGGTCTTTAAGAGTGATCTTGAAGAGGGATATAAAGCCAAGAGAACAAACTAGATGATGTATAGGTACAAGTACAATTACAGCTGTTTATCTCCAAGTGGGAGATTGTTAGGTTGTGGAGCTAAAAGCTTTAACTATGTAGACATGGAGGAGGTTGTTGAAGTTCTAGAGACACTAACGTCAGCAATATAACTGATGTTGGTCATGAAGAATGCAAAAGGCAACTGGAATCGGCAGGGAGTCGGTCGATGTCGGTCAGCACCAGTCAGACAAGGACCGACGTCGGTCGCTTGTGGCAGTTCCAGAATTGTTCATTGCATGGATAGTTAGTTTGTTGAACCTAGTGTTTACATGTAAAGGCTATTTCTGAGTCTTGAGTTGCGTGTCTAAATTAGAAGTCTAAGTTATTGTTTAGTCTGGGATCTATTTATAGACCCATTGGCATGTATTGTAATTAAGGCAAGAAAAGGATTTCTTCCAGTTGTAGGATCTTGGTCAGCAGGTGTGCAAGGCCATGTTTGAAGATCTACATGTGTAAGTAAGGTCTATTGAGTTGCAGGTTGTTGCAAGCTTATGGGAGATCTACTTGAAGTACTTTGAGTACTTGTGTATTGGCAGGGTTATTACTGACTGGTTGGAGGTGAACACCAATTCTGTGTGTGAGTTGTGTGTTGGGACCGTTTTTGGTAGGAGAGTGAACTCTTGAAGAAAATTACTGAACACTTGAGTTGTGGGAAGCTTCTGAGAGGTGTGGAGAAGAGGGGGCATCTTCTTTATTGTATTTTCTTTCTGGATGAGTATTAATACAAGATTGTGTATTGTCTCTCATATTCTGTGCTATTTGTGAATTCTAGTTACTTGTTACTTCTGGTTAATTCCGCATGTTTAATTGCTTGAATTTGGTAGTCATATTGTGCTCTTTCTGAGGAGTAAGATCCTAACAAGTGGGATCAAAACAGGTGTGTTGTTCTTGGATTCCCCATCAACTCCTATATCTTATCACCCCATATTCTTTATTATTATGCATTATGTCTTTCATGTCTAAACTAATACTAAAATTAGTCATTTGTTTACATCAGTTTCAGGCCAATGATTATCTTCTCTTCTTTCATATGGTGGTATATGTGTTCCCTACATAATAAATATTTCACCTCCCTTATCAACTTCAAATTGATTTATTCTCATCTTCCTCTCTTTCATTAACTATATTATGTGCACAAAATCACATGTACTCTAGCTAAGTTTCCTTTTTTGCTTCCTAGTCCTTGTGTAGGTTGTTTCTACACATTGCACATTTTCTTCTGCTTTTGTGTAATCTTGTGGAACAATGTACACCTTATCCTTTTAATTTTTACACTATTACAATTGGATCTCAACTTGCCTTGGCACCTTTAATGTTACTTTAATTCAAAATAACTTTATACTTCATGGGAATAGATTTTTTCAATTCTCTTATCTTCCCCTCTCATAAACTCCCTATTGAGGATTTCACCTTTCTATGAATTTATACTATCCTCTAGCACTTTACCTCTATTTCCTCTACACTCTTTGTTGCATTCTACCTTTCATGCCAATTTTTAGTTTCATTTAGGCATACCATCATATAATCCTCCATGCATGTGCCTTTTATCTAGTAAAAAGTCCACCTTTACACAATCGATTTGGTTTCATCCAATTCTTATACATAATATTACTCACATGTATCCTATATTTGGCATGATGTATGGTTTTATTTGAGACAACCCTTTAGCTACAAGCCGACTCTTATCTATGATTTTTCCTTCAATCATTTGATATATGCCTAGCAAAATAAAAAATTCATATTATCTTATCTCTTCTTTCATGCCTATCAAAGGGAATACTCTTTCCACCCTACTATTCCTCACACCTGTCTCATTCACAACACTCTTCTCTTCACCTTATTTTACAGTGGTGTTATCATATCCTTATCCATGCCTCTATCTAGCACTCTATCTAACTCATCCACCTTGTCACTAGGCACATTCTCAAGCATATGTGCCTCATATTTTCAATGTTTTGTTGATTCATCTAGTTGTGTTTCCTCTAAAAAAAATTCTTTATGTCATAAGTCATATAGATCCTCTCCTTCCTCGATATTTATTTCTATCACATCCTCTAAATCATTGGTGATAATTTTTTCTTCTAAAGATTTCATACAATCCTCTTCCGCTTTGTTGCTTCTTGTAATATATTTGCACAACTCACAATGTGGATCCCATTATTTTTCACCTTTTAAAGAAACATTATCATTTGTGCCTCTTTACCTTGAGGATTAAATCCTTATCCACCATGTAGGATAATCACATAGTTGCAATATCTGGCTTGCTTGGGAACCATATGTTCCCAACATTACACCCTCTTCATTCCCTTCCATCTCCTTCTTTTTTAAAGATATCTAAAGGTTATTATTTCACTATCACACATCCTTCTATTCATAATCTCCACCTTCATGGAGTCCTCTAGACGCTTTATCATAAAACAACACTCAACATCTAAGAACCACTCCACCAACTCTTTTGGCTATTCTTGGGAACATTGACACTTCAACTTCATGCTAACTCTTTGTGTGCCTTGTACCCTATATGGGATATTATTGCTTCTTTATGGGATTATTCCTCCCAAAAAATATTTTATCCACCTATGTCATATTTTCCTCCAATGCTTGCACATTTGTAATAATTTCCCCTAACATTATTTAGATCTATAATTCTAGGTCACATCTTGCCTTAGATTTTTTTTATCCATCTTATTCACCTGTTATTATGTACCCATATACACTTGATGTATAATAACTCATTTTAAGCATATTATACCCAATGATGTGATTGGAATATGTTCCTTTCTTTTGTGTACTTACTGTGCCCTTAGGGATGATGTATTAGTGATTCACCTCTACCTATTTGACATAATGACTACCTCATGGTTGATATTTTATTAATGATTATTTTATCTTATGTATTATAATGAAATTTCCTTACCAAAATAAATCCCTAGTGTCCTCCAAGTGGAAAGACTTGAAGAATTTCATGTTTGACAAGAGAATGTCACAAAGGTATTTTTTATATTTATACCATAATGTGTTCCCCTTCCATGTAAAATTTTAAGATTAATTAGAACCCTTTTGGATATTGTGAATAAAATACTTAGTATCACTATCATTCTCCCATTATTATCTTTCTTCCTCTAGCCAATCTACTTGCCACATGGTCATGGTGCATAACAATGCCTCAATAAATTCATCCTGTTAAGAGAGGGCATCTACCACCACATTCTATTTTACTTTGTTATACACTATTTAAAAATCATAGCCTAACACTTTAGTCACCCATTTTTTTTGTTCTTCATATGACAAGCATTGTTACAATAAATATTTAAGGCTATCATGATCAATCTTTACCTGAAAGTGATGACCCATCAGATAAGGTCTCCATTGCTTCAGTGCATGCAGAATATCCATTATCTATTTCTCATTTATTAGTTTGAGCCTATTTTTACCCTTAAGTTAGATACTTTTAAATTCTATTGGTCTATATTATTTCATGAGTACATCCCCCATGCATAATCCTGATGTGTCACACTCCACAACAAAAGTTTTTGAAAAATCAGGAGTAGCCAAAACTAGAGTTGTGCACATAACCATTTTTTAATTGTTTAAATGCCTTGATAATTAAATTAGTCCACTAGAAGGAGTCTTTATTCATTAAAGAGGTGAACGGGTCTATAATTCTAGCATAATTTTTGACAAACCTATGATATTAACTAATTAACCTCATAAATTTGTGGAGGTTCTTGAGGGTCTTAAGAACCTACCACTTATTCATCGCTTGGATTTTATTAAGATCAAATTTTAATCCTTCACATCAAAAAATATGACCCAAGTACTCCACCTCTTAGACACCAAAAACACATTTTTAATGTTTGGCATAAATCTAACGTTTTTCTAAAATTAGATTAATCTTTGTTTATGATTATTTTGTCTAGTGAAAAGGAAATATGAAGAAACTTTAAGTCTTATGACGACTAGAAATTATGGCCTTTATTTTGTATTTTTTCATGTCAATTAATGAAAGAGAGTTCCTTGAATTTTGACTTCACTTATGGCATGTTTTTTAAAGACCTTATCGCTAAAGTACTATCTACATGAAAATTGTCTTAATGGTGAAATTTCATGAAATTAAGTAAGCATCATAATTAGTTTTTGAACATGTCAGTGATGAGTTTTGGATATGATTTTATTAGTTGGCCAATGTAAAATTAATATGTAAATTAATAGCTTAGAAATTTACTAAATTGTATAAATATGTTTTATAATTAGGGAAAAAGAAAATTTTCATAATTATAGTCCAATTTGAACATATGATGATAAACTTAAATATAATTTAAATTAGATATGTGTAATGAATAACTATGAGATTGTGTGATGGATGGGTTAAAAAACCCATAGGTATCTAAATGGTACCAAAAAAATAGATAAGATTTTAAATTAATAACAATTTGACAAGGCTTAGAATTTCTAGAGATTATTATAAGAAATTAATTGTAGTATATAAACAAAGTGAGAAGATTTGTTGATTGATTTCTTCCTATCATATTAGATATATTGATTAAATCCTTTATAAAATTATTAATAATATTTTTTTAAATTCGCCTACTTTCACTATTGCTTAAATTGATCAATGCCTAAATAGGATTTATTGGTGTTTTATTAGAATCTTAGTTTATGGCATGAAATATATCTTTATTCTTAACACCAAAATAAACATTGTCATATTTAGAGTGATCTTTTTAACATAGTGATTAATTACAAATGGATGGACCCTTATTTATGTCCTTGTAGATGTAGACATCCAGTTCCTAACACCATTTGTGTTGAAATTTTCAATCTTACTCGAATTGCATTCAAATACAAATTTTAAGTTAAAATCCATAAAACGTCCTAAATGATTCTAACTTGTCATTTACAAGTTCCATTTTAGGTCAAAGTATCCAAAAATCATTCAATGCTTTTTATGGGCTAGTTAACTTTGATTAAATCATTTTGAGTCAAAATGACCATTTCGCCATTTAGTGCTCTAGATCACTGTTTTCTTCTAATTTATTGGTACACATCATGTACCTTTGTTATTTACTATTGAAAAAATCCTAAATGGGAATACAGTTCCAACACATCTAGCATCACCTACTTATTATTCTCAAGTCAAATTATGACCCAATAATATGACTCTCTGACCATATTGATTAGTTGATGTTTAATTTTAAAATAATTGCACAAATTTTGATTAACCTTGCTTAAGGCTAATTAATCCAAATCAAGAGCTTAAGTGGATTTTCCATGAGATATTTTGAATATTTCTTTTTGAAAATTGATTCTTATTATCTACATCACCTAGTGACATCATTTATGGGGTGGCATCTATCAAGCCATAAGTGCATAAAATATCAAGATTATGTGTCACCCATGCCTAGTTAATGCCTCACATGCCTCTTCAATGCCCTTTATTCCAAGGTCATCTTGAGGATAATTATAGATTTAATTCCAAATATTAGTATTATCCTCAACCACACATCTCAATATTGAGATGGACGGTTGAGCTTGATCTTGACCAATATCAAAAATATAAAAATAGAGAGGCCATGGACATCATTTCAAAGCTATTTTGGTGCAAGGTTATTGTGCTCAAATATCTCCAAAGCTTGAACATTACACAATTATAATGCTAAATTGTTTTCACAAAGCTTCATTAATAGGATAGTTTAGTGGTTTACAATCAAGACCCTAGGTTTTATGGGGTGTTCTTGAGGAATTGGAGGAGCTTACCACCATTGTTGACAAAGACAAGGATGCTTGATCAAGGGAGAACATGTTTTTGAGCCACATAGATATGGTGAATCCATTTGGGAAGGTAATATGGTGATTTCTTTTTTTAATTTGTTTCTTGATATCCTTTGTACTTCCCATAGGAATAGATAGGCTTGGTTAGTTAGTTATTTATGCATGTTTCATGGTTTATGGACTAATGCTTGACTAAATTACTTTGTAATCTTGTCCACATCTTGGCATGCCTAGTGGGACAAGATGTATCCTACACCTAAAGAAGACCCTTTTACAACGTTTAAAAACTTATTTAAGCTTTTAAAACTCTTGAAAATTGGTTTTCTAACTTTATTTTGTCATATTTAGTTGCCATGGTTTTTACATAATAACTGAGGTCGATAGAAATACCAATATCAGTTACTTAGCCTAATCAACATCAGTCATTAGAATCGACATCGATTAGATCTCAGTTGGTGTAACCAATGTCAGTGGTATTGACCGACATCGGTCACTGTGTTTTTCCAAAAACACAGACCCAAGACTTACTTTTCCAAAGTTTCTTGTTTCAAATTCAAAAGGGCTTCAAAGCTAAAGGACATGCTAATAATTTTTTTACAAGATCAAGTTTAAAATTTTCTTAAAACATGTTTAAATCTCCTTTGCATGCTTAAAAATGGATTAGGAACCTTGTTTTGGTGTTTAACAAAGAATTTAAGTATTTTTGGTGAATGTTTTCAAAGTTTACAACTAAGACCAAGGGGTCAAATGAACCTAAAGTCAAAAGTGCCATTCCTATTGTAAGTAGCCTAGTCTAAGGCTTAGAAAGAATGTCACCTAAAGCACTCCCCAAAAAATCATTAAAGTTTAGGTTATCTTGAAAATGAACCTAAAGTCTTTCTGTTTTATGCTTTCTTTAGTTTCATGTAAACTTGGCTTGTGAGGGGTACTTAATCACATCCCACAAGTTCTTTAGGAAAGGTTTGACCTAGGGTATCACCTCTCGACATTGAATCCTTTGTAGTTGCACATGAGACGTAGTGGCACTTTGGACATTGCACTACACTGAGTGAATAGTAAGATATAGTGGATGCATAAAGGACTAGACCTTTATGCAACAAGTCGAGTGATATGAACCCAAAATTTATGATTTTCTTTTGTATTGTTTGGGGTGAAAGTCATTGTGTAATTGATTCCCCTAAAACATTTAAAACTTGATATTTTAGTAGACCCCACTTTGCCATACCTTGTCAGTTTAGACTTAAGACATTTGTTTTCTGTCATCAGCTTACTTGGTCTTGATTTGTATCTAAAACTAATTGTTAACTCAATGAACTTAACCAAAACACTCAACATTCAATTTTCTTGAGCAAGGGAGGCATTACGCTATCCAAATAGAAAATTCATCTTTTATTTGTTTAATTTGTTATCAAAATCTTTGTGTCATGATATCCACTTTGGTGCAATCATGTTTCCCAATTGAGTCTGAAACTTTTACCCAATTTGTTTAAATCCTTCATTTATAATCCACATTCAAAATTGAATCTTTCTAAGTTCTAAGGGTTGGTGCATCCAAGTGGGTTCACCATTTATGCACTAAGCTTGTTTTAACTTGGGTTCAATTTTATATTTGGATTAAAGGTCATTTATTAAGACTCAAAATCACATTATCATCTTGGTGGACTCAAGTCTTCTTTCATATCACTCATGCTTTGGGTCTTAGAACATATTTTATCCTACTAGAATCATGTGGTGACGTTGTGTTGCACATTTGGTCCTAGCTTTATACTTAGTGATTTGCGTATGTCTTTACATCTTGAGTTTCTTAGTTCATTTTGTCTTCTTTGTAACCTAGAGAGCTTTCCTCTAAACTTATAGGGTCAACTTGATGAAGTTGAAACTAGCTTTTGTAGTGTGGGTGTATCACAAAAATCTAGGCTTTGGTGTACTAGTTTTCACCTTGGGTCTTTGAGTTACCTTACTCTCTTCCGATCTATATAATTTTAACTTTACCAAAGGTTGAGTAATTTTGTGAACCAAATATTCTAAATTGTGTGTGGTTTCAAACCACCCTCCCTTATAGTCTCATTGGTACCTTGGTTGTTTGTTTAAAGTGATCCAAAACATACTTTGATTAGTTATCGAACATTGGTCCAAAGTTAGTCAAACACATAGATCAGCTCTTTTTAGACATGACTCAAAGGTTCAATCGTAGTGAGGCCTCTTTGGCCTTAGTTATGAAGATGAGCAATTTTATGATGGTCAAGATAATCTCATTTTTCTTTATGACATCCCCGCAACATTAGGATTTTAAGATGATTACAATGAATATCAACCCCAAGAAGATCGAGATGAAGCCCTTCTTAGATTGATAGAATCAGTTGTTAGACTACCTTCTGACTTTCCTATGGAACAATTGCATACCTTGGTTAGAGAAGGAGAACAATGACAGAAAGAGCAAGATTTTGCACAAATAGACATACCTTCTTCTTCTAACAAATGAAAATAAATACAAATAGAGTCAAAACTCACAAATATGGATCTTCTAACCAAGATAAAGATAATAAGTCAATGATATGCAGATCAACTTGTCACAAACTTAACTGACTCTCTAGTTGCCATTTCAATTCATAATAATGCTTCCAAAGAACATGAAGATATGGTGGATAGTACGTAATAAATATTAGATGAAAACATTACCATAGTGGATTAAAGTAATCTAAATGAATAGTTAAAGTCACAAGAGACCTCACAAGATGTTCTATTTGACATGGAACATACATTCTTCAATCATCAATAACCACTTGTTACTTTACAAACTTAGAAACCCAAACATTCAGTTCAAATTGAGGAAATCCCTCAAACAAACCAAAGATTTGTAAATAAACATAAAAAAATTCAAAATCAACAAAATGCAAAATAACCAAATTCAGGGAATGTTTTACAATCTAGGAATTAACATCATATAATCTCAACTCAAGTAGCAAATCAGAACCGAATCATGGATCAAAAGGTATATGCTCCCTATAGATCCATACAAAATCAAGGGCACATTCCACCTCAAAAACAACAGAACCAAGGGCAAAATCCACCCCAACAATAATAAAACTAGGGGCACATTTCACCCAAATAGCAACAAAATCAGGGACACATTCCACCCCAATAGCATATTATCCAATCCACAAATGCACCAAACATGCAAGAATGGAATTCTATGAAGTAAATTTTCCAAAGATTGGAGATGAAAAATGGGGTCAAAAAGTACAAATTCGATGAGATATGCCCATATCCATTTGATTTATCTATTGTCCAAAACCCCTTTCTACCTCACTTTGAGGCACCCAAATTTGACAAATACAAAGGAAAAGGAGATCCATGAAAACATATACAAGCATTCTTCATCTTGTGTCAAGAGGTTTCTTATAGTAGTGAGTACTTATTATGACTGTTTCCATGAAATTTAGTGAGACAAGATCTTGATTGGCTACTTAAACTACCTAAGGGATTAGTTATGGATTGGAATGACTTATCAAAAAAGTTTGATAACCATTTATCATATAACATAGAACATGAATTGACCATTTTTGACTTATGCAAATCTAAACAGCATGATGGTGAAAGTTTTGTTGCATATCTACAAAGGTAGAGAGCATTGGCAAGCCACTTTCAACACAATTTATTAGACAAATAGCTGGCTGATATCTTTGCACAGAATTTGCATCTTGAAGTTGTGCATAATATATGGTTAGCTTGTGATAACTCATTTGAATAAATTATTGATAAAGGAGTGTAGATTAATAAGGCTCTTATTGCTAGGGGCCTTGTTAATATCTTTACATAAGGACAAGCATCTAATCAAACTAAATCACTGGCCCCTCAAATAGTTACATAAGATAAGTCTAAGGGATTTCATAAAAATAAGAATATGGTTGGAAATGGGGTGATGGAAACAAGACATGTACAAATGGTACAAACTATGCCTCCTCCAAATGTACAATTAACTCCCTTGAATTTGCTACCTACATTGCAAAGATAACCTCCACAAAGGATGTTTCATAACAATTTTAGAGTCTTTAGCAAGTTAGGAGAATCAGTTGAAGCAGTATTACAAAATCTCATTGTAGCTAACTTAATTATATGGCTAGTATCAAGGCCATTTCCTCAAGATCAGTTAAAACTAGACTAGCACAAAGAGAATGAATGGTGTAACTTTCATCATGTTGCTAGTCACGATGCATATCATTGAGTTCAATTACAACATATTATTAAGGAATTTATTGAAAATGGTGAGCTATAAATTAAGTTGGCCCCTAATCAAGACACAAATAAGGATATGGGAATCTACAAATACCCCTTTCCTTGACATGATCCACCACCACCAAGAAATAATCAAAATGGTCACAATCAAGGATAGAGGTAGAATCAAAACCAACAATACGGTCATAATTATAATGAGCATAATCGAGATCATGATCCCCACACTAATAATGTGGCTTATAACAATGTGCCTTACGACTATAATAACATTTTGAGATCCATTTTTACAACCCACATTACCACTATTACTATGATGACGTATGGCCAATCTGATATTCCTCATAACACAAAACCCATCATTTTAGGGTCAACACCCTCTCCCCCTAGTAATACCATGTCAAATTCACATGATCATGTTGTTACTCCATTTTCATAGGTTACTAATCCTAAACAACAATACCATTCTTCTAGAGGCTCCTCACTGACCTAAAATTATAGCAATACCATTAATCACCCATGAATCACCATCCAAGGCCCTTTGCCTCATCCTTCTAATTATAATGACTCCTTGCCACCTCTAGGTTGTGTAGTCACAACTAGATGCTCACGAGTTACCATCCAAGGTCCTTCACCCACTTCTTTCCATAAACCCAATGAGAACATTGTGCCAATGGTTCCAAAGTTGAATATTGTCCCAACAAAGACTAAACTAGTTCAATCCACAATTCAAAGGCCTTATAGTCTAATGGACCAATTAGATAAAACCCCTACACAAATTTCCATATTATAACTCTTGTGAACATCTGATGTCCATAGAACCATCCTAAATAAACTCTTACAAGAGTCTATTATGCCTAATGATATAAACATTGATCAGTTCCAGATCCTAATTAGACATTTGTCTTCATTTTGGCAAATCACATTTGATCAAAAGGACATGTCCACCCTTGGCCCAAACCATAATAAGCAACTATAAATTAAGATAATCATTGTGGATCACAAGATCAAGTGGGTTCTTATAGATAATGGTTTATGGATTAACATCATATCTCTTAAATTGGTGTGACGATTGGGTTACATGGATAAAGACATTCAACTAGAGACTATTATAATCAAGGATTAAGACAACACTAAGAGGGAGTCGTCTGGTATAATTTGGTTACCAATCATGGTTGGGGTTATTTCTCATCACATGTTATTCTATATTATGGATATTGAGCTTCCTTATAACATAATTCTTAGTCATCCTTAGATCTATGAAGTATAGGCAGTTCCATCTACTCTTCACGAATGCCTTAAGTTTCCCCATGATGGGATCAAGGTTTCTATTCTCGCTGATCAATAGCCATACCAATATTTTAAACATCTCAAAGTAGAGTTTTGAAATTATAACTATTGCCCAAGTTCTAAATTCATTGCAAAGAAGAACAAAGCCATCATTTCTCATCCATCTCCATCTAATTATATAGGCCTTGGTGATCTAGCCTCCACTTCAACTGATCCATTTCCTACAGCTCTATCCAAGAAAGTGATTATTCAAGATGCAAACATTTCCATGTATCATCTTAAGGATGTCCTCCATATTACAAAGTTACCAAAATCCCCTAAAACATTTGGTAAGTCTAAAACTTCCCAGACTCCTAACAAACCCAATTATATTTGGCAACCAAAAAAGAAGTAACCAAAACCTCCTATGGTTTTTGTACCTATAATTACACCAAATAAAGATCAAGAGGCTTTTACCGAGGTATATTGGTTATATTTTGAGGGCCTTGTGGATTGTTTTTAGAATCCAAAGTATCTTATCCCTAACAAGATAATGGATCATCTTGACTATATAGGGAAAGGCCTTGGCCCCCAAGTGCAAGGAATTTTAGAGCCCTTATCAGCTGGATTTGTCAATGGGAATCATGGTCTTAGATTTAAACAACCAGAGGATGACCTCATAACATTTGGTAGTGATTCTTCTAAAGTGACTTGTAATGAGACTCCTAGTAATGACACAATGTCCCGTTATAGCCTTTTTGATGGGCTTATTGATTAAAATGCCATATTGACCATCACACCTACTAGAGCTTCCCCTCTTGAAGTAAAAACCCATCCTAGTGGTGCTTCCCTTCTTGAAGAAGGGCATTATATCTTTACCATTGGTGTTTCCCATTCTGAAGCAAACCCTCACTATAAGTTATGCCTTTACCATCCTAAACTCATAGATTGGGATAAATAGAATTTGGTCATATGCCTTGATGAGTTTCAAAATGAAGTAGCAATTGCAAAATATATGGGCCTATGAGATGCAACCCCCATTGGTGATCATAATTAGGGTTTTGATTCTTCATTGAATTCTTTTTCCTACTTTGGAGAGAAAGCAAACTTTCTTGGTCATAATAAAGAATAAACATTAAAATCTTCAGGTGAAAACCTCTTTGAGGCACTTATTAATTAGGGAAAAAGTAAAGAAAAAGACAAACCTTTGAGTGAAAAACTATTTTAGGCACTCCCAGGTGGGAAAGTTTGCTCATCCCCTCAGGATGTAGAAAGTCCATCTAGCCCAAGTTCCTTGGCTAGTACAAGCATCTCTTCAGAACAAAATCAAATATTTGAGCATCTTGCTCTTGAATTTCCAGAGGTATTTGCCAATTGGCCTTTACTTGAGAGGGTAGATTCTGATTCTTCATATCATTAAAATTTTTGTGAAGAACAAAAAGAAGATATGGCAAAAGAAGATGATCATGACCATACATTGCCTACAATTCTAGAAGATGGATCCACACTCCTTAAATAGAACACAACATAAATGAATTTGGGAACCCATGAGGATCCCAAAAATGTTTATCTTGGAGCTTTCCTTATTGAATTAGAATGGGAACATAATATATACATTCTTAAATATTATATAAACATCTTTCCATGGGCATATTCTGACATGCCAGCCCTGGATCCAGATTTAGTTGTGCATCATCTAGTTGTTCATCCTAATGCTAAACCATTCAAGAAAAAGTTAAGAAAGATGCATCTGTGCATCACCCTTTTGCTTAAGGCCAAGTTGGGCAAGTTTCTAGGAGCCAATTTTATCAGACCACTAGACTATTTTAAATGGATTTCTAACATAGTACCAGTAAGTAAAAAGACCCCAGGCATACATGTTTATACTAATTTTCATGATATCAACAAGGCATGTCCCAAAGATGATTTTCCTCTACCCAACATTGACATGATTGTCGACTCAACTAATGGGTACGAGATGTTATCCTTAATGGATGGATTTTTTGGTTACAATTAGATCAAGATAGCCCCTAAAGATCAGCATAAGACCACATTCACCACTCCATGGAGGACGTTTTGTTACCAAGTCATGCCATTCAGTTTGAAGAATGTTAAAGCCACATATCAACATGTAATGACTGGTATCTTCTATGACATAATGCATGACATTATCTAAGACTATGTTGATGATATACTAGCAAAATCAAGAATAAGATCTAGACACCTTGACATTCTATGAAGAATATTTGAGAGGCTTCGTGAATATAAAGTTTACTTGAATCTGAAGAAATGTGTCTTTGGAGTCACATCGAGAAAATTGCTAGGGTTCATTTTATCACAATCAAGGATTAAAGTCAACCCTATGAAGGTCACCTCTATTATGGAAATGCCTCCACCCAATAATCTTAAATAGTTATGGGGTCTACAAAGCAAGATCTAGTCTATACATAGGTTTATTTTTCAATTAGCAGATAAGTACCACCCATTTACCCATCTCTTAAAGAAAGGGGTGAAATTTCATTGGAATTTAGATTATCAGATTGCATTTGCAAAGCTTAAAACATACTTGGCTAATCCATTGGTCTTACATGTTCCAGCAAAAGGAAGGCCACTACTTCTTTACATATCATCCATAGAATATGTACTGGGGGCACATTTGGCTTATCATGTTGATCATGGTAAGAAACACATGATTTATTATTTAATACACACATTGGTTGCCTATGAACATAATTATATGCCTATTGAGAAGGCATGTTTAGCTATGGTGTTCGCCACTCAAAAATTGTGACATTATATGCTAAATAATAAAACTTTTGTTGTCACCAAGGTAGATCCTCTCAAGTTCCTCTTATCTAAAGCATCTCTCCAAGGACACATAGATAAATGGATTATGATCATTAGTGAGTTTGATATTGAATACTAAAATCAAAAGGCAATCAGAGGGTATATTCTTCCATACCAACTTGTAGAATCTCCTATTACATCTACTCAACCTCTCAACTTTGACCTTTTAGATGATTCTATCATGATGATAGAACAAGCATCACAATATTTTGAGTAGTGGACACTCTATTTTGATGGATCCTTCACATCCTAAGGATCTAGAGCTAGCATATTGTTGATAAAGCCACAAGGGGATTTGATCCCCAAATCCATCCATATATAATTTCAGTGTACAAACAATGTGGCCAAATATGAGGCATTAGTTACAGGGCTTCGTCTTGCCATACAATGGGATATTCAAAGATTAAAGGTCTATGGAGATTCATAGCTAATCATAAATCAGACAACTGATCAGTGTCAAACAAGAGATGATAAGCTTGTCCCTTAAAAACAAATTGTTGATAGCTTTAAAAGACATTTTAAATCTTTGTAGTTTGAGCAAGTTCCACGAGTCAACAATATGTCTATCGATGCCATGGAAAAAATTAGTTCCATGATTTAAATTAATGATAGTTCTAAAAAGTATTAGTTCCTAATTGAAAATCTTCTTCAACTAGCACATATTTTATCATATTTAGAAAGGATATATACCATTGTTGATCCTAATCTCTTGCCTAAGCTACCATGGTACCAATATTTTTATAACTATTTCCATAGCCATGTCTTTCCTTCCAACCTTTCAAATAACCAACAAAAACTTTTCCTTCATCTCCTAACAAATTATATTCTCCTTGGAAAGATGCTTTATCAAAAATTCTATGATGAAACACTTCTTCATTTTTTATCTTTGGGAGAATCCAAGCTGGCACTAAAGGAGGTTCATGAAGGAATGTGTGGGGCCCATACTAATGGTTTAGTCCTAGAAAAGAAACTTCTCAGAATAGGTTATTATTGGCCCAAAATAGAGACAGATGCTTATAATTATGTAAAGAAGTGTGTTCTTTGTCAACAGCATGGTAACTTGATGCATGCACCTTCCTTACCATTGTAGCCAATTACAACACCATGGTCATTATCCACATGGGGTCTTGATCTCATTGGGAAAATTAACCCAACATCTTCAGATGGCCATAAGCACATTTTGATTACAACTGAGTACTTTACTAAATAGATTGAGGCCATTCCTCTTACTTATGTTATCAGGAAACAAATAGCCAAATTCATTCATTACCATATCATCTACCGATATGGCATCCCATCCCGTATTATATTCGATAATGGTAGATCCTTTGTAAACTAAGATGTAATAGCTCTTTATGAAAAATTCAAGATCAAGCACAAGAAATCCACTCCATATAACCCTCAAGGCAATGGACAAGTTATCAAATAAAACCATTCTAGCCATCTTAAAAAAGATTATCAATGATGTTGGTCGTAATTGGCACTTGCAACTCTTTCCTGCCCTTTGGGCTTATAGAACCAATCACCACACCCCAACTAGAGCTACTCTATACTCTCTTATTTTTGGCACTGAAGCTTTCATCTTGGTCAAGATTGAGCTCTCATCATTAAGAATATCACTAGAGCACATTGAAGATGATGAAGACTATAGAGCCTCATGGCTGAAAGAACTAGAACTTCTTGATGGTAACCAATTGGCTGCCCTAAAAAAATTACATGCCTATCAAAATAGATTGTGAAGAAGCTACAACAAATACATTCTCTCTCAAAAATTTGAGATTGGTGACTTAGTTTTGAAAGAGAATTAGAAGAACATAAATGTTGAACCCAAAAAGAAAGGCAAGTTTCAGGCTAATTGGTTAGAACCATACATTGTCATGGAAAACTATGGATCAAGAGCATATCAATTGCCTAAACCTAATGGTGAAGAAATTTTAGAGCCCATGAACATCATACACCTTAAGAGGTTCTATGCATAAGCAGCTTTGAACCATTATCTATAAGACCCCTGACTTGGGGGCAATTGGCACTATCATAAATTTATCCCACCTTGAACACATTTTATACTACCTTGGTCCACTTTTCATGAATCTTGATGGTAAAAGATTTGAACTCTTGACACTTTGAACACATTCTTCATCCCATTATGGATTACTCTCTTCGAGAGGCATATTATGTATTTTTTCTAGGACATGTTATAAGCTTGAACATTTTTTATCCCTTGATCAAATATGATCTCAATTATGTCTCATAAGCATTATGAACATCTTCAACATCAGTTCTACAAAATGGTTCAAGCAGAACAATCTTGTGCAACTTCTGATAGGTGAATAGCTACATCTTTTTAGTAAAAATATTTTATTGCTTTCTTGTTTTATCAAGAACCTCACTCTCACTGATTTGTGAGCATGGGATGTTGTAGCTGACTTAGATATTTTATTAGAACCTTTACTCTAAGGACGTGCATCTCCTCAACTAAATGGTCCCACTTTGTGCATGTTTTATCCCAAAAACACCAAAAATATTGAAAATACTTTAAAAATACCAAAAACATTAGAACATGATCCATAAAAAAACAAAAACATTATCTCATGCTTCTATACATTTGTACATTCCCATTCCACCATATCATGCTCTTGTCATTTTGTGAGCAACTATTAATTTTGAACGTTCTCACCATTTTGCGAACAATAGTTAAGTTTGAACACTCTCGCCGTTTTGTGAGCAATTGTTAAGTTTGAATGCTCTAACCATTTTGTGATAAATTATTATGTTTGAACGGTCTTACCATTTGTCAAACATAGAAACACTAGTTCATCTTATTTTGTCCCATGCACTTGCCATTTTGCAAGATCATTCTTTCTCATCTCATCAGCTTCTTGTTTACCAAACCATTCTTGTTTATTTTTTAAATCTTTCATTTCTTCTATAATGTTAATCATGTTGGTCTTATCATCATTTTTCTTCTATCCCATTTTTTGGGAAAACTTCATTTGGCCTAAAGTTCATGTTGAAACATGCATCCATGAAACTATGTGGGTAGCGTCCACTTATCTTGTACATCTGAAGTCAACTCGACCAACCCCTTCATTTTCTTTTCTTGCCCCATTTCTTCCATCATTGTTCCTCTTTCATTAGGAAACAATTGTCATTTCATTGTTCTTTATTATGATGTGGTGGAAAGTAACACCTCTACCACACATGCATGAATATTTGTCTTAAATCACACTAACTTGTTTTTTTGTTTGTGTGTGTTTATTTGTGTTTTCTTGGTGTTTTGTTTTGATTTCACACCTCTCCTTTTATTTCTTCTCTTTTTCCTTTTATTACTTCTTGGTCTTGTGTTTCTTTGTCTTATTTTTCTCTTTGATTTTGATTTTCTCTTTTGTATTCAAGAATGCCTTGATGGTCCACATGAATCTTGATTATTCATATCTTGGTCTCATGTCATTAAGACGTTCTTGCCTTTTGTTTATTTTTTAAACATTTTTGTTCTTACTTAAGATCATATCTTGATTCCAAGTTAGATTCATTTATGTTTATCTTTTTCTTTGTTTTTCATTTTTTATTTAAATGTAAATCATTATAACTCTGGTTTTGGTCATTATTTCACCATTATCCTTAGTTATAGATACTCAAATTTGAATTGGCTCAGCATGATTAGAATTTTATGTCATTCTAATTTATTCATACTTATGATGCCTAATTTATTTTGCTATAGCAAGCACTTTGTGCTCAGGTCTCAAGGTCTTAACATCAACATCAGCTCTAATGAATGATTCTCAAAGAACACTCTATAAAACTTACGCTCATGATATGAAATTAGGCATCTAGGTAGCATGAATTTTAGGATTCTTTTTCTATGCTTAGACGTGCATCTCTTTGCATACATTGTAATTCTAATCAATTCTTGGTTAGTTTTTATCATTATTCATTCCATTATCTCCCAAACTTGGGTGAACTACATTGGCCTAAAGTTCATGTTAAAATATGAGTCCAGGGAACTATGTAGGTAGTGCTTAATTTCTATTAATGTCAGCTCTGCTATCTCCATTATTCTTTTCATCTCACTCATCACTTCGTGCATTCTCATATGCTTGGTTTTATATGGCTTTCTAAGCCATTACACCATCGCATGTACATTTGCGCCCGCTCACTTTAACCTATCTTTTGGGTTATATCGTTGAGCTATTTTGCTTACCAATTGCCCATGCTGGGGCCCACCATCTGAACAATGTTTGAATCAAATTAGCTCTATAGGGGAAAAATCATTATTTATTCTTTATCAATGATCAAGATTTACCCTACTAGGGCACAACTATTTTATCATGATCACATCTGCTCTACTGGGACACTTCTTATTATCTTCTCTTTGGAGACCCCATTCTAGTGGTGCTTCCCTTCCTGAAGTAGAACATTCTCCATTTTCCTCTAATTCCAAGATCTCCACATTAAATCCCATGATGGTAAGCACTTTAGTGTACAACTTGTCTCAGGATTGATCAATGTCATAAGCACGTAGCTTTTACTCTCAAATTGGGTACATTTACAATGTGTCCCTTACATTTATGGATTGTATCTTTCCCATTCCCCCCATCTCTGGGGCCTATTTTACCTCTCATCATATTTTGATCATTGATGGTAATCACGTGTGCAAGCATTAGCTCATCTGGATGTGATTTTTTCCCTAGGTTAATCTCTCACTTTCTCTCTCTTTTTGAGAAATCATCCTTCTCTTTCATCCTAGTATGCCCTCTCAAGGAGGCATCATGGGTCTATTCCAATTTTTTCTTGACAACTCTTTTTTGAAAAGACATTGCTTTGCCTGAATGTCTTGTTATGCCTTCTCAAATAGTGGTAAAATGTAGACATCCATTTCCTCACATCATTTGTGTTGAAATTGTCAATCTTACTCGAATTGCATTCAAACACACATTTTAGGTCAAAATCCATAAAATGTCCTAAATAGTTCGAACTTGTCATTTACAAGTGCCATTTTAGGTCAAAGTATCCCAAAATAGGGCAATGTATTTTATGGACCAGCTAACTTTGATTAGATCATTTTGAGTCAAAATGACCATTTCGCCATTTAGTGCTATGAACCGCTCTTTTCTTCTAATTCATTGGTACACATCATGTACCTTTGTTATTTGTTAATTGCAACATCCTAAATGGGAATACGATTCCAACGCATCTAGTGTTACCTTTTAATTCTTTTTGAGTCAAATTACGACCCAGTTTTTTGACTCTCTGACCATTTTAATTAGTTGAGGGTCAATTTTCAAATAATTACACAAATGTTGATTAACTTTGCTTAAGGGTAATTAATCCAAATCAAGAGCTTAAGTGGATCTTCCATGAGAGTTGTTGAATTTTTTTTTTGAAAATTGATTCTTATTATCTGCATCACCTAACGACATTATCTATGGGATGGCATCGATCAAGCCATAAGTGCATAAAATATTGGGATTATGGGTCACCCATGCCTAGTTAATGCCTCTTCAATGCCCCTTCTTCCAAGGTCATCTTGAGGATAATTATGGATTTAATTCGAAATATCAGGATTATCGTCAACCACACATCTCAATCTTGAGATGGATGGTTGAGGTTGACCCTCACCAATCTCAAAAATCTATAAATAGAGAGGCCATGGACATCATTTCGAAGCTATTTTGGTGCAAGGTTATTATGCTCAAATATCTCCAAAGCTTGAACATTGCAAAGTTATAATGCTAAATTATTTTCACAAAGCTTCATTGATAGGCTAGTTTAGTGGTTTACAATCAATAGCCTATGTTTTGTGGAGTGTTCTTGAAGTATTGGGGGAGCTTACCACCATTGTTGACAAAGACAAGGATGCTTGATCAAAGGAGAACATGTTTTTGAGCCACATAGGTATGGTGAATCCATTTGGGAAGGTACTATGGTGATTGTTTTCTTTTATTTGATTCTTATTATCCTTTGTACTTCCCATAAAAATAGCTAGGTTTGGTTAGTTAGTTCTTTATGCGTGTTTCATGGTTTATGGACTAATGCTTGACTAACTTGCTATGTAATCCTCTCTACAATAGATTCTAATTGAGAACAAAAATTTCCTTATTAATAAATACTAATAATGTTATGGCTTAAAATTATCTCATTGTATTTTATTATGCTATATTAAAATAACACCTTCAATATTATTAGAGCAAATTTATAATTATAAAGAATAATATTTCTTCTTATTTATATTTATAATTAAATTAATAAAAATAAAAAATTTAATATAATATGAAAGAATGATTTAAAAAAAACTATTTGAAAAAATAATTAAAAAAATTATATTAATTTTTAATCCTCGTGGTTTCTTCTCTGAAACCAAGGAAACGGATACTCAATATTTTCATTTAGCTATAATGGTTCCTATCACTATTTATGATGAGTTTTAATGATTTTTTCTTCCCTGGCACAAGGGATTGGACACCTCAATATTTTCGTTTAACCTTTATTGACTAAAAAATAGTACTTAAGTGCTTCCTTTAGCGTGTGCATTTAGAATGCCACCTGTCCTTTTCGTGGCATCATGTGATTAAACTACCCTAGATTCAAGACAATAAGAAAATTTAATTCTAAACTTGTAAGCTTTTCATGGTATAAAAAAAAAATTCATCCTTCATGCATATTAAACATTGTCCAACGAACTGTCCTTGTCAACCAGTCAACAAATCGGGCCCTTCTCAATTCCAATTTAAGAATCAGAAAGCAAATGATTTATTTATGTGTAAAAATACCTACTTATCCAAGACAGCCTTCCGAAGGCTTTATCAGAAGGCAAATGAAACCTCAGAGAATTGACTATCTTTCAGCACATGAATAAAATAGCAGGGTGTTTAATGGTTAACTTTATATTAAAATATGCATGATTCTATATATAGTTTCATTTTAAACGATGGTTATTTTTATTGGTTTGTAAATAATGTGTGTAAAATTCAATTGGAATATATATATATATATATATATATATATATATAATTAATTAATTATAATTTATAATTTTTTATATAATTATATAATTTTTAATTTTTAAAAAATGTATGAAATTTAAATTGTTATACCTTCATCTTTGTTTTTTTTTCTTTATAATTTTAAAAAAATGTATGAAATTTGAATTGTTACATTTTCATCCTTTATCTTTTTTTCTCTCTATGTCTTTCTTTTTTTCTTATTTTAATTTGAAATATTTTTTAATTGAGTAAATAATTTATTTTATTTTTGTGTCCTTAAAATATTGAGTATCTACATTCATGAACTTTGAATTAATTATAAATTACTTACAAACTATTTTATAGTAACACGGTTACAATTTTTATATAAATGTATTTATTTTTTATGAAAGGTGTAAATATTTAAGCTTGAGATTAGGTTTGAGATAATGAGTTCCTTTTAATAGTACTTTCAAAATATGTAATGTATTGGCACATATGCATAATATCAGTAATGGATATATTAGTATATGGAAATGATCAATTTATTTATTGTGTTAGTTTTATCCTTTGTGTATATGTGTATTTTCATTGGAGATTGTTGATAGATATGAGATAGCATTACTAACATTGTGATAATGTAACTTTGCTTGTTAACTATTTCTTAGTACAATATGTGAATCAATAGAAAACATTAAGATCCAAAAATTGTTGTTATAAGAAGATATTAAACTGCACGCACACGCGTGCACGTGCGCGCGCGCGCGCACACACACACACACACACACACACACACACACACACACACACACACACACACACACACACACACACACACACACACACACACACACATCATTCAAGTATTTAATAGTGTAAAATAAAAGAATATATTATTGCGCTCTCATGATAATAATGATTGTCTTTATTTTGATGTATCTTCTCACCCATTCGACATACATTCTAATTATTAAACTATACTATAAAAATAATTTGTAATATGTATATTATTACTATGAATTTATGTTATCATGCGATGATTTTTATTTGTTTGTTGTGTGTTTCACCTTTGCTTCATTATGCCTTGCTTCATAAACATGTTTTAATAAAGAAAGGCATTTGAATTTTTTTTTGTTAAGATGTGTTTGTAACGCACATGTAATACATGATATTTGAAGGTTATAAGAGTTGGGAATCATTGAAGTTATATAATATTTTTCTATTAAATTTATTATTGCTTGATATGAAATATGAAACATTCTCATGAATTTTTAATGTAACAATAAACTAAGCATTTCCAACTCTTTAAACAAATCTGATTTTTTCACTACTTGCTAATTAAATTATTCGAAGGCATAAGGATACTCTACCTCTAAAAGAGATTATTCCTCATAAAATTAAAAGTTGTATTTTTACAAGGAGATTTCTAAGGTAACATGGAATTTATGTGATGATACTTATGAAAATCTTAACTAAATGGACCATTAATGGAGTAGGCTTGTGTCCACTATGTAATGGCATATCAAACTTGATGTTATAATCACTAGTTGCATATTATTTTTATATTTGTAATAAAATAATTAGTATATTGTGATTTAATATTGTGAATGCGGTTATTGTTACCTTTATACCTAAATAACATCTTATTTGCATTTATTAAATCCTTTGATTTGATTATATATCAAATTGGATTTGCTTAGTTGTGAGTGATGCTATACTTAAATTTTTATGCAAAGGATGTGTTGAGTTTTGTATCAATGTAATAAATTGTGTCTCCATAATTAACTATGTAAATGGTTACTAAAATCTCCACCTAGGTTAATTTATTTACTGGGATTGATAATATTTGAGTGTAGACTTGAATTTCCATAATCACAATCAATATAACCATGGTACAACAACATTATTTTCTCATACTCTCTAGTTTTCCCTACTTAGAAATACTCTCATTATCAAGTATAATAAAATAGAAAAAAATATTAAATACTATTATGTTTATAAATTTATAAAGAACTTGATGATATATGACCTCCTTTCTAACCTTGTGATCTGGTATTAGTTATGTTTACTCTACCTTTACTATTGATAAGCATATTTTAAAAATAAATATTTATATCTTCATGGTAATTGATCTTGGGAAGTCAAAAAGAATATTGTTATTAAATTATGGTATTTTTATCTTGGTTCATAACTTTAGATGTGTTATTGGGTTCATATTATCAGTGGATCAAATATAATTAATAAATATCCTCCATTTAATTAATTTAAAATGCATTATTAATAAAATTTTTTGGATAAATGATATAAAAAAGATTGTGTCAGTATGAAATAAGTATTCTTAGAATGTGATGATGGATTTATATTGATTAACAATAGGCTTGTTACCTTTGCAACTTAACTAAATCAAAGTCTGTTCATTGGCATTCAATTGTTTTACATATAAGTTTTTTTGTCTATATGTATTATTAGACAAAAAGATAAGAGATTAAAAATAAAATAAAAACAAAAATAAAATTGGTATTCTGAAGTGTGTTACATTTTGGTATTATTATCCAAAATTGGTTACCATGGGTGAGTAGCATTCAAAACATTGGTCATCATGTTCCTAACCTTGTTGATATTTATCTAAATGGATTTATCATGGTCATGTTTAGTCTCATGGTACAAATCACTATGTCATTCTTAGCAGCTTTAAGAGTCTCTTAGAATGATCTAGTTAGAGATGGAGTCAAGTCACCTAGTATTGTCATCAAATTCAGTCAACGTGGTCACCTCCAATGTGTTTAGCATAGATTGTGGTAACTTTGACAAGGTTAAGGTTTGAGTGTGAATTCATGATCAAGCTTGAATCATGGTCAAAGAAGAAGAATGTTGAACATCCAAAGATAAGCGTGTTCCATGTTAAACAGGTGGACCAAGGAGCAAATATGATGAGTTTACAACATTATGCTTTCAAGATTTTGGAGAAACTAAGGCAATTTGGAAAGATTAATATTTTATTTACTTTCCCTCATATTTCTTATTAAAATGTCATAATATGAATCTTTAAGATAAGATCAAAAGTGAAGATTTATATCCTTAAAGAAGGGTTTATTATGTCATTTAACACTTGTGGAATGTCATGGTACTTGTACTTGGCCATACATATTGTCCAAAATGTCTTACTACATTTTTTACAACATTGTAATACTTTTATAACTACCTATTCATCATTTTCTAACATCTAAATAAGGGATAATGAGGAAGTTGTAGGGAAAGAAAAGTGGGAAATGACTTGAAACATTGCACCACCTTCATTCAGGTCAAGGAAAGCTTCATAATCACCTAGTTCATTAACTCTAACACATTTTTAATGTATAACAAGTAGTTTCTTAAAGAGACCAAGCTTGTGAGAATCCCATTACAAATAGTTTCTATTGAAGATCCATTTATAAACCTCTTTAAGGATCTTATGATTCCCCTCATAGTCAAATCTATGCTTAGAAGAAAGTGACAGATCCAAAAGATGCAAAACCTACCCCATTTCTCCATTGGGTTTATAGGTCTGCTTGCAATCTCAAAAAAGCCCAACAGTTTGATGTTGGTACATAGAGGAGAGATAAGATTAGGTACAATGATCTTAGGGTAAGGAAAAATCCCCTATGCCCATCCAATTCATGGTATGAGTTAAGATATTTAGGCCTTAAGCTTTATGAATCATCGTTAACAAAATAAGAGGTCTTAAACCCTCTCAAATCCCCAAAGGCTCAGTTTTATATGGTTTCATGTCATTTAAGATCTCATTGTTGAAAATTGAGTATTTTGTGAGATTATTTAAGATCCTAGTAGTCCATGCATCTAGCTGGCACTCTATCTAGCTCATCCACCTTATCACTGGGCACATTCTCAAGCATATGTGCCTCATATTTTTTAATTTTTTTTGCTTCATCTAGTTGTGTTTCATTTAATTTTTTTTTCCTTGGGACATAATTCATATAAATCCTCTCTTTCCTCAAAATTGATGGATATCACATCATATAAATACTTGCTGATGATTTTTTCTTCTATAGATTTTGTACAATCCTCTTCTATTTTTTTGCTCCTTAGAATATGTTTGTATAGCTCACAAAATGGCTCATATTGCGTGTCACCTTGTAAGGAAACATTCTCCTTTGTGTCTCTTTACCTTGAGGCTTTAATCCTTATCCACCATGTAGGATAATCACATGGTTACAATATCTAACTTAGTAGCTTGGGAACCATATATTCCCAACATTACACCCTCTTCAAGCCATCCTATCCCCCCTTTTTTTATAGATATCTCAAGATTATTATTTCACTATCACACATCATTCTATTTAAAATATATACCTTCATGAATTCCTATAAAAATTTTATCAGAAAAAAACACTCAACATCCAAGAACCTCTCCATCAACTCCTTTGGGTATTCTTGAGAACATTGACACTTCAACTTTAAGATAACTCTTTGTGTGCCTTGTAATCTATATGGGGTATTCTCACTTAATTATGGTATTCTTCATCCCAAAAAATATTTTATCCACCTTCGTTATATTTTCCTCCAATGCTTACACCTTTGTAACAATTTCCTCTAACATTTTTTAGATCTACAATTCTAGGTAACATATTGCCTTAGATTTTTTTATCCTTCTTCTTCACGTCTTGTTCTATACCCATATACCCTTGATGGTGAATAAATTATTTTAAACATATTCTACCCAATGATGTGATTGTAATGTGTTCCTTTAATTTGTGTACTAATTATGCCCTTTCTGATGATCTATCAGTGCCTCACCTCTACCTCTTTGACATAAAAACTAGCTCATGGTTGATATTCTATCATTATTTCCTTTATCTTACACATCCATTTCCACTTATATTTACACATTTACCTTCTCAAATTATTCACATTATGGGTTATTTAAACCTAGAAATGTCTCATGCTATCTATTGTTATGCTCCTTCATCACAATCCTAAGCAGGTGCTATAGTCTCTCAAAAGTACTTCCATAACATTCCCATTTGTGATACTACATATGTTTTCCTCTTCACCAAGGTATCCATTCTCATTTCACCCCTTCATTATCTACCCACCCTTATCACTATCGAGAGTAACACTCTGATAGCTACCTCATGTTTGATGCTTTAGTAGATTCTTTTTTCTTGCTTAAATTTCCTTCCATGCTCAACCAACTATGATCAAATCTAATGTATTCATGTTCATGGGTCTTAGTGAAGGGATTCCTTAAACCATGAACCTTATGATTGACTCACATATCTTGCATATTGAATTTTTATAAAATTTCACTTTAATTCAATTTCTTGGGTAGTTATAAGATATTTTAAGCTTCTTGGTTGTTAGAATGGAGCTCTCAACTCTTACAGTCTATTCCTAAAACATGGATAACATTCTATACTAATGGAATCCTTTAGACTTCCACTTATTCAAAAATATGGGCCTTATAATATGAACATTATCTCTTTTAAAATTGATTTAATTTCTCAATGAGAGTCAATATTCTCCCCTTTTGTTTCTACCAACTCTTTCCTGTATGCTTTCAATCATATTCATTATCCTCCTTACTCTTGCACATCATAAGTCTTCCACACATGGGTTGATATCTATAATAAATGAGGCACTAAATTTTTTTTCATGCCTACCCTAGAAGTAGTATAGCCTTCTATAGACATCAATCCACTCAAACCCAACTCTTTTCATAAATAATTTATGTACATTAGATCTTGTCTACTTTTTCCTCTATGTTTTAGGTCATTCTCACAACTAACTTGACCTATATGATGTAGGAGAATCCAAGGTAAATGGAAATATTTCATCAATGAAAAATCTGTTAGCTTAGGTTTTTATTTTGTTTTGTGTTTGTGGCATTGTTTGTTTAAGTCTTTATGCTTTGAAAATAATGTTATAGAAGTAGTCCTTTTCAAGGATAAAGCACATTTATATTTTATCTATTTCTATTAGTCTTCAGGGTTTTTTAAGACATATAAATTTGTTAGAAATGGTTCTTCACCTATGAAAAGAATTAGATGATGAATTTTTTTAGGTCATATCATATGACACTTACAACATTTCTACCTAGTTTAAGACCATTTGGAGTTACTATGGAAACATGATGACTATTACACTTGGTAGGATGTTTATGTTCTTATGGTAATACTTAAAAACTAATTTAAAGATGAAATTTGGTAGGATCATATAAATTGATGTTTGAAATATTTTCACAAAATTTTAGATCATTTTGAATCACTATAGAGGCATACCACTTGATTTTATTAGAAAATTTGGAATTAATTTTCTCCTTGTGTGGTAAGAATTGAATGATAAAGTTTTGTGGGGTCATATAATATGAAACTTAAAATATTTTTACCAAGTTCCATACCACTTTTAATTACCTAAGAAACATAACAACAATTTCTTTCAAGCTATGCCTATGATAATTGGTACATGGTTCTTAACCTTTCAAAAGATTTTTGTTAATAATTAGGTTACAAAATTTGGAAAATTAATATAAAATGTATTATAAAATATTTTTTACAAATTTTATTTCAATTGGATAAGTAATTGAAATGTTATGATAGTTTTTTAAAATATCATATAGTAATAAAATGCATTTATCTAGTCTAAAGAAGCTTCATTACCTTTGGGAATATATTCAGTACTATTTGGGTTACCAAATTTGTATATATATAAAAAAATTATCCTACAAGTATTTTAACAAATTTTATCTCAATTAGATAAGTGTCGACAAAGTTATGACAATTTTTGTAAATATTGTTTAGCTAGAAAATGCATTTGTCTAGTCTACAAATGGTTCATTACCTTGAGGAAGAGCTTCAGTAAAATATAGATTATCAATTATTTGGTGAAATGAAATAGAGTTAGTGTTGTTTTTCATGTTTTTTATAGACAAATAAGTCTTCATGGTAGTGTGATGTACATTAGATGATCCAACCATTTTAATGCTTGAATTAATTATAATTCAATGGTTTGAATTACTATTTTGGTCTGCATGTTTGGCCTTAAATTATGTTTTGGTCTGATTGAATATCTAAGCATCACATTAAACACCTACCAATGATGAATATTATCTAGGATTGAAGTCCTAATAAGCACCTTCACTTGATAATGACAATGAGGGATTGTATTTATAACATAAAATTGAGCACCTAGCCCTACAAATCTGTTGATGTCTTCATTAAAACTTCTATCATGATAACAAATATTGAATGCATCAAAGAACACAATAAATCATAGATAGCATTTTGATATTATTTAAACCTTTGGTATTTGGTGGTATAATCATTGTAGACTTTCTTTACCACTAGCTCAGAATCACCCTTGGCAATCAAGTTTTTAATTCCATGTTCACAGATATTTCATAAAATAAGCAAAAGGGCCTCATAAACAATAGTATTATTAGTGTACTTGAAGGATAGCTAAAAATAAAAATTAAAACACTTACCATTGGTGGCATATAATACAACCCTTGCTCCATTTCCAATATTGGAGCAAGCTGCATCAAAATACATCTTCCAAACTACACCTTCACTGTTGGGTTCAACATCAAGAGCAGTAGGTTGTTCATTAGTGTCAACATTTCTAATGAATTTCCCAATCCTAATGTTTATGTATAGTACTTAATTTTGAGCATGTTTTGGATCTTCAATTACATGAAGCATCTTAGGCTCTCTATAAATTTTGACCATCTTACCCTCCAATAGAATGGTGGCATAGGAAAGGTCCATTTGTACACTTCTACCCATGCTGGCATTCCATTTATGTGACAACAACATCCCACACTTAGGAGGGTATTCCATAACTACCATGTATATATTAAAATACTTACCTAGATGCACTACCAACTACAATACCAACCCCTTGACTTATCCAATAACTAGAACTCCTCGTGAGTCCATGGCATAACACTTGCCAAAATCTGATTTAATCTTAACTTTGAGCTCATTTAAGACACCCAAGGGAATTACATTACAAGAAACACTAGAATAAAACATGCAATTGCGGACAAGAAGACCAATGATCAATATTGTTGTATAAAATTGATCCACATTCAGTTGACTCTTTACTAATGTAGTCTCTAAATAGACTTCTGGATCAAGTTCAACAACCTCTTTAGGTTCTTCATCACTTTCTGGGGGTGTTTTGGGTAAATCCATTTCATTTTCAGCTAACTTCTCATAAAATTCCAAATATTCAAATTCCTTTTTCCTATGGTCTATTATTCTTAATAATTTAACAAGTGGCATGGTGATTTTTAGTTGGCTCAACACTTGGGCCATATCACATATACTATACTAAGGAAGAGGAGTATTTGGTGGAAGGGTAAAAACACCTTCAATTAGAATGCAATCATTTAAGTACTAAACTAGAGTAGGTTGGGGTGGATTTGCATGTTTAGTATCATCCTTCAAAGGTAGATTTTGTTTAGCATCATTCATACCTTTATGAATACTAGATAGCAAAGGTACTTTATTTTTAGTGGGAACACCTCTGGGCTTGGTAATTGGGGAAAAGGGTACTATTTTGGAAGTATTAAGAACTACCATATTTTTCTTAGCTTATATACTTGCATACCTTACCCTTAGATTTGTAAGGTTATTATCCTAAAGAGCATCAACTGGTTGACTACTTCTCAATTAGTAATCCTTCTCTTGGGTAATTGTTGCATTAATTAACATCTACCTCTCCTCAACTGATAGAATTCTCCCATCATATTTTTTAATCATCACTAATCTTAAAAAATTCAAAATCATGAATAGGCAATTCATATGCCTATGCCATATTAACCTCACAAGAAAATTCATGAGTTGGGACACATAACTTTTGTACTACACTCCAAAATTTATCAACAATAATAGTACTCATCAATTTTATGGAGGCAAATATCTTGCTTTAGGGACTTTGATAATTGAACATCATAAACTCATCACTAGATGATGTAGACTCAAGATCATCTACATCTTCATCAATCAATTCAGTTATATCACACAGAGGATGTGAAAGGAAGCACTTTTCACACCAATCAAAATCAATGCCATAACCCACCATATTCAACTTGGCATTTAACAGATGAGGCAGTTCTTTCACAACCTCTTTATTTTGATGTCTATCTATTCTTTCATCATGTGTAGGCCTCTTCCCTCTATTATTGTCTTGGTTGTGGAAAGAAGGATCCCTTTGTTCTTGATTCAGATTTGAGGCCCTCTCGTGATTGGGAAACATATGAGGGACCCCCTTCTGTGCCCTGGAAAACTTGTATGACATCTCTTTAACAGTGTAGGCTAGAGTCTTAACCATATCCTCAAGATTGGCATTCTTAGTGGATTGTGTTTTTTTAATATTGACTAAATTCACATTAGCCAATTTATTCATGGTCTTTCCCATAACCTTTATGTTATTCTTAATTTGGATTTTCATATTGAATGCTAACTACAGGTTCATGGGAGCCTTGTCCCATAAGTAATATGTACCCTTCTTATCAAAGGCATCATATTATTTTATCAAGCATGCTATATCACTAGGCCTTATGCTCTCAGGAGACCACGTCATAGATTTATTTAACCATGTGTTGAAGTCTTTCACACACTCATTGGGATTCTTCTTGATGTTTTCAAACTCAACCAAAAAGAACCTTTGGTCAGCTCTTTTACCATACTAAAGTTATAAAGCATCCCTCATCTCTTCCCATAAATTGATTCATCCATGAGGAAGTGAATTGAACCATTCATGAGCATCTTCCTCCAGCATGTGTAAAAATAACTTAATTCATGCATTCTCATGTTCAACCTCATAATCTTTAATAATATTGTGAAAATCCCTCAAGTTTTGATCACCATCCACTACATTATTCCCTTGGAATTTTGGAAGGCATTTCCTTACTTCATTTGGGACTTCATTAAGATAACCTTCCATGTCATCAAAATTGATAGGCCTAAATCTAGGAACACGAAATGTAATATGGTCATCATCATCTGGGTCCCTATGCCTCATGATTGGTTTAATTAGAGGTTCAAGAATAACTAGCAAATGCATGTGAGGGGGTGAGTGAGGTAGAATTTATGGATCAAGTTTAGGAAGGGATTCAACTAGTTGATAAGGAGCTAGGTAGTAAGTAAGACTATGAGTTTTAGAATGACTAAAAGAGCTATGAAATTCATTATCAATGGGAAGTTCAACAAAAAATTCAAGATTACCAAAATCTTGATAATCAAGACATTATTTAACAGCTAAACTTCTCCCTTAAATAGGCCTCCAAACTTGTCTCCCTCTTCTTTGATAAATAATTAGGGGCAAGACAAGATGCTTGGATAGGTCACCTTTGAAGGATGAGATTAATCCTTCCAACATTTCAAACAAGAAAATAATCAAATCTGAAAGTTCATAGGCATTGATCTTTCTTGAAACCAGATGATAAAATTAGAGTCACCACTAGAATAAAAATTCTAGAATATAATAGTTAATAAACTAATTATGATGCATGTTGAAAACATACTTTCTAAATTTAATGATGAGATAATAGCACAAAGACACTAAATTTTTTAGAAGAGTGTATAAAAGGGGAGAAACCACATACCAACATGAAATTCTAATAGTTATTTGAAATAAACTCAACAGAAATCAAATTGTCAAATATTTCAATTAATAGCACATCCCCCAGTGGATTGATGCAAAGTTGACAGCCAAGATATTCCACGTGTAGAAAATAATAGCTGAGAACTTCAAAACAAAAAATACATATAGTTATCTATAAGAGCCCTCGATAACACAAGTTACCAAGACTTTAATTTTGTCCCTTACAATAGTGATAGTAATGTGTTGGCTCCCAGTTGTACACCTCTATCAATCAGTTTTGCACAATTGAAAAAAAATGGTAAACAAAGATGAAAATCCCACTAGTATGTCATTATAGTTGGATAAGAGTTTGGCATCTAGAATAGACTGAATGGATAAAATAACTAAGAGGCATCGATAAAGGTGAGAGGACCTAAGGGGTAGAATTTTCACATGGAGAGATTCTATAAGTCAACCTCCATTGGGGTTTTTAGCATAAATATACATAAAAGTGACCAGGGCACAACCAAACATGTTCAATCTACCTAGGAAGGGTTGTCACATGGAATGAACAAATGCTTTAGATCACATACAAGCTACTGAAAACATATAAAAGTGTTTACAATCTTCATTCTAAGGAATTTTCAACAACAAGGCTAAATGGAAGAATGCAATGCTAATCTTTAAAAAATAACATTCAAACACATGTTATATATGCAATATTTCATGCATTTGTATGGAAAATAAAAATTATGATATGCAACCAGCATGTATTATTTCTAGGGTAGGATAAGGTAGGACAAGTTAGATAATAAAAAGAGTGGTGGTGTGCTGGTGATTCTCAAATAATAGGGTTTATTGTAGTATTCATGACATTATCCTTAGAAAAGATGTAGGGAAAACTCAAATACAAGATAAATAAAATGTTAAATGATCCCTAAAATATTAGAACATACACTGAAACTAAGCTTTCAAACACTTTTCCTTGTTATCTCCATAAACCTAGGGTGCCCTAACAAGTTATTCAAAAATATATCCCAAAATAATGTAGAAAGGGTTTATAATCTAGATCTATGCTCAGAATGATAACTAATAATAAACACAAGCCCAAATATCTAATTAGCATAACTTGTAAAACACATTGTTTCACTTCATCAACAACAAATAACATAAAACCACCAAAAAATTCATTAACTTGAAAAGAAAACTTACATCATTTTTTAAAAATGCTTCCGAGGGGATAAACATGGTTAGTTTGCTCTTTTGACAAGGGAGACATAAACATGCTCTCAAATATTGTTAATGGCTATACAGATACAACCACCTTAACAAGAGAGACAATATCTACACATAGTAGTTAATCCCTAAAAAAATTTCCAAATCCTAGACTTAGAAAAAATGAAGAACCAACAATAAAAAAAAATGAATAGAAGAGAGGCTCTCTATTTATACATTTTTTACCCATTTCAAATATAGGATTCTGAGTTACAATTTGGAAAATTATGTAACAACCCTCCCAATTCTACCAAGATGCTCCCAACTAGAAAATATTCCTTTCAATTCCTGAAATCTTCATCCATTTGTAATAAAAATCATTGCTCTAACTACCTCTACAAAAAATGATGAGTATTTGCAACAAACCCCTTTGATTTCTTGATTGAAGATGCCTTTTTACATGATTTCGAAGGTGAAACTCTTGTGTTGGAGGTTGAACAAACTTTTTATTCATGTGTAACTATCTAAAGATACCCTTAACCATTATCTTGCATAGCTGAAACCTCTTAGATAATCACCCTTCCTCTTATGAACATTATGGAACAACCTGCTCTTACGATGATGGTTGCATTAGAATTCTCAAGCTGTGGTAGAGGCAAAAAATTATATATAACCATCATTGAAAACATGTTCTATAATGTCCCATAGACCCTCTTCTGTGTTGTGATTTCTTGCTCGTCCATGAAGGAATCATCAATTTTAGTTCCTATGCCAAAATTTATGTGGCACTCTAGATCAGATCCAACTACCTATGGGACTCAAAAGGCATTAAGCCACTTAATTGGCTCAATCTAGATAAGTGTTATATTATCATGCCATATTATATATTTATCAAATATACACCATATATCCCTTTTTTAGATTCCTTAGCCCTAACCCTTAATGTGAACCATCGATCTAGATCTAGCTAGTCAAATGTTATTGGTTGATGTTTGCACCTGGTATCCAAGATCATGTCATTTGGCATCTTTGTGGGATTTTTTAACTCTAAACAGTTAGTCTCTATCAAGATAGTGCACTCTCATCATTGTGGCAGTCTTACATTCATTCTGGGATTTGTTTGAAAAGTCCACATTGATCATGCACCATCAGATTTTGTTTGGGAGTGCACATGTGCTCCATGAGATCATGATCTAAGGACTCGAGTGTGATTGGTTCCCTTTGTAATTATTTTTTTTAAATTGATATTATGCCATTATATATTTTTCTTTGTGGGGCTCTTGGAACTTTTGACATTTCAACGTTGCTCACATGTTGTTTGATCATCTGCACCCAGGTAAGGATGCATCATAGGATTGTGATCTGCAAGGTCAGTTGTGATTAGCTCAAGATTATCATGAAAATTATTAATTCAAATTTTGGGGAATAAACAACTTAATATAAAGACTTAGCCTAAGGTTCTTGGGTGCATAAATAAATATGACATAGGCTTTAGGAGAGGACTTTGATCTCAGCTTAGAACAAAGGGGCTAAGCATTATTTAGACCACATTAATATATAAAAAGGGACCAAGGGCCATAAGAAATAAAAAGGGACCAAACATGAATTTTAGACTAAGGTTTGGTCATGTAAATAAACATAAAAAAACCTTAGTATAATTTTAAAAATAAGTCCATGACATATTAAAAACATTCTCGCTTAATTACTCTCGCCAATTTAAATTTAAATCAAAGGGCTTCAGCTAGGGAAACTAGAACAAGGTTCTTAAGGTGCTCAAACATAAATTTAAATTGACCTATGATGAACTCTCAAAAGCATGAAGTGGGATAAACAAATTAGGCATCTATGTTTAAGAAATTCTCAATTGCTTCAATGTAATTTTGGGCACTAACAGTGAGATCATGTGCAGGTTAAGAGATAAATGAAAGGTTAGGAGAAGATGAAATGTTGCACTAAGATGGTGAAAATTTTGAAATCCAATTTTTTAATTTTGACTATCAAATTACTCTATTCATAAAACTATATAATTTGAGAGAAAATGATTTCAACATCAAAGAGTACACTAAGGAGTTTTATAGACTCACTATGAGCATTGGACATATAGAGGATGATCATGAGAAGGTGGAAAGATATGTGAATGGATTGTGTTTTTCCATATAATATGAAATAATTTTTTTGAAACTAAGAACCATAGTGGAATCCTATCAATGTGCAGCGAAGGTAGAGGATAATTTAATGACGAAGCAACAAGTAAACTCTAGAGGTAGAGGATGGTCTTTGAAGGGATGAGCATAGAAAAATAGTGGAAGAGGTCAAAAATATGATGGTGGAGAGGTTATTAGTTCACAAAACAAGAATTCAATCCAAAGAGGAGGATACTCTTCTAGAGGAAGAGGCTTTTATGGATGAGGTAGATGGGGAGGTTTTTGAGGTAAGTGTTTTGTATATGATAAGTATGGTAGTAATAAAGAGCAAGATTGTCTAGAAAACCCTTAGAATAATAGTAAGAGAGATGAAGGGAAATTTTATATAGCCGTTAGATATGAGGAGAGATTTGGGTCTCTATTACATATGAAGTATCCAAAACAATGAGAGGCTTTATTGATGAATAGAGTGTTGTTGAAATCAGCCAAAGAGGAGAATGAACCAACACAAAAAATTTGTTCTAGATCATCTTAAAATTTGAAGGTAAGTGTTAAAAAATTATGATTGATAGTGGTAACACATATAATTTAATTTCTAAAGAAATGGTGGAAAAACTTGTGCTAAATAAATTGGCACATCCTACACTATACAAGGTTTCTTGGTTGTTTAAGTTGAAATAGATTCTAGTGAATGAGCATTGTGTATTGAATTTTTAGATTGGTTCATACAAGGATGATGTCTTGTGTGACATAATGTCCATTTATGTATGTCATGTGATATTGGTTAGGGCATGGAAATTTTATAGGTTAACCATTCATTAAGGAAGAGAAAATAACTACACCATTATGAAGGATGCCAAGAGATTCACATTGAGTGCATTGAAGGATAAATGAGATGAGCTCAAGAGTAGTTCCAAAGTGATGTTGGTATTTGGGAGAAAGTTTTTGAAGGTATATAAGGAGGAATAAATGTGATTTTCACTAATTTTAAATCCCATGAAATTTTTTTAAACCACTATGGAAAGAGAACTACCTATTGATATTGAAAATATTTTGAAATATTATGTTGATATTATGATAAGTGAATTATCAGATGGACTACCACCTATAAGTAGCTTTAGTCATTATATGGATTTAGTATTAGGATCAAATTTTAAGAAAAAACCAGCCTATAAGTTGACTCCAATGGATAATGAAGAGATAAATAAGCAAATGCAAAAGATATTGAGGAAGAGGTTATTTTTGGAGAGTTTGGGCCCATGTGTAGTTCTAGTTGTGTTGGCACTAAAGAAAGGTGGAGAGTGGAGAATGTGTGAAAATCCACATGAAATAAATAAGATCACCATTAATTATATGTTTATATTTCCAAGGATGGATTAATTAATGGAATTTTTGAGTGGAGCAAGGTATTTCACTAAGATAGATATGAAGAGCGGGTATCATCAAATCCACATAAGAGATGGTTTGAGTGGAAAACTGCATTTAATATGAATGGTGGGTTGTATGTGTTGTTTCCAAAATAAGCTTAGCTCATTTTTGAAAACAACCCCCTATGAAACTTGTCCGTTTCGTCTTTTGTCTCTCTAAGTTCATTTTTTGATACTAATTTTATAATTCGTTTTCATCTTGGCCTTGGAATGAGGAGTGGTTACTATCTCATCCAACCCAAGTTTTCCCTTCCCCTTTTTCTCCTTCCAGAGTTGGTCTCTTTTTATTCTTCCGTGCAAGGGTGGCGATTTTCACCGCCTCTGCATTTCCCTTGTTTTTGTGTAAGGGCGGCGATTTTTGCTGCCTCTGCACGTTTCCTGCAAGGGCGGTGATTTTCGCCGCCCCTGCACTCTGACCTGCAAGGGCAGTGATTTTCACCGCCCTTGCAAATAGACTGACTACATGTAAGGGCGGCAAAAAATGCTGCCCTTGCACGTCTCGATTTCTGCGTAGGCATTTATGGCCGCGCGCAGTGGGTTGTTGGGGTGGGTTTTTTACCCTATATATTCTGATTTGAGCCTCATTCTTCTCATTGCTTCCTCCTCTCCTCCTACCTCTTGCACCTGAGTGCCTTAAGTGACATTTCAAAGCACCAACTCATGGATCTGACCTCGTGGCATGCGCATTTTCTCAGGTAGGGTTCGTTTTTAAGTTTATATCATGTTTTTTCTATTTTAGCTTAGTCTTTTAGTTGTTTTAGTTTTATTTCTTTTTCTTCTACCCGTGGTTTTTCCACCAAGACCTCATGCGGGTGGCATTTTTTGCCGCCTATGTCTTTTCAACTATTCGTGTAAAGGCAGCGAAAAATGCCGCCCTTCCACGTTTTCTCCTTGTCAAGCACAGTGGTGGCAATTTTCGCCGCCTCTGCATGATTTTTGTAACTTCAATGCAAGGGCGGCAATTTTTACTGCCCCTGCATCTTTCCCGCAAAGGTGGTGAAAATCGCCGCCCCTTCATCCTTCCTGCAAGGGTGGCAATTTCCGCCACCCCTGCTGTTTCTTCCAAATTTATGCAAGGGCGGCGATTTTTGCCGCCCCTACATTTTTCCTTAATTTTTAGCTAACTCTCAGAATTTTTTTCGAGTTGTCCCTTTCACACTTTTTCTTCCTCATTTTTTGCTCCTTTGCTAGACCTGGCCTATTTAAGTGACCTCCAGTAACCCATGTCACTTAAATTGCGCTCTCCCTCTCTCGCTCACTCTCCTTTCGTCTGTGATCATGGTTGCATCACCTTCAGCGAGCTCCTGTACATCTACTCCCATCCAATCAAGATTTTCCTCTATGATGGAAGCATCTCTCTCAAAGGTGAAGAGCATGAAATACAAGTACCAAGGCATCTTCCCGCTCACATCAGTCACCTCAAATGTCGATGACATTTGAGATACCGAGATCGGCCATGTGGACATGGCTGAATTCTTGGCGCGAACCAAGGCAACAAATCCCAGCACTGGGATAAAAAGAATTGTTGAGAGCAACATCCACCTGGTGGCCACCTTTTTAGTAGCAGCACATCATGCAGAATTTATCCTCCAGTGCGCGCATTTTTACAACAAAGAGACCAAATCGGTCTCAGATGCCAGTGGCGGCATGATAATTCGATTGGACCTCTATTTTATCAACAAAGTTTTCATGTGTCCTCTAGCCACCGAAGTAACCCAAATTGACTTTGAAAATGCACAAAAGGAATATGGCAAAGACCCCGAAAGGGAAAAGAAGGTCATGAACTATAAATGGCTAAAGACCCCAAGGACCGGTCTCTCTAGATGGCCGAAGAGCTTCCCCAAAAGTGATTTCATCGAAGAAGTTGGTGACCTAATCACCCTCCTCAACAGATTACGGGGCCTCCCGTCCTCTTCACAATTCCATGAATGGATGTATCCGTTCATTAAGATCATCCTTCAAATTAAGCAAACCATCTTTTGGGGGGAACAGATCAGCAACGCTATCCACGAACAACTAACTAGGGTATAGACCTCCTTCAAATTCTACATGACCTCATACCTGGTCTATATAGCTGCTACAATGCGATCTTTCCCAGGTTTGACAACAGAGGGAGATAGAAAGACCACCCCGGTCTACTCATACTATCCACAGCTGACGCTTCAAGGGTCAACACGTCATTTTAGGTGAGTAAATGATGCATTCTTTGCCATATTTTTGTGTCTCTTTGATCCTTAGATGGAGCAAAAGAGAATATCAGATGAGGCCTGGATGGTAGTGAATGGTTATGGCTGTATGTTCCTCCAGTTCCCTACTTTTTGCTATCTTTAGGTGGGTTTTTACCAAGGATACCCTTATATGCTCCCCAAATTCCCTTCAGACAGGTTAGTCCTAATGGAGCTTTGCCAACAACTGGCTGTCGTGCATACAAAGTAGATGGAACTTAAGAGACCCAGTTTCAAGTTTCTTATCCAGATTGGCAGGTTTTTAGTTGCTACATCAACCAAAGCCAAGGTTATGGAAATAGAAATGCATATGGTTACCATCAAACCATTAAAGAGATAGGAGAAATTTGACTACAGGGGAGTCAGAGAGAAGATCAGAATAAAAAATCAGTTCCACGAACCCATGATTGAGGATATCTGGGTGGACCTGAGGACGGTCGATGAGATAAGGAAAATGGACTATTGTCATCTCACACTGGAGCAGATAGAATACCTCAGACTTGTAGAGATCCCTTCTAGTTTAATCGATGATGGGAACATCATAAACAATAGGTATCTGACAGAAAAGGTTGTTGGTTCCCCTCTCCCTCCAATTCAGTGGTCTCAAAAGGAATTGACCTCGCTGAGAAAAAGATTTGAACCAATATTGGCTAACACCAATGATTGGTTAGCAGCCAAAGGGATCACCCTAAAAGAATTCATTATAGGATCAGAGGCTGAATACCAAGTAGATTTAAAGAGGAAGGCAGAAAACCAAACAAAAAACAAAGGTGACGTTCCTTCGCCTTCTAAGCCTCACAAGCCTAGGATCATCTTTGTGTCCAAAAAGCCTAAGTCAACATGAGAGCCTGAAACAGCAGCTGAAGGAACCAAAGGTCAAAGCCCCGAGGCACAGATAGCTCAACCCATGAAGACACAAGATCAACCTTCAGAACGACCAGGTGTTGGGTCTCCAATCTCATTGGGACAAGCACAGCCGATCCAAAGTGCCTCTCCTTCTCCCCCTCAATCTCCTGCGGTGCCCACTTCTCCTCTCTCCAATCAGTGTTCCCTCTTTCGAAGCCGCTTCCCCTTCCAGGGTTGTATTTGGTGATCCTCAGGGTCCTTTAGCAGGTTCCCCTCGCTCTTTCGGGTCCATTCCGAGTCTATCATCTCCATCTTTCAACCTACCACTGAGCCCTGCACCTGAGCCAAAATCAGTAGTTGATACAGTTTCGCCAGTTACTCCAACTGCAACTACTATCACCACCAGTAGTGTAGAAGCTGCTACAGTGACACTGGTAGAGGCAACTATTGTTACAACAGGTACTTCTCTCTCACCTTGGATGTTTGCTTTCATGCCTAAAAGAAAGAAAATGGCCATCTCCCCAGATGAATTCAATTTTGGCAAGATAATGCTGGCAAAAGCAAGGGCTCCTAAGAGGCCAAAAATCCTCTCCAAGTTGGTCGAAGAAAAGGGGCAAAAATTTATAGAAATTGCCAAGCCTCCTCAAGATGCAACCCTTGAGGGTTTTGAAATGAGCAGTTATTCCATCTCTCATGTTGAACTTGGCAAAGTTACTGACAAAGGTGCGAAGAGCGATCTTCAGTCAGCAATGGACATTATGGTCCAAAAATTTGATAGGGAAAAGGAGATGAAGGACTATTATAAATCCAAAGCTGAGCAGTTAATAGCAGTGATCAGAAGGTTCACTATTTGGCTTGAAGCAGCGACTCCAGAGGCCTTTTCTGTGGATGATTCAGTCATTCAGAAAGCTGAAAAGACCTATTTAAAGGGGAAAGTCATGGAGGAATATGTTGAAAGAATGCACAATCAGGGAGTCTCTTTGCTATCAGAAGTTGCAGAAAGAATAGGTAAAATGAAGAGGTTGAAAACTCAGGTAGACGATTTTGTCTCCCTTATTTCTCAGGAAATTGACAGCTTAGAGAAAGATCTCAGCAGATGGAAGGAAATGAAAGATCTCAAAAAGAGTACCCTGATATCTATCGGTGTCATCCCCAACAAAGATTCCTATGTTGAGATTAAGGATTCAATGGTCTTCAGAATTGAGGTACTCAAAGACTTAATTGATGATCTCAAAGCTTTCAAGGAAGCTAGTGAAAAGAGTGACCTGAGCCTGCTGAACAAGTTAGAAGAGCTGTCATGCAACTTGACCTCCAAGGACCATCAGTTCCTTCTGGTAGAGGAAATGATTCAGGGTTTCAAAGGGATGATCCGGAAATATTTTGAAGAAGCATCTTTCTCAATGACTTCGATGGATAGCATTCTGGATGCTCAGTTAACTTTGGAGAATTTGAAATCCAGGTTAACTGGCCACTCTAAAGCCATTATAGCATTGAAAGACGCACTGATCAGAGCAAGAGTCATCTTCAAGAATGCAGTTGTGCCAGACAGCTTAGGAATTTAGGCATCGATTGCCATGTATGATGCTCATCTGAAGAAGTCTGGCAGCAAGAATTAACTCTCTCTCTCCCCTTCTCTCTTCTTCTATCCTTATGCATTTCTGTTTTGTGCAGAATGCATGCAATTTTGTAATATGTAATTACATGTAAATATTTTGGAAAATATCTAAAATTCAAAGATGAGTCATCTTTGACCAAGATATTTTATATTTTATTATTTTCTATTTTTGAGGATTTTCTCCCTATATATAGTGGAGACCTCATTTGTAAAAGGATCTTGGAAAATTCAATAGCAAACACTCTACTGAAATTGAAGCAACTTTTTAGACTTTGTGCTCAAATTTGTAAATCATATTCTGATTGAATGAATGAGAAGCAGGTTATTTCAGACTTTGTGTTGAGATTCTCTGTGTTATTTAGGAAATAGTTCTTATGTCCTTTTTCCTGGTAATATCTTATTCATCTGATTTAATAAGCAAAGTGGGTGTGTTATTATTATCTGAGGGCGCTTCTAGAGGGTAGAAAATAGACTTTGTGCTACTTTTACCTTTGAGATTCTGTTATCTTTCGTAGTTTCAGGTGAAGACTTTGTGCTTCACTTTACTCTATGGTTGTACTCGTTCCGAATCGGTGAAAGAAGCTACGAAAGACTTTGTGCTTGCGTGAGCATTCTTGTGGACTTTGTTACTACAGGTGATTTCTTGTTTTCTGTTTAATATCATTCTTGAAACAAGAGGAGTGTTGTTAGCAATAGACCAAGATTTTCTCTCCTTTGTTCCTTGTACATTACCTCTGAAAAAAGAGAGGTAGATGTTGTTATACCACCCCCGTGTGTTATTTTCTGCTTAATTATATATCCGGCACGTAAGTATTAATAGGGAACCTCCCCTTGATGAGAGGAGAGATTTACCTCGTCTAGATCTAGTAAAGCCACACTCCTCGTGGTGTAAATCTCCCTTATGCTGTGGCTGATATCCCCATTTTTTCATCAGTTAGTTGACGACAAAATATTCAACCAACAGTATGATTAGTTGATCATGACATTTGGTTTATCAAAAGCTATAAGTAAATCCATTAGACTCAAGAATAAAGTGTTGAACCCTTTCATGGGTAAGTTTGTGGTAGTTTATTTGGATGGCATTATGATTTCAATTCATTCTAAGGAGGAGAATTTTAAGGATTTGAAGTTGGTTTAGGATAAGCTAAAAGAAGAGCAATTGCTAGTGAACTTGAAGAAGTTCAGATTTATGCATGAGGAGTTGATATATTTGGGATGGCTAATCTCAAATTATGGATTGAATATGGGCCTTGAGAAGGCAAGGTAAATTATGGATTGACCTTTGTCAAAGAATAATTTTGAAGTGATAAATTTCCATGGGTTGGCAAGTTTCTACCAGAAGTTTATCAAAAACATTAACAATATATGGTCACCCATCATGAAGACTATGAATAGAGACAAGAAAAAAAATTAGTGGACTATTGAAATAGAGAAAAGGTTTCCATTTTTGAATAGACAAGGGATAAAACAACTAGTGTTAGCCTTTCTATATTTTGAAAAGTGTTTCAGGTTAATTGTGATGATAGTGAAACAACTATAGAAGTGGTGTTGAGTTAGGAGGGTAATCCCATTTCCTCTTTTTAGTGAGAATTTGAGTGAAGATAAGATGAAGTATTCAGTATACTACCAAGAATTCTATGTGATGGTGAATATATTAAGAAGTGGTGGTATTACTTATTGTTAAAGGAGTTTGTTTTATACATGGACAATCATGCTTTGTAGTTCATAAAAATCCAAGATAAGTTAAAATAATGACACATGAAATGGGTAGAATTTATATAAATTTATTATTATTTTTCAAACATATAAGTGTAAAGTCTAATAAGCTAGTGTATTCCTTAAGTATACAAGCTCTTGTAGTGAATGAGTTGAAGGTAGAATTCATTGGATTTGAATCAATTACAAAGTTGTATGAAGAAGACTTAGATTTATGATATACATGGAAAGCATTTAGGAATCCAATAAAGACATAAAAATATCTATGGTTATAGTATATTTTTCAAATAGGTGGTTGTTCCAAGGGAAGAAGTTGTGTATAACTCAAGGTTTTATTATGGAGAACCTATTGAAAGAAAAACACAGTGAAGGTCTAGCTAGTCATTTTAGGTATGATAAGACTTTGGCATAGCTAAGTGACAAGTACTATTGGCCTAGTATGAGTAAATATGTGAATAAGTTTTTTCATAAATGTAGATTTTTCTAACATGTTAAGTGAAAAAGTTAGAATGTTAGTTTGTATCAACCATTGCCTATTGTTGATAAACCATGGGATGCATTGCGTATGAAATTTTTTCTTGGATTGATAAGAACACAATGAGGTAAAAATTACATACTTTTAGTTATTTATATAATCTAATATGATCTATTTTTAGCATGTAAGAATACTAGTGATGCCACACATATCACAAATTTATTTTTCCAATAAGTTGTAAGATTGCATGGGTTGTCAAGGAGTATTGTATCAGATAGAGATACAATGTTTGTTGGTCACTTTTGGAGGATGATATGGAATAATTTGGGCACAAAGATAGACTTTAGTTCATGATATAATTGACAAAAAAATGGGAAAACAAATTTTTTGAATCAAAGTCTTGGTAATTTGTTGAGATGTTTAGTTGGTAATAAGTTCAAATAGGGGGATGAGTTTACAACATTATGCTTTCAAGATTTTGGAGAAACTAAGGTACTTTGGAAAGATTAATATTTTATTTACTTTGCCTCATATTTCTTATTAAAATGTCATAATATGAATCTTTAAGATAAGATCAAAAGTGAAGATTTATATCCTTAAAGAAGGGTTTATTGTGTCATTTAACACTTGTGGAATCTCATGGTACTTGTACTTGGCCATACATATTGTCCAAAATGTCTTGCTACTTTTTTTACAACATTGTAATACTTTTATAACTACCTATTCATCATTTTCTAACATCTACATAAGTGATAATGAGGAAGTTGTAGCGAAAGAAAAGTGGGAAATGATTTGAAACATTACACCACCTTCATTCGGGTCAAGGAAAGCTTCATAATCACCCAGTTCATTAACTCTAACACATTTTAAATGTATAACAAGTAGTTTCTTAAAGAGACCAAGCTTGTGAGGATCCCATTACAAATAGTTTCTATTGAAGATCCATTTATAAACCTCTTTAAGGATCTTATGATTCCCCTCATAGTCAAATCTATGCTTAGAAGAAAGTGACAAATCCAAAATAGGCAAAACCTACCCCATTTCTCCATTGGGTTTATAGGTATACTTGCAATCTCAAAAAATCCCAATAGTCTGATATTGGTACATAAAGGAGAGATAATATTAGGGCCAATGATCTTAGGGGAAGGAAAAAGCCCCTATGCCCTTCCAATTCATGGTATGAGCTAAGATATTTAGGCCCTAAGCTTTATGAATCATCGTTAACAAAATAAGAGGTCTTAAACCCTCTCAAATCCCCAAAGGCTCAGTTTTATATGGTTTTAGGTCATTTAAGATCTCATTGGTGAAAATTGAGTATTGTGTGAGATTATTTAAGATCCCAGTAGTCCATGCATCTAGCTAGAACTCTATCTAGCTCATCCACCTTATCACTGGGCACATTCTCAAGCATATGTGCCTCATATTTTTAAATTTTTTGCCTTCATCTAGTTGTGTTTCATTTAATTTTTTTTCCTTAGGACATAATTCATATAAATCTTGTCTTTTGTCAATATTTATGGCTATCACATCATATAAATACTTGCTGATGATTTTTTCTTCTATAGATTTTGTACAATCCTCTTCTATTTTTTTGCTCCTTAGAATATGTTTGTATAGCTCACAAAATGGCTCATATTGCTTGTCACCTTGTAAGGAAACATTCTCCTTTGTGTCTCTTTTCCTCGAGGCTTTAATCCTTATCCACCATGTAGGACAATCACATGGTTACAATATCTTACTTAATAGCTTGGGAACCATATATTCCCAACATTACACCCTCTTCAAGCCCTTATATCCTCACTTTTTTTAGAAATATCTCAAGATTATTATTTCGCTATCACACATCATTCTATGTAAAATATATACCTTCATGAAGTCCTATACAACTTTTATCAGAAAAAGACACTCAACATCCAAGAACCTCTACATCAACTCCTTTGGGTATTCTTGAGAACACTGACACTTAAACTTTAAGATAACTCTTTGTGTGCCTTGTAATCTATATGGGGTATTCTCACTTATTTATGGTATTCTTCATCCCAACAAATATTTTATCCACCTATGTTATATTTTCCTCCAATGCTTACACCTTTGTAACAATTTCCACTAACATTTTTTAGATCTACAATTCTAGGTCACATATTGCCTTGGATTTTTTTTATCCATCTTCTTCACCTCTTGTTCTATACCCATATACACTTGATGGTGAATAAATTATTTTAATAATATTCTACCCAATGATGTGATTGTAATATGTTCCTTTAATTTGTGTAATAATTATGCCCTTTTCGATGATCTGTCAGTGCTTCACCTCTACCTCTTTGACATAACAACTAACTCATGGTTGATATTCTATCAGTATTTCCTTTATCTTACACATCCATTTCCCCTTATATTTACACATTTCCCTTCTCCAATTATCACATTGTGGGTTATTTAAACCTATAAATGTCTCATGCTATCTATTGTTATGCTCCTTCATCACAATCCTAAGCAGGTGGTATATTCTCTCAAAAGTACTTCCATAACATTCCCATTTGTGATACTACATATGTTTTCCTCTTCACCGAGGTATCCATTCTCATTTCACCCCTTCATTATTTACCCACCCTTATCACTATCGAGAGTAACACTATGATAGCTACCTCATGTTTGATGCTCTAGTAGATTCTTTTTTCTTTCTTACATTTCCTTCCATGCTCAACCAACAATGATAAAATATGATGTATTCATATTCAGGGGTCTTAGTGAAGGGATTCCTTAAACCATGAAACTTATGATTGACTCACATATCTTGCATAGTGAATTATTATAAAATTTCACTTTAATTCAATTTCTTGGGTAGTTATAAGATATTTTAAGCTTCTCAATTGTTAAAATGGAGCTCTCAACTCTTATAGTCTATTCCTAAAACATGGATCTCATTCTATACTAATGGAATCCTTTAGACTTCCACTTATTCAAAGATATGGGCCTTATAATATGAACTTTATCTCTTTTAAAATCAATTAAATTTCTCAATGAGAGTCAATATTCTCCCCTTTTTTTCTACCAACTCTTTCCTCTATGCCTTCAATCATATTCATTATCCTCCTTACTCTTGCACATCACAATTCTTCCACACATGGGTTGATATCTATAATAAATGAGGCACTAAAATTTTTTGCATGCCTACCCTAGAAGTAGTATAGCCTTCTATAGACCTCAATCCACTCAAACCCAACTCTTTTCATAAATAATTTGTGTACATTAGATCTTTTCTGCTTTTTCCTCTATGTTTTAGGCCATTCTCACAACTAACTTGACCTAGATGATGTAGGAGCGTTGTTTTTTTTAAGCCTTTGTGATTTTAAAATAATGTTATAGAAGTAGTCCTTTTCAAGGATAAAGCACATTTATATTTTATCTATTTCTATTAGTCTTCAGGGTTTGTTAAGACATATACATTTGTTAGAAATGGTTCTTCACCTATGAAAAGAATTAGATGATGAATTTTTTTAGGTCATATCATATGACACTTACAACATTTCTACCTAGTTTTAGACCATTTGGAGTTACTATGGAAACATGATGACTATTACACTTAGTAGGATGTTTATGTACTTATGGTAATACTTAAAAACTAATTTAATGATGAAATTTGGTAGGATCATATAAATTGATGTTTAAAATATTTTCACAAAATTTTAGATCATTTTGAATCACTATAGAGGCATACCACTTGTTTCTATTAGAAAACTTGGAATTAATTTTCTCCTTGTGTGGTAAGAATTGAATGATAAAGTTTTGTGGGGTCATATAATATGAAACTTAAAATATTTTTACCAAGTTTCATACCACTTTTAATTACCTAAGAAACATACCAACAATTTCTTTTAGGCTATGCCTATGATAATTGGTACATGGTTCTTAACCTTTCAAAAGATTTTTGTTAATAATTAGGTTACAAAATTTGGAAAATAATATAAAATGTATTATAAAATATTTGTTACAAATTTTATTTCAATTGGATAAGTAATTGAAATGTTATGATAGTTTTTTAAAATATCATATAGTAATAAAATTCATCTATCTAGTCTAGAGATGCTTCATTACCTTTAGAAATATATTTAGTACTATTTGGGTTACCAAATTTATATCTATAAAAAAAATTATCCTACAAGTATTTTAACAAATTTTATCTCAATTGGATTAGTGTCGACAAAGTTATGAAAATTTTTGTAACTATTGTTTAGCTAGAAAATGCATTTGTCTAGTCTACAAATGGTTCATTACCTCGAGGAAGAACTTCAGTAAAATTTAGGTTACCAATTATTTTGGTGAAATAAAATAGATTTAGTGTTGTTTTTCATGTTTTGTATAGAAAAATAAGTCTTCATGGTAGTTTGATGTACATTAGATGATCCAACCATTTTAATGCTTGAATTAATTATAATTCAATGGTTTGAATTACTATTTTGGTCTACATGTTTGGCCTTAAATTATGTTTTGGTCTGATTGAATATCTAAGCATCACATAATTAGAAGTTGTCTTTAAGTGGATACCATGTCTTTACTTGCATCATTTGCTATCAAAGATAAACTTTTCTATTTCTAGGAGAAATATGTGTAATAATACTTTGGTTTAGTTTATTGGAATGTTATGAAAGATAATTTTGCATTGTGGGAGAGATGGCACAAAGAGGAAACATTGTTATAATAGGGGGAAGACCAAGAGGAACCTGAGTTGTAGATTTAGCTGAGATGATGAGAGGAATGCAAGCAAGTTTAGATGAAATAGAAATATCACAAAGAAGAGGATCTCATGGTGGAAGACACAAGTGAGGATGATTAAGAATAATCTCAATAACTTGGTGTGGAGGACATGGACCATGAAGTTGAGACTAGATTTCTCATAGTAGTGGCAAGGCTTAGTAGTAAACCAAGGCTAAAAACACCTTGATATAATGGGATTTTAAATCGTGAGGATATTATGTTTTGGATAATAAAGATGGATTAGTATTTTTACTATGAGTCTATGGAGGAACACAAGAAGGTGAATTTTTTTATATGAAGTTGAAGAACCATACTTACTTATGGTTGGTGTTGATTCCCAGTTGTACACCTTTATCATTCAATATTGCACACTTGAATAAAATGGAAAATAAAGATGAAAACCCCACTAGTATGTTGTTATAGTTGGGGAAGGGTTTGGTATCAAGAATGGACCAAACAAATAAAATGACTGAGAGGCACCAAAAAAGGGTATGGTCAGCTCCCTACTACTTTTGGCTTTGCCTAAACCAAGGTGAGATGAACTAAGGGGTAGCTTGCTCACATAGAGAGATTCTAAAATTCAACCTCTATGGGGTTCTTTTGCATAAAGAGGCACAAATGTGACTAGTGGACAACCAAAATTGTTCAATCCACCTGAGAAGGGTTATCACATAGAATGAACAAATGCTCTAGATAACTTACAAGCTACTAAAGATAGATATAAAAGTTCTTAAAATATTCATTCTAAGAAATTTTTAACAATAGGGCTAAATCGAAGACTGCAATGTTAATATTTAAAACACAAGGTAAAAACACGTGTTATATAAGCAAGATTCCATGCATTTGTAGGAAAAAACACTTATGATATGCAACAAGCATGTATTATTTGTAGGGTACGACAAGGTAGGATATGTTAGATAATAAAAAGAGTGGTGGTGTGCTGGTGATTCTCAAACAATAGGGATTTTTGCAGTATTCATGACATTATCCTTCGCAAAGATGTAGGGAAAACTCAAATATAATATAAATATAATGCCAAATGATCCCTAAAATATTAGAACATGCACTAAACTAAGCTTGTAAACACTTTTCCCTATCAAATCCATAAACCTAGGGTGCCCTAACAAGTTATTAGATAATATATCCCAAAATAATTTAGAAAGGGTTTATAATCTAGATCTATGCTCAAAATGATAACCAATAATGAACACAAGCCCAAATATCTAATCAGCATAACTTACAAAACATATTGATGCACTTCATCAATAGGAAATTACAAAGAACCATAAACATTTTCATTAACTTGAAAACAAATATTACATACATCAATTTTTCAAAATGTTTCCAAGGGGATAAGCATGGTGAGTTTACTCTTTTGTCAAGGGAGATATAAACATGCTCTCAAAGTTTGTTAATGGCTATATAGCTGCAACCACCTTAGTAAGAGAAACAAGATCTACAAACAATAGTTGATCCCTAATTTTTTTTGTAGAGCCTAGACTTTGATAAAATGAACAACCAAAAACAACCAACATTTTGAATAGAATAGAGGCTCTCTATTTATACAATTTTTTACCCATTTCAAATCTGGGATTCTAAGTGGAAATTTGAAAAATTACATAATAGCCCTCCCAATTCTGCCAAGATAATCCCAACTAGAAAATATTCCTTACCATGCCTAAAATCTTCATCCTTTTGTAAGAAAAATCATTTCTCTAACTTCCCTTACAAAGAGTGATGAAAATTTTCAACAACCCCCTTTGATTTCTTGACTAGAGATGCCTTTTTACATGTTCTGGAAGGTCAAATTCTTTTGGTGGAGGTTGAGAAAAATTTATCCTCATATGTAACTATCTAAAGATTAATTTAACCATTTTCTTGCATAGCTAAAACCTCGTAGACATCTTCCCTTCCTCTTATGCATGGCATGGAACAACCTACTCTTGCAATGATGGCTAGATTGGAATGCTCGAGCTATAGTAGAGGTAGAAAATGATCCATGGCCATCATTGAAAATATGCTCTGGAATGGCCCATAGATCCTCTTCTACACTATGATTTATTTCTTATCCATGAAAGAACCATCAATTTTAGCTCCTAGGAAAAAGTTTATGTGACACGCCACATCAGATCCAACTAGGCACTTATGGGGCTTACAAGGGACTAAGCCACTTAACTGTCTTAATCTAAACATGTGACATGTTCTCCTACCATCTTGTAGTTTTATTAAATATGCACCATTGATCTTTTTTTTAGAATACTTATCCTTGACCCCTACCATGGACCATTGATCTAGATCTGACCAGTAAACTATTATTGGTTGATGTTTGTACCTAGAATTTGAGATCATGCCATTTGGAAGATTTGTAGGATTCCTACACTCTACATAGTCAATCTATGCTATGTTAATGCACTCTCACCACATGGTAGTCCCATGTTCATTTTGGGATTTATTTAAAAATCCCACATCAATATCACACCATTGGATCTTGTTTGGGATAGTGCACGACCTCTATCAGATCATGATCTAAGGACTCGAGTGTGATTGGTTTCATTTGAAATTAGTTTCTTTTTAAATGGATCTCACATCATTAGATCTTATTCCATCCAGATGAATGTGTATCATTAAGTCTTGATCCAAAGAGTGGATTGCCATTAGATACTCACTATTATGTCTAATGTGATTATGATGCATGTTCTCTTCACATTTGCTTCAAGCTTTATTAAAACCTTGAATTAATATACCCCACTAATCAGAAGGTGTACACTTAACCATGTAACATCTATTAATGGGAATATGCTTGATCTTTAGCTCTGTACTACAATTTTAACACTTATCACTTCTATGTTTTCTTTGGTATTTATTAAAAAGGCCACCCTCATCTCATGTTGTTTATCTAATTTTCTAGGATCAAATGCTAACCTTTTATCTATATTTATTTCATCGTGGTTTTGATACATGTCACTACCACATTCGACCCAGACCCTATGAAAATTCAATTCTCATTCACACCATCAATTTATTATATGCATAATCGATCATGAATCATTGATTTGCTTGGTCACTCACTGAGGGTTCAATACTTGTCCTCTTTGTGTTCTTCTAGAGGTTTTTTAACTTGCTAACCCCCTCTTTTCATTAGATCCTTAGGTAGTCTACTGAGATGGTGACACTTGTCACTCTAATGGGGCTCTTATAACTTTTAACATTTCAACATTGATCATGTGTCATTATATCATCTCTACCTAGGTGAGCATGCATCATTGGATTGTGATTTCCAAGGTCAATTTTGATTGGCTTAAGATTATCATGAAACTGACTAAGTCAAAATTCAAGTAATAAATAACTTAACATAGATACTTAGCCTAAGGTTCTTAGGTACATAAATAAATATGACATCGGATTTAGGATAGGACTCTGAGCTTAGTTTACAATAAAGGGACTAAGCATTATTTATACCACACTAATAAATAAAAAGGTACCAAGGGCCATGGGAAATAAAAAGGGACCAAACATGAATTTTAGACTAAGGTTTGGTCATGTAAATAAACATGACCAAACCTTAGTAGAAAATTTAAAATAAGTCTATGGCATATTAAAAACATTCCCACTTAAATTGCTCCCACCAATTTGAATTTAACTCAAAGGGATTAAGCCAAGGCAACTGGAACAAGGGTATTAAGGTGCTCATAAATGAATTCAACTTGACCTCTGATAAACACATGAAAACTTGAAGTGGGCTAAAAAATTTAGGAATCTATGATTAAAAAGGGCTCAATTTCTTTAGTGTAATTTTGAGCACTAATAGTAGCTCTCATCTGAGGATGTACACCCCCTAGGGTGTGTAAAGAACCCCAAAATGTAAGACTAGGTGCATTGGGTCATAGAGTCAACACTTAGTCAATTTATATCAACAGAGACTCATGAAGGCTCAATGAAATAATGGTAGAATGATAAAATCAGATCAGGGAGATATGAAAATGAATGTATGAAAAAAATAATGAAACTATACAAGTCAGGCCCAAAGCATAGGGGTGATAAAGAAATAAAAAATAAGACTATACACTATACAATTATGTACATAGTTGTAGACTCAATCAAGGAAGTTTTTTCAGATGCTGAATGGTAGCTCAAGTATTTCATCATCTAGGTCTCTTAAGAATAAAGTGTGTTCCCTAATCTGACAGTCAATGGAATAGGGACCCATCCACAAGGCATCAAATTTTCAATGCTTACCTTTCTCTTCATGCCTACTATCCCAAACTATAACTAGATCACCTACTTGTAAGATTATTGGAGTAGCATTCCTATTAATATCTTATCATCTTTTCCTTGAACTTGAGGTGCCTTTCATGAGTTTGTCTTCTAATTTCATCAAGCTCAATAATTTGGTTCATCTTAATTTCATAGTGATTTATTTTTTCATCATATTCTAATTGTTTTATGAGTTGATAGGTTGGCAACTACAAATTCATAGGCAAAATTTCTTGAGATCCATAGACAAGCTCAAAATGGATTTTGCCTATATCTCTCTTAGGTGTGATCCTATCATCCCATAAAGAAAACTTTATCTATTCACCCCACGTTTTTTTATTTTCTTCCAATGTTCTTCTAATTATTTTGAGCAAGTTATTGTTACTAAATTCTACTTACCCATTTCCCTTATGGTTGTAACTAGAAGCAGAGATGAATTCAATCCTATACTCTTTGCATAATTCCACTAGTGGTTTAGCTTTGAAAATCATGGAATTATCAAAAATAACTTTAAAAGGCACACCAAACCTACAAATAATCTAATTTATTGAAAAATATATAACCACCTAGTGTATATGCTTCTTTATAGGGACCACCTCAACCCATTTTATGAAGTAGTCAGTTGTAACTAGTATCCATGTATGTCTAGCACTTGAAAAATCAATAATTTCTCAAATTAAATCCATTCCCCATTATCTAAATGGACCTTCAATCATCACAAGTTGTACGAGAAGAGAACAAAATCTTTCATCCTCCCAACAAAGTGCTGACACTTCTCACACTTTCTAACTTTTTGAGCAACATCTTTCAAAAGTGATGTCCACCAATAACTAGCTCTCAAAATTTTGTGAGTTTTAACCTTAGGTGAAAAATGGCCACCACATACTCCACTATGCAAGTCTTCAATCAGGTCAGCAACGTGTTGCTCTAACATGCATATTAAGATAACTCCATCCATATTCATCCATGCAAATCCATTTTTATTCAAGAGGTACTTTTGGCAAACAAGCTTAAGAGTCCTCCTTTGATTTTTGTCCCATGTCAGGGGGACAATTCATATATTTTAAGTAATAGACAATGCCTTTATACCAAGGGACATGTTAAATTGATTCAATAAATCATCAACATTAAAAATAATAATATTTACCTCAATGAATTGAAAATTAATCTTAGCCATGAGATTGGCTAGACCCATCCCTTGCACTAGCTTGGTTGTCTAAATAGCTATGTCATACTCTTTTAACTTGTTGACCCACCTACATATCTTCATGGATAATTTAGTCTAAGTCAAAATTTTCTTCACCATCGTATGCAGAACATAAGAAACAATCTTTGAGCTCATAATATAAGGTATAAAAACCTTAACAACCTTTAAGAGAGTGAAGGCTTGTTTTTCCATGATGGTCTAATTAAGTTTAACACCTTGCATAGATTTACTAAAGAAAGCTATTAGTTTCTTGTGACCATCTTCATTCCTTTGCAATAGAATGACAATAATAATATTATTTGATATAAAAGAGAATATCTAAAATGACTTAGTGTTATCAAGGTTGGCCAAAATAGGGGCATACTTTAGGGCTCCTTTGATGTCATTAAATGCTTACACGAATTTCTCCTCCCATTTGATGGTCTGGTCCTTCTTTAGTATGGAATTAATAGTCAGAGTAATCTCTATAAAGTTTGACACAAACCTCCTTATGAAATTAATTTGTCCAAAGAAGGACTAGATTCCCTTCTTGGATTGTGGGATAGGCACTTTGTCAATGGCTTCCACCCTCTTGAGGTCGATCATGACACCATCCTTGGACACTATATGTCCCAACAACTTGGTCTTTTATACTCTAAATTGACATTTCATTAGATTGATCGAAATTCCAAACTCCTTTCATCTGATCAACACTTTCTCCAGATGCTCTAAATGTTTATCTCTAGTCTTAGAGTACATAGTAATATCATCCTAATACACAACTATAAACTTGTTAATCATCACTACAAAATTAACATCCATAGCTCATTGAAACATTGCACCAACATTCATTAACCCAAAAGGCATCCTCATATATACATACGTGCCCCAAAGAATTTTAAATGCAATCTTGGGTCTCTTAGATTCCCTCACAACAACCTAGTTATATCTTGAGAAGCTATCTAAAGTGGACAACATCTTTGATCTTATAATATTTTGTAACAATTTGTCTATATTAGGTAGGGGATAATTATATTTTAAATAAGATTTATTCAAATTTTAGAAAACCACACACAAGTGAAAGTCATCATTTTCTTTTCTCACAAGGACCAAATTTGTAACCCATGATGAATAACTAATGGACTAAATGATACCACCATCCCTTAGCTTCTTTAACTTAACCCAATACTTAGTGGCTAAGATGGGGTTAATAGGTCTCTGTTTCTACCTAAAAGGCTTTATATTAGGCTATAATGGGATGACATGTTGGAACAAGTCTTCCTTATATGATTTCAACTTAGAATAAGACCGTGTTAAATAATCTTGGTACTTTCTTAGAAACTATATGTAAGATTGCTTCTCAACTACACTTGGGTGAGTACCCAGCCAAACCTTCCTTGGATTGTCATGAGAACCCAAATTACACTCTATCATATCTTTTGAAATAAATGAGTCCTGAGTCTTGATTTTATCCACTCCATCAAATATGCTTATAAACTTACCAATCCTGTAAGGATCATGTTTGTCTTCAACTAGAAAATTTCCTTCCCAAACAAGTTTTCTTTTCTATCACAAACCTAAACCATAGATTCTATTTCTATGTGCTGATCATGGAACTCAGATTCACAATTTATAAAGCTCTTAATTTTTTCTTCATTATTAAACACCTACCAGTGATGAATTTTATCTAGGATTGAAGTCCTAATAAGCACCTCCACTTGATAATGACAATGAGGAATTGTATTTATAATGTAAAATTGAGCACCTAGCCCTACAAATCTGTTGATGTCTTCATTAAAACTTCTATCATGATAACAAATATTGAATGCATCAAAGAATACAATCAAATCCTAGATAACATTTTGATATTATTTCAACCTTTGGTTTTTGGTGGTATAAGCATTGTAGACTTTCTTTACCACTAGCTCAGAATAAACCTTGGTAATCAAGTTTTTAATTCCATGTTCACATATAACTCATAAAATAAGCAAAAGTGCCTCATAAACAATAGTATTATTAGTGTACTCAAAGGATAGCTAAAAAGAAAACTTGAAACACTTACCATTGGGGGCATATAATAAAACCCCTGCTCCATTTCCAATATTGGAGCAAGCTGCATCAAAATACATCTTCCAAACTACACCTTCATTGTTACGTTTAACATCAAGAGCAGTAGGTTGTTCATTAGTGTCAACATTTCTCATGAATTTCCCAATCCCAATGTCTATGTATAGTACTTAATTTTGAGCATATTTTGGATCTTCAATTACATGAAGCATCTTAGGCTCTCTATAAATTTTGACCATCTTACCCTCCAATGTAATGGTGGCATAGGAAAGGTCCGTTTGTACACTTCTACCCATGCTAGCAGTCCATTTATGTGACAACAACATCCCCCACTTAGGATGGTAGTCCATAACTACCATGTTTATATTCATATACTTACCTAGATGCACTACCAACTATAAACCAACCCCTTGACTTATCCAGAAACTAAAACTCCTCGTGAGTCCATGGCATAACACTTGCCAAAAGCTTATTTAATCTTAACTTTGAGCTCATTTAAGACACCCAAGGGAATTACATTACAAGAAACACTAGAATAAAACATGCAATTGTGGAAAATAAGACCAATGATCAATAGGGTTGTATAAAATTGATCCACATTCAGTTGACTCTTTACTAATGTATTCTCTAAATAGACTTCTAAATCAAGTTCAACAACCTCTTCAGGTTCTTCATCACTTTCTAAGGGTGTTTGGGGTAAATCAATTTCATTTTCAGCTAAATTCTCATAAAATTCCAAGTATTCAAATCCCCTTTTCCTATGGTCTGGTATTCTTAATAATTTAACAAGTGGCATGGTGATTTTTAGTTGGCTCAACACTTGGGCCATATCACATATATTATACTGAGGAAGAGGAGCATTTGGTGGAAGGGTAAAAACACCTTCAATTGGAATGCAATCATTTAAGTACTAAACTATAGTAGGTTGGGGTGGATTTGCATGTTTAGTATCATCCTTCAAAGGTAGATTTTGTTTAGCATCATTCATACCTTTAGGAATAATAGATAGCAAAGGTACTTTATTTTTAGTGGGAACACCTCTAGGCTTGGTAATTGGGGAAAAGGGTACTAGTTTGGAAGTATTAAGAACTACCATAGTTTTCTTAGCTTCTTTACTTGCATACCCTACACTTAGATTTTTAAGGGTATTATCCTGAAGAGCATCAATTGGTTGACTACTTCTTAATTAGTAATCCTTCTCTTGGGTAACTATTGCATTAATTAACATCTACCTATCCTCAACTAATAAAATTCTCCCATCATATTTTTTAATCATCACTAATCTTAAAAAATTCAAAATCATGAATAGGTAATTCATATGCCTATGCCATATTAACCTCACAAGAAAATTCATGAGTTGGGACACATGACTTTTGTACTACACTCCAAAATTTATCAACAATAATAGTACTCATCAATTTTATGGAGGCAAATATCTTGCTTCGGGGACATTAACAATTGAACATCATAAACTCATCACTAGATGACATAGACTTAGGCTCATCTACATCTTCATCAATCAGTTTAGTTATATCACATAAAGGATGTGAAAGGAATCACTTTTCACACCAATCAAAATCAATGTCATAACCCACCATATTCAACTTGGCATTTAACAGATGAGGCAATTCTTTCACAACCTCTTTATTTTGATGTCTATCTATTCTTTCATCATGTGTAGGCCTCTTCTCTCTATTATTTTTTAGATTGTGGAAAGTAGGATCCCTTTGTTCTTGATTTAGATTTGAGACCCTCTCATGACTGGGAGACATATGAGGGACCCCCTTCTATGCCTTGGCAAACTTGTATGACATCTCTTTAACAGTGGAGGCCAAAGTCTTAACCATCTCCTCAAGATTGCTTTCTCAGTGGATTATGTATTTTTAAGATTGACTAAATTCACATTATCCCATTTATTCATGGTCTTTCCCACAACCTTTATGTTATTCTCAATTTGGATGGTCATATTGAATGCCAACTATAGGTTCATGGGAGCCTTGTCCTGTAAGTAATACGTAGCCTTCTTATCAAAGGCATCATAGTATTTTATCAAGCATGCTATATCACTAGGCCTTATTCTCTTGGGAGACCACATCATAAAAAAATTTAACCATGTGTTGAAGTCTGTCACACACTCATTGGGCTTCTTCTTGATGTTTTCAAACACAACCAAAAGGAACCTTGGATCAACTCTTTTACCCTACTAAATTTTTAAAACATCTCTCATCTCTTCCCATAAATTGATTCATCCATGAGGAAGTGAATTGAACCATTCATGAGTGTCTTCCTCCAGCGTGTGTAAAAATAACTTAATTCACACAATCTCATGTTCAACCTCATAATCTTTAATAATATTGTGAAAAGCCCTCAACTATTGACCACCACCCACTGCATTATTCACTTGGAATTTTGGAAGGCATTTCCTTACTTCATTTGGGACTTCATTAAGATAACCTTCCATGTCATCAAAATTGATAGGCCTAAATCTAGGAACACAAAATTTAATATGGTCATCATCATCTGGGTCCCTATGCATCATGATTGGTTTAATTAGAGGTTCAAGAATAACTAGCAAATGCATGTGAGGGAGTGAATGAGGTAGAATTTATGGATCAAGTTTAGGAAGGGATTTAACTAGTTGATAAGGAGCTAGGTAGTAAGCAAGACTATGAGTTTTAGAATGGCTAAAAGAGCTATGAAATTCCTTAGCAATGGGAAGTTCAACAAAAATTTCAAGATTACCAAAATCTTGATAATCAAGACATTATTTAATAGCTAAACGTTTCCCTTCAATAGGCCTCCAAACTTGTCTCCCTCTTCTTTGATAAATAATTAAGGGAAAGACAAGTTGCTTGGATAGGTCACCTTTGAAGGATGAGCTTAATCCTTCCAACTTTGCAAACAAGAAATTAATCAAATCTGAAAGTTAATAGGCACTGATCTTTCTTGAAACCAGATGATAAAATTAGAGTCACCACTAGAATAAAAATTCTAGAATATAATAGTTAATAAACTAATTATGATGCATGTTGAAAACATACTTTCTAAATTTAATGATGAGATAATAGCACAAAGAAACTAAACTTTTTAGAAGAGTGTATAAAAGGGGAGAAAACACCTACCAACATGAAATTTTAATAGTTGTTTGAAATAAACTCAATAGAAATCAAATTGTCAAATATTTCAATTCATAGCACATCCCCTAGTGGATTGATGCAAAGTTGACAGCCAAGATAGTCCACATGTAGAAAATAATAGCAGATAACTTCACAACAAAAAATAGTTATAGTTCTCTACAAGAGCCCTCAATAACACAAGTTACCAAGACTTCAATTTAGTCCCTTACAATAGTGATAATATTATGTTGGCTCCTAGTTGTACACCTCTATCACTCAGTCTTGCACAATTGAAAAAAATGGTAAACAAAGATGAAAATCCCACTAGTATGTCATTATAGTTGGAGAAGAGTTTGGCATCTAAAATAGACCGAATGGATAAAATAACTGAGAGGCACCGATAAACGTGAGATGACCTAAGGGGTAGATTTTTCACATGGAGAGATTCTATAAGTCAACCTCCATGGGTGTTCTTAGCATAAAGATACACAAAAGTGACCATGGCACAACCAAACTTGTTCAATCTACCTAGGAAGGGTTGTCACATGGAATGAACAAATGCTTTAGATCACATACAAGCTACTAAAAACATATAAAAGTGTTTACAATCTTCATTCTAAGGAATTTTAAATAACAAGGCTAGATGGAAGAATGCAATGCTAATATTTAAAACATAAGATGAAAACACATGTTATATATGCAATATTTCATGCATTTGTAGGGCAAATAAAAATTATGATATGCAACAAGCATGTATTATTTCTAGGGTAGGATAAGGTAGGACAAGTTAGATAATAAAAAGAGTGGTGGTGTGCTGGTGATTCTCAAATAATAGGGTTTATTGTAGTTTTCATGACATTATCCTTAGCAAAGATGTAGGGAAACTCAAATACAAGATAAATAAAATGTTAAATGATCCCTAAAATATTAGAACATACACTGAAACTAAGCTTTCAAACACTTTTCCTTGTCATCTCCATAATCCTAGGGTGCCCTAACAAGTTATTCAAAAATATATCCCAAAATAATGTAGAAAGGGTTTATAATCTAGATCTATGCTTAGAATGATAACTAATAATGAATACAAGCCCAAATATCCAATTATCATAACTTGTAAAACACATTGTTTCACTTCATCAACAACAAATAGCATAAAACCACAAAAAAATTCTTTAACTTGAAAAGAAAACTTACATCATTTTTTCAAAATGCTTCCGAGGGGATAAACATGGTTAGTTTGCTCTTTTGTCAAGGGAGACATAAACATGCTCTCAAATATTGTTAATGGCTATACAGATACAACCACCGTAACAAGAGAGACAATATCTACACATAGTAGTTGATCCCTAAAATTTTCTCCAAATCCTAGACTTAGAGAAAATGAAGAACCAACAATAAAAAAAATCTTGAATAGAAGAGAGGCTCTCTATTTATACATTTTTTACCCATTTCAAATATAGGATTCTGAGTTACAATTTGTAAAATTATGTAACAACCCTCCCAATTCTACCAAGATGCTCCCAACTAGAAAATATTCCTTTCAATTCCTGAAATCTTCATCCATTTGTAATAAAAATCATTGCTCTAACTACCTCTACAAAAAATGATGAATATTTGCCACAAACCCCTTTGATTTCTTGATTGAAGATGCCTTTTTACATGATTTGGAAGGTGAAACTCTTGTGGTGGAGGTTGAACAAACTTTTTATTCATGTGTAACTATCTAAAGATACCCTTAACCATTATCTTGCATAGCTGAAACCTCCTATATAATCACCCTTCCTCTTATGAACATTATGGAACAACCTGCTCTTACGATGATGGTTGCATTAGAATTCTCAAGCTGTGGTAGAGGCAAAAAATTATATATAACCATCATTGAAAACATGTTCTATAATGTCCCATAGACCCTCTTCTGTGTTGTGATTTCTTGCTTGTCCATGAAGGAATCATCAATTTTAGTTCCTATGCCAAAATTTATGTGGCACTCTAGATCAAATTCAACTAGGCACTTATGGGGCTCAAAAGACATTAAGCCACTTAATTGGATCAATTTAGATAAGTGTTATGTTATCATGTCATATTCTATCTTTATCAAATATACACTATCTATCCCTTTTTTAGATTCCTTATCCCTAACCCTTATTGTGAACCATCGATCTAGATCTAGCTAGTTAAATGTTATTGGTTGATGTTTGCACCTGGTATCCGAGATCATGTCATTTGGCATATTTGTGGGATTTTTTCACTCTACACAGTTAGTCTCTATCAAGATAGTGCACTCTCATCATGTGGCAGTCTTGCATTCATTATGGGATTTGTTTGAAAAGTCCACATCGATCTTGCACCGTCAGATCTTATTTGGGAGAGCACACGTGCTCCATGAGATCATGATCTAAGGACTTGAGTGTGATTGGTTCCCTTTGTAATTAGTTTTTTTTAAATGGATATTATGCCATTATATATTTTTCTATGTGGGGCTCTTGGAATTTTTGACATTTCAATGTTGCTCACGTGTTGTTTGATCATCTCCACCCAAGTAAGGGTGCAACATAGGATTGTGATCTGCAAGGTTAGTTGTGATTGGCTCAAGATTATCATGAAAATTATTAAGTCAAATTTTGGGGAATAAATAACTTAATACAAAGACAACCTAAGGTTTTTGGGTGCATAAATAAATATGATATAGACTTTAGGATAGGACTTTGATCTCAGCTTACAACAAAGGGACCAATCATTATTTAGACCATATTAATAGATAAAAAGGGACCAAGGGCCATAGGAAATAAAAAGGGACCAAACATGAATTTTAGACTAAGGTTTGGTCATGTAAATAAACATAAAAAAACCTTAGTATAATTTTTAAAATAAGTCCATTACATATTAAAAACATTTTCACTTAATTACTCTCGCCAATTTAAATTTAAATCAAAGGGCTTCAGCTAGGGCAACTAGAACAAAGTTCTTAAGGTGCTTAAACATAAATTTAAATTGACCTATGATGAACTCTAAAAAACATGAAGTGGGATAAACAAATTATGCATTTATGCTTAAGAAAGGCTCAATTGCTTCAATATAATTTTGGACACTAACAGTGAGATCATGTGCAAGTTAAGAGATAAATGAAAGGTTAGGAGAAGATGAAATGTTGCACTAAGATGGTGAAAAATTTGAAATCCAATTTTTTTATTTTTGCTATCAAATTACTCTATTCATAAAACTATATAATTTGAGATAAAATGATTTCAACATCAAAGAGTACACTGAGGAGTTTTATAGACTCACTATGAGCATTGGACATATAGAGGATGATCATGAGAAGGTGGAAAGATATGTGAATGGATTGTGTTTTTCCATATAATATGAAATAACTTTTTTGAAACTAAGAACCATAGTGGAATCCTATCAATGTGTATTGAAGGTAGAGGATAATTTAATGAGGAAGCAACAAGTAAACTCTAGAGGTAGAGGATGGTCTTTGAGGGGATGAGCATAGAAAAATATTGGAAGAGGTCAACAAAATGATGGTGGAGAGGTTATTAGTTCAAAAAATAAGAATTCAATCCAAAGAGGAGGATACTCTTCTATAGGAAGAGGCTTTTATGGATGAGGTAGATGCAGAGGTTTCTGAGGTAAGTGTTTTGTATATAATAAGATTGGTAGTAATAAAGAGCAGGATTGTCTAGAAAACCCTCAAAATAATAGTAAGAGACATGAAGTGAAATTTTATATAGCCTTTAGATATGAGGAGGGATTTGGGTCTCTATTACATACGAAGTATCCAAAACAAGGAGAGGCTTTATTGATGAATATAGTGTTGTTTAAATCAGCGAAAGAGGAGAATGAACCAACACAAAAATTTTGTTCTAGATCATCTTAAAATTTGAAGGTAAGTGTTAAAAATTTATGATTGATAGTGGTAACACATATAATTTACTTTCTCAAGAGATGGTGGAAAAACTTGTGCTAAATAAATTGGCACATCCTACACTATACAAGGTTTCTTGGTTGTTTAAAAGGCAATAGATTCTAGTGAATGAGCATTGTGTATTGAATTTTTAGATAGGTTCATATAAGTAAGATGTCTTGTGTGACATAATGTCCATTTATGTATGTCATGTGATATTTTTTAGGGCATGGAAATTTTATAGGTTAACCATTCATGAAGGAAGAGAAAATAACTACACCATTATGAAGGATGCCAAGAGATTCACATTGAGTGCATTGAAGGATAAATGAGATGAGCTCGAGAGTAGTTCCAAAGTGATGTTGGTATTTGGGAGAAAGTTTTTGAAGGTAGCTAAGGAGGAATAAATGTGATTTGCACTAATTTTAAATCCCATGAAATTTTTGAAAACCACTATGGAAAGAGAACTACCTATTGACATTCAAAATATTTTGAAATATTATGTTGATATTATGATAAGTGAATTATCAGATAGACTACCACCTATAAGTAGCTTTAGTCATTATATGTATTTAGTGTTAGGATCAAGTTTTCCAAAAAAACCAGCCTATAAGTTGACTCCAATGGATAATGAAGAGATAAATAAGCAAGTGCAAAATATATTGAGGAAGAGGTTAATTTGGAGAGTTTTGGCCCATGTGTAGTTCTAGTTGTGTTGGCACTAAAGAAAGGTGGAGAGTGGAGAATGTGTGAAAATCCACGTGAATTAAATAAGATCACCATTAATTAAATGTTTACATTTCCAAGGATGGATGAATTAATGGAATTTTTGAGTGGAGCAAGGTATTTCACTAAGATAGATATGAAGAGCAAGTATCATCAAATCCACATAAGAGATGGTTAGGAGTGGAAAACTGCATTTAATATGAATTATGGGTTGTATGATTAGTTGATCATGACATTTGGTTTATCAAAAGCTATAAGTACATTCATTAAACTAATGAATAAAGTGTTGAATCCTTTCATGGGTAAGTTTGTGATAGTTTATTTGGATTGCATTATGATTTTAATTCATTATAAGGAGGAGAATTTTAAGGATTTGAAGTTGGTTTAGGATAGCTAAAAGAAGAGCAATTGCTAGTGAACTTGAAGAAGTTCAGATTTATGCATGAGGAGTTGATATATTTTGGATGGCTAATCTCAAATTATGGATTGAATATGGGCCCTGAGAAGGCAAGGTAAATTATGGATTGACCTTTGTCAAAGAATAATTTTGAAGTGATAAATTTCCATGGGTTGGCAAGTTTCTACTAGAAGTTCATCAAAAACATTAGTAGGATATGTTCACCCATCATGAAGACTATGAATAGAGACAAGAAAAAAATTTAGTGGACTATTGAAATAGAGAAAAGGTTTCCATTTTTGAAGAGACAGGTGATAGAACAACTAGTGTTAGCCTTTCTATATTTTGAAAATTGTTTCGGGTTGATTGTGATGAAAGTGAAACAACTATAGGAGTGGTGTTGATTTAGGAGGGTAATCCCATTTCCTCTTTTTAGTGAGAATTTGAGTGAAGCTAAGATGAAGTATTTAGTCTACGACCAAGAATTCTATGTGATGGTGAAAATATTAAGAAGTGGTGGTATTACTTATTGTCAAAGGAGTTTGTTTTATACATGGACAATCATGCTTTGTAGTTCATAAAAAGCCAAGATAAGTTAAAACAATGACACATGAAATGGATATAATATATTTAAATTTATTATTAATTTTCAAACATATAAGTGTAAAGTCTAATAAGGTAGTGTATGCCTGGGTTGTCAAGGAGTATTGTATCAGATAGAGATACAAAGTTTGTTGGTCACTTTTGGAGGATGCTATGGAATAATTTGGGCACAAAGTTAGACTTTAGTTCATGATATAATTGACAAAAAAATGGGAAAACAATTTTTTTGAATCAAAGTCTTGGTAATTTGTTGAGATGTTTAGTTGGTAATAAGTTCAAATAGGGGGATTTGATATTGGAAAATTATGAGTTTAGTTACAATGACCCAGTCAATAAAAGTAATCTGATTCCTTTTCAAATAGTGTATGTTATCAAACCTAGAGTTGTGCCTGAGTTGAGGAGTATAATTTAGATGTGTAGGATAAGTGTGGAATGCAAAGATTATGCTCAAGTTATGCATAATTTCATATGGAAGTCAAGAAGATAGATGAAGACAGAGCTTGAAAATATAAGCAACATGTTGATATGATAAGGAGAGAATTTAATTTTAAGTTTGAGGACTTCATTTTTGGCATATTTGCAGAAGGATATGTTTGAAAAATGTGAATATAAAAACTTAAGTGGAAGAAGATTAGGACTTGAAATTTTTGTAGGAAGTTATCATCTAATACTTATGAGTTAGAATTGTCAGATGGAGTAGACAGATCTCCTATATTCAATGTATTACATTTCTACCCATAAATTAAGGGATAAATATGTGAAAACATATATTTTTTAGTCATGGATTAGATAGATAAGTTGTTACTAATAACTAAAGAGGAAATGGAATATATTCTAGACATTCAGATTACTAAGAAGACAAGGGGAAATAAGTACTACAAATGATTGATCAAATTGAAGAATGGATCAACTGAAGATTCAACTTGTATGAACATATCTGAAGATGTAAAACATGGTCAAAGTATATATGAACTCATAGTAGGTTCATGGTTAGGATCTTGTGGATATTTTCATTACCCTAGGTGTCTGATGTAAGAGCATCCAAGGTGAAGGGAAATATTGCATCAATAAAAAATATGTTATCTTAGTTTTTGATGCTTATAACCTTTGAACAAAATTTTAGATCATTGGAGTCACTATAGAGGTGTACCACTTATTTTTTTCAAAATAATTGGGTTTTTTTTTCTCCTTGTGTAGTAATATCTGGATGATTAAATTTTTGGGGGTAATATCATATGATAAGATAAATATATTTACAATGTTTCATACCATTTGGACTTACCATGAAAATGTACTAATTATTTCTATCAGGTTATGTGGGTGACACTTTGTATATGGTTATTAAGATTATGAAATAACTATGTTAAGATTTGGGTTACCAAATTTTTAATGGTGATATAAATTTTAGTCTATAAACTTGTTCAAAATTTTATCTCAATTGGATAATTAGCTTGGTAAATTTATGACAGTTTTTGTAACTAGTGTTCAACTAGAAAATGAATTTGTCTAGTTTGTATATGTTTCATTACCTTTCATAAGATCTATAGTAATATTTGGGTTACCAAATTTGGATCACTAAAATAAAATTTATCCCAAAATATTATTTCCAAATTTTATTTCATTTATATAATTATAGAAAAAGTTATGATAGTTTTTGTAACTATCATTCATCTAGAAAAGGCATTTGTATAGTCTACAAATGGTTCATTACCTTATGTAAGATCTACATTAAGATTTAGGTTACCAAATTTTAAAAGGTGAAATAAAATGTATGTTTTAAATTTCATCTCAATTAGGTAATTAATGATAAATTTCTTATATTGTTTTAAACTTTCATTCAACTATAAAATACATTTGTCTAGTTTGTAGATAGTTCTTTACCTTGTGGTAAATATATGGTAAGAATTAGGCTACTAAATTTAGACTAGTGATAAAAACTATAGTCTAAAATATATTTTTCAAAATTTAAGTTAAATAGATAAACATCGGTAATTATATGGTGGTTTTTTGTAGTTATTTTTTAGCCTAAAAACATCACTTGATAGTTACTGACAGTTAGGCACTAATCTTGAAATTTGAAGGCCATCTAAATCTTTGACATTATTTGAAATGTAAGGTAAGTTTAAGAGGAACCCCATGAATCTGAGGATGTCATATGAGTACTTTGATTTAGTCAAATAAGTCAGTTTATCAAAGAGAGCAATTTGTGTGGAGCAGAGGGAGAGGAGAGTAATTCATAATAGAGTTAGTGTTATTTTTCATGCTTTGTCTTGGAAAATAAACATGTATGGGAGTGTGATGTACTTTATATGATAGAACCATTTTATTTATTAGATGAATGATAATTCAACGGTTTTAAGTACTATTGTTGTCTACATGTTTGGTCTGAAATTATGTTTTTGTCTAAGTGAATATCTAAAGATCACAAAATTAGAGGTTGTCCATAGGTGGATATCATGTTTGGCTTTCATCACTAATAAAATGGATAACTGTAGGTCCATGTGGATGATTAGACATTATTATCATTCATTCTTCTTTGGGTTTTGTGTTGAAAGTTATGCACATTGATTTATTTCATAGGTCTAAATGTTTTCATACTTCACTTCCTTAGGTGCCTTAGAGATTCTTATTAGGTTAATTTATTCTTATACACACCCTTATTATCCATTTATGAACCACCCATTATCAATGATTATTGTATAATTTATAATTTTACACATCATTTGAAACTCAGTTCCAATTGTTCCCTTCTGTATCTTGGTGCAACATAATCACTATGAACAACCCTTCTCACATTTTTTCACTCCTACATCTTATAAATTACTTGGTATTTATGTAATACCACATAAATCTCTACTTTTATGCCTTTTTCTTCATTCCATTTAACTTCCTATCTTTCTTACATGTTCATTATCCATTTCATGTGCTCTATATCTTAGTCAAAAAATTTAAACCCATTATTATACAAACTCTACACAAATCCAATATATCTTTCATTCATATAAGTGGAATATTTTGAAGTTCCAAAAAGCCTCCAATTTTTTTTGTTATGAAATCACACACTAGTTTAAAAACTATTTTCCTACTAACTGGCTCTCTTTTTGGGTGATGTAATATTTCTAATTTGCCTAGTATGCTCATGCATCACACATAAATGAAGGAGTCAAAAGTCAACAAAAATTACATGAAAATGCACCAATAAATCCTATTCTAGGAAATATAACCCAAAACACATAAATATACTAATACCATATAAAATAATCACTTATGTACTATAATTAAGTTTCCACATAAATATGGAGCTTAATTTATTTAGGAAAAACTCTCCTTAAATAGATTGTTCCAAATAATATTTAGGTAATTTCAAAATACAATTTAGGGACCTCATCTTCATTTCTTGAAAAAAATCTAATTGTTGCCTTAAAAACTTATATTTTCATGTTCTCCTACTTGTAAGCTTTGAAAATATACTATAAATACTATTACTTGTCTCATTTTACTTCTACAATAATCCTATGAGCTTCTCCCTGAATTGCTATACAAGTTTGTAGCATAATATATAAGTTGTTATTAAATCTATTTATGTTTCTTATAGAACCAAAATGTGGATATGTTATAATATGAAAATGAAACCTATCCATTAAAGTGATATTTTGGGAACATTTTTTCTCTATTATCTCATATCTAAATTTTATTTTTCAGGATGGCAATCTAAATTTTCACCATACAATATTACTTTTATAGATTTGTGCTCTATAGTTTCCTTCCATATACATGTTAATGGAAACTTGATTTAATTTTTTCATGGTGTTGGTGATGTTTTCTTGGATTTTATATAGTAGGTCAAATTTTATAGTAGCAACATTCTTGTGCTTACACAAGAAGATTCATAGTTTTTCTCTAAGTTAGAGCACACAAATTTTATCAACATAACTCTTGTATCATATTTTTTTTTATATTGGCATAAAACATATGCCACACTAGAAAACCTTGGTATTAATTGAGTATTATTCTAGTTTTTATACCAAATAATTAATGTTGTTTTAATACTTGTATCAAAATTTTGAGTTTTCTATGTTCCCAAGCATCCAACATCCATCTAACATGGATACACATGATCTACAATCCACTCTTACATATAGTAAATATTCACACATACTTCACTAAGGAAGCATAGGTAAACAAACATACCTCTTCTCATTATTAGAGTATAAATATATAATATACATCCTTTCACATTTATTGGTATCTATAATAAGTTGTAGGTTATTTTATTAGGAGAAATAATAGACTATCGATAAGACTATCAAGCATGAGAGGGATCTTTAGTATTTTAATAAATTTTCCACATTAATGAACATTTATATATATATATGCACATATATTTTTAATGGATCTAAAATACTATATTCATTATAATGAATTAAAGTCAACATCAATAAGACACTACCTTTTCTGATTTGAAGCATTGGTTAACCACCATCACCAAGAATCTATACACTAACACCAATGGAGACTATTACTCTCTAAGGGGTGAAAAATAATCCAAGCATGGAAGGGGTCATTCAAAACTACCTTCCCATTGGGGTACTCTTGATAGTATTTGGTCACATACAGAGTACACCATGTTATTGTTGCATGATATAAAAACATTCCTGAAATAGTAAAAAAGCATGAATTCCTTGCATATATATATGCAACATCAAAACACCTTTCAATACCTTTAAAAATAATTTTTAACCTTGTGATATAAATCGACTTGGAATCACATTGTAATAGTATAAAACATTATGAAACATCCATGCACTTTAGGCTACAATAGAAATACTATGCTACCTTATTTCATTTAACACCATTTTAATGGTTTACCTTGGATCGATGACATCTTAGTCAACATAGTTTATTTGATGTATCACTTGATTGGAATACCCAAACATGTAATATAATAAGTAGTACTTTTTCATTATTTTATACTCATGCCAACCTTCTCAACATCATTCTATCATCATGGCATATCTCCCATGTAACATTCATCTTGACTATCACATCACTACTTGATGCAAATACCTAAAGAGATATTCTGAGTAGCATAAAATATTGTGCATGTTTTTGCATCACACATAAAATGTGTACCTTTATGGTATCCTACACCATCTACATATTTATTTTAACTCTTACATAATTAAGAAATAAAAATATGAATACCATATACATGTGCATTATTGCATATCTTATTCATCACTCGAGAAATGCACATTACTCATGTGACATTTGTAACATCCTTAGGTGATTTAGAATCATCAAGACAAATATCAGACAACATTTATGTTGACTTTAAAATATCCATGACATACTACACCATTTACACATGCTAGTGATACCCTTGCACACTTATGCAATGCTTTGTAACATATTGGGCATTAATCTAACTCAAAGCATTACTAAACAACTACATGAACATTTTCCAACATGTCCCATGATTCCATGGGGTACCCTCCAATTGTGTACTTTGTCATAAGCACTTGTGAATGTATTGCACATTATAAATTCAATTGCCACACTCACAATAATTCTATTTGTCACTAAAGAAGAAGATGAACCATTCTTGTAATTGTCCTCTTTTGTTACAAATATTTTTTGTCGTAATCAAATTCTTGTATTGATATATGGTAAAGAATCCAATAGGAAATCATTATCCATGCACCTGACATGTATCCTAAATACTTGAAATCCTCAAGTATTATGTATTAGATGATCATCTCTCCCACATGTGAGCATGACTTAAATATGTAACATTACTGGACCATTCAAAACACATCGTCTAGACTAAAAAATAGTTGGGATGATTTATCTTACTAATCATGGGAAACTACATTCCCATCCTTATTTAATCAACCACAATAAATAAAAAATAGTTGGGATTATTTATCTTACTAATCATGGGAAACTACATTCCCATCCTTATTTAATCATCCACAATAAATAAAAAATAGTTAGGATGTGTTTTCCATTTATAATCACATAAATTTACATTCTTAGTCTTACTTGATACGTTACACACATCTCTAATACATATTATTTTAATTGAATATAAGTAGCATTATTTTTATAATCTCTTTATATTTGAATGTGTATTTTTTATTTTGTATCTTTTTTACATTCGATTTTATGATCTATAATTATATAATATTTTTTTTTAAAAATTTGTCTACTTTTAAAAATAGTAGTTTTGTTCATTGTAAAACCTTCTGGATACCTCATGGATCACTAAGCCCTCATTTAGGGACATGCATTGAATTTGAAACACATGTATAGAATAAAATTAATATAAAATCCAACCTAATATGAAGAACCCAACCATTATCCTTAGTTATCAGATGCAAATAAGTGGCAGATGTTATATTTTCTTTCACTAATTCTTGAGTTCTTTTTTTATAGGGGGTTTTATCTATTAATGAAATGATTTTATTTTGAAACATTAATAAACAAATATTAGAATCAAATCTTTATTTAAAATGCATTTAAATACCCGTAGAATTTTTGAATTAATTTTAGGACATTATTAGCATACAAGATGGAAATTATTAAACAAGAAAAGATGACAATCAGGCTGACACAAACATCAAAAAAAGAGCCAAATGGTAAAATTTACCCAAAAAAAATGAGTGTATCTATATTTTCTTACTAAAAACCTAGAAACAACAAAGAATGTAGAAGGAAAGGGGAAAAAATGCATGGAAGAATTGAGGGAGGAATAAAGGAGAGAAATATAAAAATTAGAAGAATATAAAAATAAAAGTATCACGAGTCAATCAAAAGACATGAAAATTCACTCATAAGAACCTATTTTGAGCCAATAATACAAAACACATAAATATACTAATACTAATTTAAGCTTTTACATAAATTTTGGACCTCAATCCCTCTCAATAAAACTCTACTCAAATTCATTGTTAGAGAAAATATTGACAACCTTCTACACTTATGATAGTCATGTTTTCATGCTTTTAGAGTTTTGAAAAGTTGTTATATTTAATTTTTAATGTTTTATTTTCTTTCTACAATATTTGTATGAGCTTTTCTAAGAATTTGTACACAAGTTTTTAGCATAGTATAAAAAAACCTCTTCAATTTATTTATGTTTTGTTATCAATAAAAATAAAAGTGGTGAAGTTATAATTTGAAAAAATAATCTTTTTTTTAAATTGATAGTTTTAATATATATATATATATATATATATATATATATAATATAATTTTATTATAAAATATTTATTTCTAAAACTTTAAGCTCTTTATTTTCCTTTTATATACACATTAACAAAATATTTCCATTTTATAAATAAAATTATTTTAGTTCTAAATAAAATATCTATTTCACATCATATTGTTGTTTTGAATTATTGACATACTTATTCTTGTCACATATTGGGTATTAATCTAACTCAAAGCATTACTAAACAACTGCATGTACATTTTTCACAACGTCCCACTATGCCATGGGGCACCCTCTAATTGTGTGCTTTTTCATAAGCACTTGTGAATGTATTGCACATTATAATTTCAATTGTCACACTTGCAATAATTCTAGTTTTTACTCAAGAAGAAGATAAACCATTCTTGTAATTATCCTCTTTTATTACAACTATTTTTTTGTTATAATCGAATTCTTGTATTGATATATGGTAAAGAATCCAATCATAAATCATTAGCCATGCACCAGACATGTATCCTAAATACTTGAAATCCTCAAATATCATGTATCATATCTCCCACATGTTAGCATGGCTTAAGTATGTAACATTATTGGACCATTCAAAACATATTGTCTAGACTAGAAAAAATAATTGGGATGATTTATCTTCCTAATCATGGAAACTACATTCCCATCATTATTTAATCAACCACAATCAATAAAAACTATCTAGGATGTGTTTCATGTTTCTAATCACACAAATTTACATTCTTGGTCATACTTTATACATTACACATATCTCTAATACATATTATTTGAATTGAATATAAGTAGCATTTTTTTTCTAATCTCTTTATATTTGAATGTGTATTGGTTATTTTGTATCTTGTTTACATTCCATTGTAAGATCTATAATTATATAAAATCATTTGAACAAATATGTTTACTTTTAAAATTAGTAGTTTTATTCATCATAAAACCTTTTGGATACCTTCTAGATCACTAAACCCTCATTTAAGAACATGTTTTGAATTCAAAATACAAGTATAGAATAAACTCAATAAAAAATGTAACATAATATCAAAAACCCAACCATTATCCTTATCACTCAGATTAAAATAAGTAGTAGATGTTATATTCTCTTTCATTGATTCTTGACTTCTTATTTTGGTATAGGGGGTTTTCTCTATTAATAAAATGATTTTATTTTGAAACCTTAACAAATGAATCTTAGAATTAAATCCTTATTTTTTAAGTACATTATTAGCATACAAGTTAGAAATTAATAAACAAGAAAAGATGACAAACAAACCCACACAAACATCAAAAAAATAATCAAATGATAAAAGGTACATTAAAAAAAAAGAGTGTACATGCATTTGCTTACCAAAAACCTAAAAACAACAAAGAATGAAGAAGGAAGGGGGAAACAATCCATAAAAGAAGGGGCAAAAAAAATGAGAGAAATATAAAGATTAGAGGAACTCCATGGAACAAAAAAGAAGAATAAAGAGTCACAAAGAACTATAGAATTAAAAGTGTCATGAGTATGAAAATGCACTAATAAGAGCTTATTTTAAATCAATAATCTAAAACACATAAATATACTAATACAAATTTAAGCTTCTATATAAATTTTGAACTTCAATCCCTCTTAATAAAACTACTTAAATTCATTATTAGAGATAGAAATTAATAATTTTCTATACTTATAATAGCCATATTTTCATACTTTGAATTTTGAAAAACTTTAAATATATTTTTTCAATGTTTTATTTTTTTTCTACAATACTTACATGACCTTCTCCATAAATTTATATACAAACTTTTAATATAATATAAAATATCATCTTTAATTTATTTATGTTTTACTATTAATAAAAATAAAATTAATAAAATTATAATTTAAAAGGAAAATCTCTCTTTTAAAATGATAACTTAATTTTCTATTTTTTAAATATATTTTTTCTTATATAATTTTATTATAAAATATTTACTTTTTAAAACTTTAAGCTTTTTATTTTCCTTCTATATACATATTAAAGAAGGACCTTCCTTTTTATAAATAAAATTATTTGAGCTTAATATAAAATATTTATTTCACATCATATTGTTGTTTTGAATCATTGGCACACTTCTTCATATCACACATCACGCCCCTTTCCTTCATTTATACTTATTATTAACATTTTGTTAAACTTTTAGCAATATTTAAGTAGTGAATGTAAGATTTCACTATCAACCGGCGTTGACTGTGAGATATATATTGTATTATTGTTATTTTCTGGTGGTGGTGTGTTATTGGTGAGATATATATTTTATTATTGTTATTTTCTATGGTGGTGTGTTATTGGTGGAATGCATACACGCAATCTAATTTTATAAGATAGCGTAACACATCTTAATATTATTTCAAGTAAAATAATAAAAAGTGGACTTACATTTATTTTAAACGAATTACAATCCAAGTGATATTACCATGCAGCATACCTAACAGTTACAATTGAGTAAAGAACTCTCAGTTAAATTTATCACGCAGGAGGCTGAAGATGTAACCTAAAAAAGCTTCAATGTTTGTCTTACAGGACGTTTTGTTAATGGAATCCTGTAATTCTCTTGCCCGTTGCTGCAACTCTTTTCCAATTTCCTCTGCCATGACAGCTTTCACTGTGTTTTCCACAATATCGCTATTTGGAACAACGCCCAATCCCTCGCAGACCTGCAATCCAATTTTCAACTTCTCTGTTATCAATTTGGCGTTAATAAATTGGTCGAATACCATCGGCCATGCCACCATCGGGACTCCTGCGCAAATGCTCTCTAATGTAGAATTCCATCCACAGTGACTCATAAAACACGCAGTGGATGGATGGGACAGAATCAGCCGCTGAGGCACCCACCCGTGGATCACCATTCCTCTGTCACTCGTTGCTTCAACAAATCCCTCCGGCAGAAAATCGCAGGAATTAAGGTTGCTGCTAACCGGGTCTTTGATTGTCCAAATGAAAGGTTGTTCGCTGGCTTCGATGCCCGCGGCGAGGGCTTTTATTTGACCTTCAGAGAGAAATGCCAGAGATCCAAATGAAACATACAGGACGGAATTATGCTTTTGACCATCTAGCCAACGGATACAGTCCGATCGGCCATTCTGGACATCTTCTTGAGTGTTATGCAAAGGAGGCGCTATGGCCCAAACGGGCTTACCTGTCGATTCCTCTAAATACCTGACATACTCTGCGTCGACCCCGTCAAACGTATTGACAAGCGTTGCGGCGCAGCGTTCCTTGGCGACGGCGTAGCTCTGTCGATATGTGGCAAACATATTGGAAACTTCCGGTGGATAGCTCTCGTTTCTGAACATCTCGGTGAGGGGGGAGCGGCTGAGATTGATATTTAGAGAACGGTCGCGGATCTCTAGCGTGCCGTCGTCGCCACTAATTAATTGGGAGACTGGATTAGTGAAGATGTATTGCAGTACAGAAGCTCCCATGGCTCCCGTTGTGTGAAACACCACCAGCGGAATCCCGAACCTGGAAGCTGAATCCGCCGTCCATGCCAAGTAGACATCGCTTATGATGCAGATGGGTTTTTGTGAAGTCTGCGTTATGACCATCTCCAGCCATTCTTCAAAGGGCACAGAAAGCTTATGCGAGGAGCAGAACAACAAGATATTTTCAGCCAGGGGACCAGCATCGGCGGTTTCGCACCCGGGAGTGAGGCCGTCGATGTGTGGGAGAGAAAGAGATGCGAAACGAATATTCGATCCAGCCGCCTGTTGGGATTGCAATTTGGAGGCACTCTTAGTGGTGGTGACGAAGGTGACGGTGAGACCTTGTGCATCCAGCAGCTTGGCGAGGCGGAGGAAAGGGATGAAATGGCCCTGTGCCATGTATGGGAACATTACTACATGCTTACTTTCTGCCATTGCAGCAGCCCCCTCCTCGCCCTCTCCACTCCCCAAATTTGGATTGAAGCGGAGCACGAAATAGTCACACACAAAGGATATGCTATCATTGACAAAATATATGTTATATAATATATATTATTTGTGGTTGTTGAAGTTACGTAATCTGATTAATTTTCAGAAACTTAAAACTACATATTTTTTATCTTTAAATTATTTTTATGATTAGGTTATTGAAATATAGCTCTGCTATGATTCTTTTTGTCTAATTAATTATTTGTTTGGAAAGTTAAAAGGGATGATATGACGTATATCTATTTTATTAATAGCTTATGACACATTCTTCACCCCACAACTGTCGGTTAAGATGGGTGGCATAAAGATTAAATGTTTTTAAAAGCTGTTCATTATAAAAACGCAAACTCGGTCGTTATAAATCATTTTCATTAATATATAAGTATATTTTATAAAAATGTTAATGATTCTCTCCACCTCTTAAACAATAATCATAAAATGCTAATGCCATCCACGTTAATTTATGAGATAAAAAGTGATATAAACGTAACATACTGAGAGGTATGAGCTCTAAAATAAATAAGAGTTGTAGGTTAGTTTTTATTTTAAAATATAAATAGTATTAAAGATTGTAATGTTTATTATTTTTTTAAACAATTGAAAGTAATATATTACAAATAATATATATTAAAAATAATTGACGATATAAATATTTGAATGATTGATTTAATAATTATAATATTATACATTAATTAAAAAATATTAATTTTTATATTTTAAATTATATTAAAGAATTAATTATGATGTATATAAATATTATATAAAAAATTTAAAATGATGATATAAAAGTGACAAAAAAAAAATTGAAAATGAAAGTTAACTGTGTTAACTTGCTATTCATCCAAGTATCTTATTTAATATGTTATTTAAAAATAGAAACCTTAAATAAGATGAAGTAAAAGTTCTAAATGAATCATAACTAAAGATAAATTCTTTTTATAAGGGATTAAATTTATTCATTTGATAAACTAAGTTATGTTTATAAATATTTAGTTATAATTAATTAATTGTTTATGATATTATAATAAACTTATAAATTCATTAAGCGTTTCAATTAATTTTTTGCCTTAACTAAAATCAACGATAACTTCTTTGAAATTGTATTTTTTATAAATTAAAAAAAAAAATCCACCTAGAATTATCTATGAAATTAAGAATTGATATATAGATACAGTTTGATGCCACTTCAATCTCTATAAAAAATAATTTTTTTAATAAAACTAAAGAAAATAAGGGAACCCATTATGTATGAGTTTAATATTCTTAGATATTGGTGAAGAAATACTTAATAATATGAGAAAATAGAGGCATTATAGTAGGAGGTAAACTTGATTGGATTCATGTTTCCTATTGACTACTGGGGTAATAATAGGGCAGTGAAAATATTAACAATGAATTAATTAAATAATTTACATAATTTACAGAGTAAGTGCCAATATTATGGGAACATAATGTACACTTGTCTTTTAGTTACATTCTAAATTTTTTATTTGCTGAACAAAAATAAATTATTTGAAAACTAATTCTTATAATATCGGTGAAGTGGGGGACATGATGTACACTTGTCTTTTAGTTATGTAAATTCATAAGTTTTTAATTATAATATTGATATAAATGAAATATTCCATGAAAATATGTAGTGGAATATTCCTTAATATTTGGTATTAAACTTTGGAATGCATATAATATTATGTTATTTCAAAGGTTTTTACTGGTCACAATAAGAAAATTATTTGGGCTAAAAACATGGATTAAATTATTCATGTCTATCTTATAATTATTATTTTTCTTTAATAAAGAGAAGTATATTTAAGAATATATTTAATGTTCGTATAATTGTATTTACATTTTTCAATTATAAAATACAATCAATCTTTTCATAAATCATATTAGAGTGGAATTTTGGATAGATCATATTTTTGTCTTTTACTATTAATTATATAAACATTTGAAGGGTAATGTTTAACAAATAAATATCATCAATAAAATTTTCAACATCCAACTTTGACTATTAAATTAAGTACCTACTAATAAATATTTATGTTCAACGGATATTTATGGTAGGAACTGGTATTAACCTTTTGTTGTAAGAGTTGAGGGATTAATTTTTTGCAACAAGATTTATTGTTTGTTTAAGTATTGTCAAGAGGAAAAAAAAATTATTTAAAAGTGTGCACTAGACAATGAAATGTAGTCCCAAGATAAAGAGTGTCATGGATTACAAGAACCCCACCACTGAGACCATTGAGTGAAATTTTATTCCTTGAAGTCAATGACACCTCTATTGATCCGTCAATCACACATTTTGCAACATTTTACATGTCTACTAATGATGATAGATGTTCATATTGCAACATTGTTCTTATTTATTTTCTAGCAAATTCCCCAAGTTAATATTTTTATTTTTTACATTGTGTGAATGGGAACCTTATCTAAAATGTGAAGTGTGACTTATTACTACCTTGATTTGTTACCTTCCTTTTATTATTATGCCTATATAGAGTTTGACTATAGATCCTTTCTATGAGTCTGGTTAGAATTCTCATAGGCCATGCACATGCAGTAAAAATGTGTGCTCAAAGTGCACTCAAACTCATTTGGAATTTACTTAGATGAGATTTACAATAATCTCTCATACTAACGAGACTTTCCTCCATGCCCATCAATACATTCTGACATCCCTGATAAAAATTATATAGTGTAACATAAAAAGGTATACAATCCAACACAAAATGTAATTTTTAATTCTTAAATGTATCTAATAATATACACTTTTACCTTGTGGTAATTAAACATCGGTTATTCAAATTTCCATCCTAGCAGGGGCACACTTTAGTTATTTTATTTGTCCGTGTGTGGAAAGGGGTGTAATGTGTTCCTTGACGTCTCACAAATGAGCTATGTTTGAATTTTAGTTATTTTACTTTCCCATGTATGAAAAGGTGTGTAATGTGTTCCCTGATATATCATAATTGAGCTATGCTCAAGCCCTCCTAGAGATGCATGTGTATACTTCTGTACACACACACACACACACACACACACACACACACACACACACACACACACACACACACACACACACACACATGCATATGCATACATATACATACATACATATATATGTGTGTGTGTGTGTGTGTGTATGTTTTTATATATGTATATATGTATGTATGTATATATATGTATGTATGTATGTATGTATATATATGTATGTATGTGTATATGTGTGTGTGTGTGTGTGTGTGTGTGTGTGTGTGTGTGTGTGTGTGTATATGTATATATATGTATGTATATATATGTATATGTGTATACACACAGACACACACACACACACATAGTTATTGATATTTTCTCTCTTGCAAGAACCCATCCAATCTCAATCTCTTTGAGTGCATACCTTAAAAGGTGCATTGGGAAAGGGTTGGCAGACATTTTGTGCTTCATAGGATTGTTGGCCCCTAACCACCACATAAAACCCAATACAAGTTACTTCTATCCAATTCCTTAAGCATTAGAACCCTACTTATATAATTCCCTAAGTAGCTCATTGTGTAAAATAGCCCCTACCTAAGAAAAAAACTTTTTTTACTAATTTTACTACTACGTCAACTAGGTCGACCTCGTTTTGGGATTTAGCACATGTTACAGAATTATGTCATTCCAAGTCGACATAGTTTGAGACTTAATGACTCTATTTCTTACCTAGCGTGGTTGACTAGACCGGTTTCATCAGCTGAATTCCTAGGAGGGTTTAGTGTCAATCCATGGCTATAATACCACATAAATTCCATTTATAAATAGAGGATCATTCAATTGCATATCATTACTGCTCCAAAATATGCTCATACGATCAGTAGGAGGTTTCATTGCTAGGTTTTTGCCTTGGAGAAGTAACACTTATCTTTTCGAGGTCCTAGATACATAGGAGAAGTATTATAACCAAAATTTGATTTGTCCTTATGATAATTACAATCCAAGAACAACCTCTTACAAAGCGTCATTAGCCAAAGGAGAGATTGAGGCATAATAGGTTCACTTCAAAAAGGTAAGTATATTCCTAGCCCTTCATATTTTGATAAGCAGATGTTGTAGAACTAATGGATTGAATTGTATCTCTCCTTTCTTAGATCATTTCTATGTCATATTAGATAGAATTATTATTACATATTTATTATCTTCTCCATTTGTGCCATAATAGTTATTGAGCACTAGAGTAGCTTGCATATATTCATTTACTAGATTAGCTAGCATATTATTTAGTAGATTATCTTGCTTAATACTGTTATAATCATAGGACCTATCTAGGGTTATCATAAAATAACATTTGACTAGAGGACTTGGAAACATCTTCTTTTCCATTGTGTGATAAGATATCCCTTAGTATAGGTTTAGTGGACTCATTATTGGTCATGACCTAGATATAAGTGTATTGCCAAATGGACTTGTTAGTTGATTACCTTCTCTAAGCTTGATTATTATTGAGTAAGATAAGTTATAGATTTGTCTAGTTTTATTTGCATATATCCTAGTGAACATGATGTGAAGCTAACCCTTATATAATTTTATGTTTTCTTTACAAATAATTGGATCAACCTTATCGACCTAGTTTAGCACTCTGTGTGTAGGTTTTCATACTCCATTAACCCTATTAACCTAGGTAGGCTCTATGTATAGGTTTTTATAGCTTTGTTGACCCATTCAACCTAGTCAGAGTATCATTTTATAGGTTTTTCAACTGAGGTAAGCCTATCGACCATGTTCAGTGTTTCTATATGCAGATTTTCTAGTATTAGAAAATTAGATCGATCGAATCAACCTAATTTATTTTCCTACCTTTAAACATTTAATTGAATCGATCTACTCAATTCTTTTATTTTTTGCATTTCTCATTTAACAACTCAATCAATCAGATCAACATAGTTATTTTTTTGTTACTAGTTTTATTTATACTAGGTTAACTGGCTCAATTATGTCTAAATATTCTATATTTTTGTTATGATCCTGATGGGCAGATTTCACTAACGCCTCAAGGTTTTGGTGTAGCAGTTCATTACATGTGGTATCAGAGCCTCCACCTAAGTTCAATTCACAGAGCGGGTGGCTACGCCGGCATGGCAATGTTCATTCGAGGCTCGTACACGTAGGGAATCTTGGTGGTATAGGCATAAATCTAGCCCAGAGTCTGGGCTTTAAAAGCATGGTGGGATGTTATGATCCTGATGGGTGGATTTCACTAATGCCTCAAGGTTTTGGTGTAGCGGTACATCCACATGTAATGAATTGTTACACCAAAACCTTGAGGTGTTAGTGAAATCCACCCATTAGGATCATAACATCCCACCACACTTTTGAAGCCTAGACTCTGGGATAGATTTGCACCTGTACCACAGGATCCCTATGTGTAAGAGCCCCAGATAAACACTGCCATGCTGGCATAGCCACCCACTCCATGACTTGAACCCAAGTGGAGGTTCTAATACCACATGTAACGAACCATTACACCAAGACCTTGAGGTGTTAGTGAAATCCAAAACAATCATGGAACCAGGTAAGGAAGTGTCATAACAACAATCATTTTATCTATACAATAAATAAAATTTCCAATCATTATGGATATGCATGGAATCCAAAGAAAAATACTTTAGCACATGGAATGAATGGGGAAATCACTATGACTATGCATGGAAGAATACCTACTATGGTCATGGATGGAATCAGAGTAGCACAACATAATATAGTACATGGAATAAAAAGAGGAATAATTATGCTTGGACACCAAAGCATTATAATTATGACCATGAACAAAATCAGAGGAGCATAATGGAATTTGGAAACAAGCTTGGAGAGATATCACCTACCAAGATCACATATGGATGGCCAGATGAATGAGATTGGAGACAAGTGTGCAATGATTTGAAGCACACTCATTATTTGGTTTCTTCCTATGTTTTGGGAATGAAACATGTCAAGGAGGGAAGTAATGCTATGTACCTATGGATATGATATATTAATGTATATGGGTTGATGGAGATGCCGACATGTGGCACACATCCCCTTAGTTATATGGGTACAATATATTAGGATAATAGAGTAACTTATGGAATTAGTACATTGGGTAATGGTCGGCCTACATTGGGATTAGGAGGTTACCCATCCATGGGTTAGATATATGTCTATATATAGGAGATGATTATCATGGTAAAGATATCAAGTAAGCATTGAGTCTTCTATTATAAGAGGATATTGGAATTTGTCCCCTCAAAGAGACATTATGGAGTTATTCCTTCCTAAAGGAGTATTTTATGGTGTTTCCCTACCTTAAGGGTATTTCTGCATATATTAAATATCAAGATCTTAATAGTGGTATCAAAGCCTCCACCTAGGTTCAAGTCACAGAGCAGGTGGCTACGTTGGCATGGTAGTGTTTGTCTGGGGCTCGTACACGTAGGGATCCAATGGTATGGCTGCAAATCTAGCCCAGAGTCTGGGCTTTGAAAGCGTGGTGGGATGTTATGATCATAATGGGCAGATTTCACTAAAGCCTCAAGGTTTTAGTGTAATGGTTCATTACATGTGGTATCAGAGCCTCCACCTGGGTTCAATTCATAGAGAGGGTGGCTACGCCGGCATGGCAATGTTCATTCGAGGCTTGTATATGTAGGGAATCTTGGTGATACATGCACAAATCTAGCCCAGAGTCTGGGCTTCAAAAGTGTGGTGGGATGTTATGATCTTGATGGGTGTGTTTCACTAACACCTCAAGGTTTTGGTGTAGCGGTTCGTTACATGTGGTATCAGAGCTTCAATTTGGGTAATTTGTGTGGAGCAAAACCTTAGTTTTTTGAATCATAAATAACTTTTGACTGGTTACACATTTTTCCACAATTTTTTTAATGGATATGGATAATATTTCAAATAAGTCACAATAAAAAAATAGAGATCATTTAATTAGTTTTAAGGTATTTATTTCTATTTTAGGGTTTTATAATAATTTTGCTATATCTTCTGATATATAGGAAAAATTTATTCAAAATTTTTAATAGAGATGTAAGAAGATATAAGAGAAGCACAGTAAAAATTTCAAAATTTTTTGAGTTGTTTAGAGTGATTTGTTGTGATTTTATGGATCATTTTTGTATGAGTTATTGATATTTTATGGTTTCATGAACCCTAATTTTGGCTACTCCAGACTTCTCAAAGACATTCACTATTGAATGTGATGCTTCTGGATCTGGGTTGGGAGTGGTAATAATGTTGGAAGGAAGACCTATTGCATTTGAGAGTCATCAATTCAAAGGTAAGAATCTACAAAAACCTATTTATGAGAAAGAAATGATGGCTATTCTTCATGCAGTTAAACAATGGAGGCCTTATCTGATGGGTAGACACTTTAAGGTGAAAATTGATCATGATAGTCTCAAATACTTTTTGGAGCAAATATTATCATCTAAGGAACAACAAAAGTGGGTAACCAAAATGTTGGGTTATGATTTTTAAATCATTTATAAGAAGGGTAAAGATAATGTTATGATCCTATTCAGGCAAATGCCATAGTATTAAGCTTGTTATGGGTGAGTACAATCTCGACTCTCCTATGTTTGTTATTCCCATGGGTAACATAGACATTGTTTTGCGAGTCCAATGGCTCACAACCTTGGGTACCATTGAGATGAACTTTTAGGAACTATTCATGCACTGTCATTCTGAAGGTAGGAAAATTAAACTACATGGATTACAGGCAAAATCTCCACAATTGGTTAGTTCACATCAGATGACCAAGATACTAAAAAAGGGGTCAAAGGGAATTATTGCATGATTATCTTTCATAGAAGTTCAACCCACACAAGAATCTACACATCCTGATCTACAAATGATTCTTGATGACCACCCATGAAATTACTTCAGCAATAAAGTAGAATAGCAAAAATATATCCAAATATGACTGGAATATATAAGAATATATGATAATAGACAAGCCACTTCAAGGGGCAACCTCTACAAGCTTCAATAAGAGCATAATTCACAATATGATGATAAACAATTACCCTCTACCTCCTATACATAGTCTATCTAGGCCATGGTTACTCCATAGGCTGACCTACTAATGAAATGAATGCATAGAGAAATGTGATATGCCATCAAAGAGGGATAAGTAAGCCACAAGTCAGCTATTTCTATCCTCATACATGTGATAGGTTAGGGCCATAGCATGCCCTTCCCCTTCAAACCAATGTTGTCTTCAATGTTGAACAACTCTGGATGTTGTTGCAGAAAATCTTCACCTTCCCAAGTTGTATCTTCACTGCTCAGGGTCTTCCACTTGATCAGATATTCCCTAATCTCTCTAGTTCTCAACCTCTTAATATGATTTTAGAGGATCTTCTTTGGTTCCAAAATGACTCGTCCTTCTTCATATAGTTATGGGAGTTTTGTCTGGGCTGAAATTATCTGTCTAATGACCTTCTTCAAACATGAAATACTAGGTGTATGCAAGATGAATGAGGTGATTCAAGCTTATAAGCCACACTTCCAATTTTCTATAGAACCTAATAAGGGCCATAATACTTAGGATCAAGTTTGTTGTCCTTTTTCTATTGCTTCAAGGACATCTGCGTATAAGGTTACAAATGAACAAATACCCAGTCACCAACCTCAAAATTTCTCTCACTACGGTGTTGATCTACTTGTTGCTTCATCCTATTTTGTGCCAAGGCCAAATTCTCTCTCAAACTAGCCAAAACCTCTTGTTGATGCTAAATGTGCTCCTCCACATTTTGAACCTTAGTTTTCACCTTTAATGAAGAAGTGATCGAAGGTCGATGGTAACCATATAGTGCTAGAAATGGAGACATTTTAGAAGAGGTATGGAAAGATGTGTTATACCACCATTTTTCAAGTGGTAGCCATTTAACCCAATGTTCTTGTTTATCTAATACAAAACAACAGAGATACCCCTCTAAACATTTGTTAACCACTTTTGTTTATCCATCAGATTGGGGGTGGTAAGATGAGTTATGAGCTATTTGAGTACCCAAACAGGAAAATAGTTCAGTCTAGAAATTACTAGTGAAAATAGGATCATGATCACTTATAATTATTTTAAGTGTTCCATGTAATTTGAGAATTGCTTCCAGAAAAATAGATGCTACTATACTTGCTGAAAATGGGTGTGAGAGAGCAAAAAAATGGGCATATTTTGTAAGCCTATCCACAATGACCAAGATAACATTTTTACCTTCAGAATAAGGCAAACCTGTGATGAAATCTATGGAAACCTCCTCCCACCTTTGACTAGGAATTGTTAATGGTTGTAATAGACTTGGGGTCTTAAGTGTCTCACCTTTATTTTGTTGGCATATTAAGCATTCTGCCACAAAATTTTGTACATCTCCCTTGAGTCCTTCCCAAAATAATTCTTTCTTAATTCTATGATATGTTTTCAAGAACCCTAAGTGTCCCCCAATTGGAGATGCATGCAACTATGCAAGAATCTTATGCTTAAGCTCAAAATTTTTGCACAAGTATAACCTACCCTTATACCATAGGACATTACCTTTCCATTCAAATTTGTTAGAGGATAAAGTACCTTGCTGGAGATTTTGAATCAGAACCTATGTATCCTTGTCTTGCTCCCATTCTAATCTGGCTTCATCTACCCAATCTACTTACAATATGGATATTACACAAAGTAATGCTTCTGTGGATGTATTTCATCTGGATAGTGCATCTGCTACTACATTATATTTACACTTCTTATAGATGATTTCAAAATCATAACCCAACATTTTGGTTACCCACTTTTGTTGTTCCTCAGATGATAATCTTTGCTCCAAAAATTATTTGAGACTATCATGATTAGTTTTCACCTTATAGTGTCTACCCATTAGATAGGGCCTCCATTGTTTAACTACATGAAGAATAGCCATCATTTATTTCTCTTGAATAGGTTTTTGTAGATTCTTACCTTTGAATTGATGACTCTCAAATGCAATGGGCCTTCCTTCTTGTATTAGTACCACTCCCAACCTAGATCTAGTGAATGTCTTTAAGAAGTCTGGAGTAGCCAAAATTGGAGTGGTGCACATAGCTACTTTTAGTTTCTCAAATGCTTTGGTGGTGGCATCATTCCAATGGAAGGCATCCTTCTTTAGAAATGCAGTGAGTGCAGTTGTTATGCTACCATAGCCTTTCACAAATCTTCAGTAGTAACTTGTTAGTCCTAGGAACCCTCTGAGGTTTTTGAGAGTTTGTGGCATGGGCCATTCCATCATAGCTTTGATCTTTAGGGGATTAACTTTGACACCTTCATGGGAAACAATGTGACCTAGGTATTCTACTTCTTGTACTCCAAAAGCACATTTTGATGGCTTTGCATAAAGCTGATGCTTCTCTAAAACTATCAACACCTGTTTCACATGTTGCAGATGTGCTTCCCATGTTTGACTATAAATCAATATGTCATCAAATAAAAACAACACAAACTTCCTTAAAAAAGGCCTAAAATAGTGTTCATCAAGCTCTGAAAAGTAGATGGTGCATTTGTAAGACCAAAGGGCATTACCAAAAACTCATAATGGCCCTCTTGCATTTTAAAATCAATTTTATGAACATATTCATCCTTGATTCTAATTTGATGGTACCCCGAGTGAAGGTCTAATTTTGTGAAATAATTAGCACCATGCAACTCATCAAGTATATCATCAATTACTGGAATAGGAAACTTATCTTTGATGGTGTACTTGTTGAGTTCCCTATAATTTGGGCACATCCTTCATGTGTCATCCTTCTTTCACACCATGACCACTGGTGATGAATATGCACTTTAGCTATCCCTAATGATCCCTGCCTCCAGCATCTCATGGACCATTTTTTCAATTTCACTCTTTTGTGCATATGGATATCTATATGGTCTAATATTTCATGGTTGACTCCCTAGAAGTAGTTGAATGGCATGATCATTTTCTCTTATTGGTGGTATTCCTTTTGGCATGGCCCCAAAAATAGATGGGTGGTCATCAAGAATCATCTATAGATCAGGATGTGTAGATACTTGTGTGGGTTGAACTATTATGGAACATAATCATGCAATAATTCCCTCTGCCCCCTTTTTTAGTATCTTGGTCATCTGATGTGAACAAACAAATTATGGAGATTTTTCCTGTAATCTATGTAGTTCAATTTTCCTACCTTTAGAATGAAAGCACATGAATAGTTCTTGGAAGTTCATCTCAAGGGTACCCAAGGTTGTGAGCCATTGGACTCCCAAAATAATGTCTGTGTTACCCATGGGAATAGCAAACATAAGAGAATCAAGATTGTACTCACCCATAAAAAGCTTAATACTATGGCATTTGTGGCATTAGAGCCTCCACCTGGGTTTAAGTCATAGAGCTGGTGGATACACCAGCATGGCAGTGTTTGTCTGGGGCTTGTAAACGCAGGGAATCCTAGTTGTATGAGCACAGATCCAGCCCAGAGTCTAGGCTTCATAAGTGTGGTGGTATGTTATGATCCTGATGGGTAGATTTCACTAATAAATCAAGGTTTTGGTGTAGCAGTTCGTTACAAGTGGTATCAAAGCTATGATTTGGGAAATCTTGTGGGTGAAAACCTAATTTTATAAATTTGGCTATATCTAAAAAACAATTGTGAAATTCTTTGCAATTATTTTACTTGAGGTTTGAAATAATTAAATTAATCTTCTATTAAAATTTTAGATTATTTGGACATGTTTTACAAAATTTATCTCTATTTTAGTGTTTATATTAAAATTGCTCTATAGTGCGCAATTCAAAGAATTTTTTTGAGTTATTTACATTTTTGGAAATATTATAAAAATTTGGCTATGGTATGTTCTTTGTATGTTTTTATTTGAGGCTGAAATAATTCCAAAATCGCTTGGTCAAAGTTGGGTCAAAAGTGCCAATCAGGGTCGACATCATAAAGCCCTTTTATGGCAGGTCCACAAACTTAGGGTTGAGGAAAGGGTGCTAAAACTCTAGGTAAAAATCCTATCAAGGAAGAGATGGATTCAGAAGGGGGATGTGCTAGACCCTTTACACCAAGGTTCTCTAACATAGATCATAAAGTGAGCCAACTTGACTATAGTGTGCAACGCATTTAGAGTGAGGTGCAAGGCATACAATCTAATATGAAATCCATACAAGATAGTATGGTAGATATCATAACGACTTTGAAAAATAATTAGTCAAATCATCCAGCTAATGCTATTACACAACCCCACTAGGGTGGTTCTCCTAACCAGTCTACTTCAAATCTAACTACAGTGCCATAGAGGAACCTCTTACCAAAGGTGGATATGCACAAATTTGATGGAAAAGATCCACTCAATTAGATCAACCAAATGGATAATTTTTTGAACTACATCAGATCCTAGGTGAATAGAAGGTTACCATGGCATCCTTGTATCTTGAACCTGATCAATTCATTTTGTATCGATGGTTGTGTGCTCAAAAGAAAAAGATGACTCTCAATGTCACTTGGTCAGTTTTTACAGAGGAGCTACAATTACACTATGGAAAGTGTGACAGAGAATTACTTCAGCCAACTAGTAAAATTATGAGAGACTGGCTCCATCAAGGATTATATTCATCATTTTAGAACCTATCCTTACAGGTGGAGATAATTTCTGAGAACTTGAATGACCTATTTTTGGCTATAATAGCCACTCCAATTTTGGCTGCTCCAGACTTCTCAAAGACATTCACTATTGAATGTGATACTTCTAGATCCAGGTTGGGAGCGATAATAATGCAGGAAAGAAGACCCATTGCATTTGAGAGTCATCAATTCAAAGGTAAGAATCTACAAAAACCTATTTATGAGAAAGAAATGGTGGTTATTCTTCATGCAGTTAAACAATGGAGGCCCTATCTGATGGGTAGACACTTTAAGGTAAAAACTAATCATGTGGTGTAGTAGTTCATTACATATGGTATCAGAGCTTCCACCTAGGTTCAAGTCACAGAACGGGTGTCTACGTCGGCATGGCAGTTTTCATTTGGGGCTCATACATGAAGGTAATCTTGGTGGTATGGGCACAAATCCAGCCCAGAGTCTAGGCTTCGAAAGCATGGTGGGATGTTATGATCCTGATGGGTAGATTTCACTAATGCCTCAAGGTTTTGGTGTAGCAGTTCGTTACAATTTTGCCTCTATAGGTTTAAATTTCTACCTGAACAACATAATTTAAAACATTGATTCAACCTTCTCAGGGAAATTACTACATCAACCTGTTCGACTCGGGGTTATCTACCAGGTTCACTCTAACTAGATCAGTAATTTTTCTTTGTCAAATTTTAAGTAAATCCAATTTTTCTCTATTTTTTAAAATTTAAATTTAAATACTATCTTTACTAGTTTTTTAATTCTATAAAATTGTACCTTTATAATCAACGAAGTCAATCAACTTAATGTAGTTCTATATCTACTTTTGGTCTAACAAATTACATTGAATTGCTCGACTATGTCCATTCTAGATTATCTTCCAACAAACTGAGTTGATCAACTTGACTCTATTTTTTTCTATTTGTATAACTTAGTTGACCAGGTCAACCTTATTCTATTTATTTTTCTTCCTAGTTCAGAGAGAGGGAATTAAACTACATTGATATTAATTAAACTCACTTTACTTTTTTGTTGGTTGTCTATTTATTTACTTTCCAAAAAAACTACAAATTAACTTTCAAAAAAATTATTTTTACTTTTATTTTTCACTTAGTTTGGTTTTTATATAGAAAATGTGTATTGATAATTTTCAAACTACTTAGCTAATATCATGAAGGACTACTCAATACTCTGTTTATGATACTTATCTAATGTCTATAGATATTATGGTGTGAGGGTCTTACCCAAATACTCATAGTTAAAGTACAGAGCTAAACATGGTCTTAAGTTTCTATCTTGGTTAGCAGTTAGGATCAAGAAGCTAATTCTAGCTTACCCTTGAAACTAGGTTTAGTGGGTTATGAGAATGGTACTTCCTCCATAGTGATTTTAAATACTAAGTTGACAATATATAATGGACAAGCAAGTATCTTATTTTCAAATAATTAATAAGCTTCTAAATCTCATTATTACTACTTATTATTTACTATTCTATGTAGTATTGAAATTTTGTATTAGCTAGTGCTGATACAAGGTGTGTGTTGTTTGAGGCAACTAGGTTAACCAAATTGACCTAGTTTTTTGTGTGTTTAGTTATCTTTTTTGTAACTAAAATCAAATAGTCTAGATTTAGACCATTTAAAAAAAAATCTAGATTGCAGAACTCAGTTGCGCAAATTGACCCAGTCTACTACATGTTTTATTTTCCTTCCTATAGAATTTAGTTTCTAGATTGACCCATTACACTATAGATTGTTATGTTTTCCTTACTATATAAATCAGTCGACCATCTCAACCTATTCTATTGTAGACTATTCTATTTCCCTTCATATAGAATTTAGTGACTAGCTTGACCCATTCCATTGTAGACTATTATGTTTTCCTTACTATAGAACTCAGTTGACCAACTAAATCTAGTCTATTATATATTTTTTTATTATGTTTCTTATATAACTCAATTGACTAACTAAACCTAGTCTATTGTAGATTGTTTTGTTTTCATTCCTACATAGCTCATTCGACCAGTTCAACCCAATTTATTACAAACTATTTTGTTTTCCTTCCTATACAATGTAGTCAACCAAGTCGACCTAGTCTATTACAGACTGTTATGTTTTCCTTCTTTCAAAAATCAAACAATTAGATTGACCCAGTTTATTGCAAACTATTTTTTTCCTTCCTATAGAACTCAGTCAACTAGCTTGATCTAGTCTATTGTAGAATATTTTATTTTCCTAGATTATAGAATTAAGTCATACAACTCGACCTAATATATTAGAAATGGTTATATTTTCCTTCATACCTAACTCAATCGATTAACTTGACCTAGTCTATTACAAATTTTTATGTTTTCCTTTGTACAGAACTTAATCGACTAAATTGATCTAGTTTATTATAGACTATTCTATTTTTCTTCATATAGAACTCATTTGACTAGATTGAGCTAGTCTATTGTAGGCTATTCTATTTTCCTTCCTATAAAACTTAGTCAACCAGTGTAACCCTATCTATTGTATACTATTTTATTTTCCTTCCTATATAACTCGGTCGACTAGATCAACCCATTATACTATAAATTATCCTTTTTTATCTATCAAATTTCATCAACTAGCTCAACTTCATCTTATTGCATATTTTTTAGTTTCTTAATTTTTCAAATCCCTCAATAAGTGTTTAACTCAGTCATTTCATCATGCATTGGCAATGATATAGAGCACATCAAACCAACATGATCAATTTTAATAGTCTTAATTAACTTCCTAAGACACATTTTATAGTAACCAATGCAAATCAAAGCAATATCCATGTTCCCATTAGAACTACCAAATATGGGATTCCTCCCTATTCCATGGATCTTAATCCTTTATTCATGTAAATTGTAGAAGATGTAAGTGACCTTGAATATATGAATGAAATTATCCTCTTCATCAATGAAAATCCTTAACATAGAGGTAAGGATCCTACAGTCATCTATAACCTCATGATGGGACCTTATATTGGATAACCCCATCCAGCTTCACTTACCTTTTCTACATGATTTGGGGAAATTTATTTTATTACTTCTACTAGAACTTTACCCTCTCTCATGTCTCCCTCTAATAGTATGACATCATCCTCCAAGTCTTCTTTCACCTCTATAACAATTATTTCTACAAACATGGTATGTGTGACTTTTACTGGGTCTACTCAAAACACCCACTCTAATACCAAATTCCATATAACTCATAGTACATATAATACTACTAATGTTTTTCATGTCATTATCGTATCTCAAGGTACTAGTGCATCTTAAACCCTTAATACCTCACATAATACTAATGCATCCAATATTACTTCTACTAATCAAAATACCATTCAAACTAATCAATTACTATTAAAAACTCTCAATGAAATGGCTAACTTTTAGACTAACAATGTCAACCAAATGATGAAAATGTAGAAATAGTTATTATTGCATCTCCAAAACCAACTTCAACCTACTCAATGGGGAATGCAAATTAGAGATGCAAATGGTAAACTTATACCACATACCCCACTTATTAACAAAACTATTAAACACTTAAAAAATGAACCTCTTGTTCCTCAAATTTAAAAAATTGACATAGGTGGTATAGTTCCCACTATCACTTATAATAGATCCACAGATCTTGCTTTGCATTTGAAAACCTTTAGAAATTTATATAAAGATCAGGTTAAACTTAATACCTTTGTTTCCACCAAACTCTTAGATAAAACCTTTTTAGGTGATGCTTTAGATTGGTATAACAAACTTAAAACTCATTCCATCAGTAGCTTAGAAGACTTAGTAAATATATTTGTTCAATAATTCCAAACTAGTGATCTTCCTAAAAATAACTTAGCCCATCTTATCAACTATAAATAATTAGAATCTAACATTGCACTAGTTTTCATCAAATGATGGAAATCCTTATCTAATGAAGCCAAGAATAATATGTCAAATGAGAACCTCTTCCACTTAATCACTAAATCTCTTCATCCTAAATTAAAATATCATGTTAGGACCCTTTCTCTAAAATCCTTGGAAGAAACCCTTGACCAAGATAAATGTCAAGATTTCCTTATACCTCAATTTTAGCCTTCACACCCTCCAATGGGAACTCGAATGCTTTTTAAATCTAAAATTTGGCATGTAACTAATGATGGTGTTATATATAATTATGAATAGATACACATTATTCAATCCATTGTTCAAAGCAACCGAATGGACCATAATCCTCTATTTCTAAATAATAACAGTTCTCATCTTGTTTCCACATTTTCTCAAGGGAATAATTTGGATGTACACGAACCTCTTTAATTAGTATAAATTCAAAAGTGTCTTCAATGACCTTACCCATGAGATATATATCCTACATACCCTATCAAACATTGGTATGATCCTCACAATTTTTTTGGTTTCATGTAAATTAGGGCCATTATCATGAAACTTGCCACTAATTATGAAACTTTTCTATGGATTATCTTTTTGGACCTAATTTTGATCATGAATCGCTCATACATAAATGTCAAAAATATTAAAAAATAGAATATAAGGCTCATAAAACTAAAAAGGAAGCTTTAAATCAAGCCAATTCTCACTTAGCCATTTACAAGGATCCCCTTCCTAACCATAAAGATAACACTAATCAGCCTCTTACTACCAAATTTTTTGAAAGTACTATATATCCTAACATAAACAATGAGAATGTTGTCAACATGAATAACATGAGAATAGTAGTTTATTATATTATTCACTATCTAGCCTCTAAACATAATAATTTTATAAATTTCTGCACTATTCAAGACTCTTACCCATCCCATGGAATTTGGGCATATGAAACCAAAAAAAACCCAAGTATAAAAAAAAATGCAAATCAATAATAACTCTCATTCCATTGATATAATTTCTAACCCCCCCTACAACTAAGACATCTCAAGAGGATACCCCATAAACTTTAATTGGTATTTTCTCCACTCAAACACAAGAAACTATCAAAGATATAACCACATCACCTAATATAGCATAAGTACCTAAAACCAATCAACCCATCTTAACCAAACCTAAAAAAAACATACATTATCAACATAAATTTCAATGTAATTCCAACCCACACTCACAAGATTTATTATAATACATACATTATCAACATAAATTTCAATGTAATTCCAACCCACACTCACAAGATTTATTATAATACTATGCATCTTTATTCAATAATACTCTAATGGGTTATGATGAATGGGAACCCATATCAAAAATTCCACATCTCCCATATTGAATTCTATTCCTATAAATTATGAGAACTTCTCCTCATCATCATAATTGACTAATGTGATTATTTTTATAAATGAACATCCGTCATCCCCCACCCATGGGGCAAAAATATACCTTGTTAAGATATAAAGATAACATCCTTCAATAATGCAAAAAAATTCCTATCCATGTTGATGAAATAGTGGACACTTCTCTTTCACTCCAATTTCCTATTTCTTTCATGATTCTTGATGAGATATTGCTTCATGTGGATGACCCACCATTATTCATTAGTGTAAAAATAGGATATATCCAAGTTAAATGTGTTTTAATCAATGAAGGATCAGGAGCTTGTGTTATTTCCCTTGATTTTATAAAAAAACTTGGATATTTTGAATGTAATCTTAAATCCATGAAAAGTACATATCAAGGATATGATCAAAGATAAATTCCTCCTTTAGGTTGTGTTTAGATTCCTATCATAGTTCCCTTAGTCATGCTATGTTTGAAAGTCATCATATTTAATTTTCCACTCTCTAACAATTCTTACTCAGTCAACCTTGGACACATTGCATGAAAGCAGTCACCTCATCAACATGACAACGTGTTAAACTTACCTATAATGGTGTTATATAAAATATTCAAGGATACATGAATCCTTGGAATTTTGAACAATTCCAATAATGAGGTATCTTTAAAATACCTACCCTTGAAACTTTACCTAGCATCCCATTTCATGAATCATAAAGTTTAAATTATCTCATCAACTCTACTAGAGGTTATAATGGTCATCCTAAACTAATAGGAATCATACCACCTAATCATTTAGATTCTGATGATGATGAACTAGATGAGATTAGTTTAAAATCCAAAACTTATGATCTCCTTCTTAACATAATTACTCAATTACCTCCTTGTTTACAACCTTGATATCATCAAAAACCATGTCATGAAATTATATTTACCTTAGGAAAAACTAATAATTTCATTCACCATGCCTTTTTAACCAATAAAATTATTGATGCATGTACTATTAACCTTTATAATCATGATTATGATGATGGATATTCTTTAGATGATCCCTTTTTATCTAAATTCACTCAAAATAAAAATGCAGAGAGACTTATATATAATTCTTATTTATAACATTCTTTTAGTTTTATTCATGTAGTTCCTTCTCTTGTTATAGTACCTGATATTAGTTATTCATATGATGTTCATAAGTTTGAGATGGAGAACACACACACTACTCTTCTAGTCACTACTAAGCCTCTCCAAATTATTCTTATAGACTATACCATGATGGGACCTTATCATTTTTTATATTTTATGATCCTTGTAGCTTACTTCTTCTAGAGATGTCAGCTACACTACTTTGACCTGTTGCAAGGTCATCCTTCAATGCAGTCCAACCTAGTGTTGACCCTATTCAGAGTTATCCTATTGGTGATGGCATAATACCTTTGCCTAGGATTTATCCTCTACCAACATGATGAGTATATGAGCCTTATTTTGAGATACATTGAGTATAATGAATATATTTTCTACACAATTTAACACATCATAACATACACCATAAAATAAATGCAATTAAAATCTAAATAATGACCAACAAAGAATTAAGTAGATAAAATCCATTTGAAAAAAAATAAAATGATGTGATCAATGTCATATATATAAATATAATTTGATATAATGTTTATACAAATAATCACATCACTCATATATTGGGGGCATATCTCCAAGTGTGTACTCCTCATCACTATCAATATCCACAAATCTAGCATCTCTCAATGTAGATGCACCTAGATATAATTGAGGGTCATGTGCATATGATAACAAGTATACTCTATCCTCAAAATCACCTAACTACTACAATATATCCTCTTTATCCCATCATAAATTATCATAATTGTCAATTAGATTTTACATAATCTAAGTGTCACTCTGTTGTGGGATGTCATGCGTATCTGGCTCAACACATAACTCCTTGCACTTAGTGGTCATAGTATGGTATGATAATAAAACTCTTGTAACATGATTAAATAATGGTGTGTGGTCACTTGTAATGTCAATTATCCTATAAATAAATCCATCTCTGGCTACATCTATTAGCATGTTGTGTGTGAGGGCTTGTATTTCCCGATCTACCATCATCACCCACTCCTGATTACCTATAGACATTCTAGATATGATTTTATAAGCTACATATATGAAAACAAATAGTTTATCTACTATTATAAAAAAAATTAAAAACTTTGGTACTCACATGTGTCCTTAATGACCACCTAATCCATTGGTGTTAGTCCTAAAGGAACACCATTACCTACCTCACCGCTTATCTCTTCTTTTGTATCACTACAACAAGAGCCCCTAATGGATAAACTACAATAGGAAATAATAGTGGCCACTTAGCTACAACCCAACACTACATAACCATCTGTATAACCTGATATTTAATCCTAATTTTCATAACAGGCTATCATACTAGTGTAGATAGGGTTAAGATATAGAAATGAAAGGGCACAAGGATGGAAATCATATCTACCATAGGCCAATTAATGTGCTAAACTCAAATGTACCATATGATAAATTTATAATAAAATGAGATAGGCTATTAATGGAAATTAAAGCTATGCTAGATATATAAATGACATAAGATAAAGTACTTAGTTTTTTCTCATGTTAACACAGTGTTGGATTTGGTATAATAAGTAGGTAGGAAGACAGTTCTGGAACAATTTTACATTCTGAATCTGGTACCTCTAGCTCTATATAAACTTGTGTCATCTTGGGATAGTTGTGTCAATGTTAGAATTTATGTTCCATACTAGTTTTCTATATGGAATATGAACTCAAATAGGATGCAACCACCTGTATGATTTTGCGTTTAGCTTCACCTTCACTCTAGTGCATTCAGATCTGGGTCATGAACTATTACTTCTAGTGAAATAGATAACCCTAGCTTTCCATCTTTAATGTGACCTTGGGGGGAAATGGGTTAGTGGGAACATAGTGTTCAGATGATCTACAATGACCCCACTATCAAAGGGCACTAATTACATAGCTAATACTCTAGAAAAGGGCCTCAAAATCATGTAGTGATCCTATATGTGTTAAATTATGTGTGAATAATGAAATGTGTAAAGCAAGTCCAATAATGACATAGCTTATAACTTAGAAAATATGACCTTATGATTACTCGTTTAGTAATTTAGACCTATAGTTAGATTGTTACTTCAATTGATATTAGAATAGGGTAGAATAGGAAAGCTTTTGGTAAATTGATCCTTCTTGAGTTCTGTATTGGTTTGATTCCTAGGTCTTTATAGGTGAGCAATAAATGAAAGTTGATATTATGTTTATACCAATCCTATTGGAAGTTAAATCACATAAAAGCATTTAGTCTAACAATTGTAATATGTTTCATTTACAAATTGGATGACCTTAAAGAATTGGACACTTATGTTGGTTTGGGACAGTAATGTTGATGCTACTATATGCTTCAGACATTAATGTCTAGGGAGAACGAGAGCACAAGGGTGAATATCAAATCTATAGTAGGCCAATTAAGGTGCTAAAATTAGATGTACCATTTACTAAATTTATAAAAATGAGATATGTAATTAATGTAAAGTATAGTTATGCTTGATATATTAATGACATAAGAGAAATTACTTAGTTATTTCTAAATTTAATATAGTGTTAGATATGGTACAAGTGGGAAGCAGGTAGGAAGATGGTTTTGAGATAGTTGTAAGATTATAGATCTTGTGTTAACATAGGATAGTTACATTTACATTAGCATTTGAGTTTGATACTAGTGTCCTATATAGAATATGCACTCAAATAGGATTTGACCACCTAGTTGCTTTTAAGTTTGGCTTCAACTTCACATTGGTGCATTCAGATCCAAGTCATAGATTGTCACTCCTATTGAAATGGAAAAACCCTACCTTTCCATCTTCAATGTGACCTTGGTAAAAAATGGGTTAGTGGGAACATGGTGTTGATTTGACCTATAATCACACCACTATCAAAGGGCACCTCAGACTCATGTAGTTTTCACCTAGGTGTTGGCTTATGTGTGAATCATGTAATGTGTCAATTAAGTACAATAGTGACCTAAATTATAAATTGTTAAATATGAGATTATGACTACTCCTTAAGTATTTTAGACCTATATATGGGTTTTTCCTTTGATTGATATCATAATAAGGCATTATAGAAAAAAAATTGGTAGCTTTAGTGCTTTTTGAGTGCCATTTTGGTCTGCTTTCTAGGTGTTCATAAGTGAGGAATGAATGAAAATTGATATTATACTTATACAAATCTTTTCAAGAGATAAATCTCATAAAATCACTTAGGTTAACCATTATAATATGTTTCATTTATAAACTAGATGACTTTAGGGCACTAGACGCTTGTGTCTGGTCAAGATATTAGTGTCAATGTTACTATCTGTCCTAGATTTGAGTGTCTAGGGAGAAGGAGAGCATGCACAAACTCAAAAATTTTAAAGGTATAAAATAATTATATTTTAAGAATTCTTGGAAAGATGGATTTTATTTTTCATCAATACAAGGCTAGTTGAACTAAGATATAGGCCAAGAGGCACAAGATAGAGAAGATACAAGGATTATAGAAGCAAGGCATGTGTAGGACTAAGAGTAAAATATAGGGTCATGAGTTTTACAAGTGTAAAAGATTAAGGTGTTACATAATCACAAAATATCATCTAAACCTACATCATCTCCTATAGCCACGGGAACAATGGGATCTCACTTATCAATTAGACATGGGGCTAGATATACAACCATATGTGATGGATTATCATAGGGCCTATTCCCACTCTATGGTATCTGATGCCATGAATAAGTTATCACTCCCTGATCTATACCAAACTACCATAAAGTTGGGTCATACTAAAAAAATCATAAACACTAGGAAACCAATCAACTAACCACATATTAATAGGGACCCTCTAGAAAACATGTCCATCATTAGGCCACATAGAAAAAGTCCTATAAGGATACCATATAATTTGATTTGGAGACATCATATCCAAAGTCGCATGGTATTCCATCATGGTATGTAGCCTCCCATGTGGAAATAATCATTGTTCTACAAACATTTAAAGATGAGCCCATCTAGGTAGGGGACCACAAACTAGCCATACCACTATAATATGCTCACAGGCCCAAACACATAATAAAGTCATAGGTCTAATACCTCTATCATGACTCTTTAATGTAAACCTATAGTGATCCCTATATAAGTGGGATAGTACAATGTGATCCCATGAATATCTATTTTGATCATGTTTAATATGAAAAATTACTTCGTATATCCGATACAAAATATGAACTATACCACCCTCCACAACCATAAATGATGCCAATAATTTTCAAATAAGCTTTTGTAACTACAAAAGATTATCTCTAATAGTATTGTCAAAATAAATCATACTAATCAGATTTGCATCAGGATCCATCTAATTAGTGAAATATACAAGGGAAAATTGAATATATCTTGGGCTACCATTTCCAACAACCTACACTCTCTCATCTTTGATCAAAAGCCAAAAAATATGATACACATCCTCTAAAACGATTGTCATCTCACCTATGGGAAGCCAAAATATACATGTATTTGGATTCCACCTCTCATATAGGCCTATGATGAGGTGGATATCATAGGGGATCTATCCCAAATGGGCCACATGACCCAAACCCACCCAATCAATAGTGGCCCAGTCAATCGCATCTAAACCCATTTTTACTAAGGTAGAATAATGTCACCCATGCTAGAACTCTTGAATATGTATATCCTTCATAAATTAAGAATACAAAAGTAAAAATTTGTTATAAATTATATTTTAATATAAAAATAATAGGATAGTAGTATTAGAAACTAGGGTCCATGTAGAACATAAGTGTCAAATGCTAATGTCTTCACCAGATAGAAATGTTAGACACTTGTATTCAATGTTGGACACTAGCATTATGTTACCAAAAAAAACATATAGGACATCAACCCAAGTGTCCATCATCCCACAAAAATCCAAAAATCACACACAAAATGAAAATAATTACAAAATTTCAAATTACCAGTGAAATTATAATCAAACATACTTACAATCTCAAAAAAATCCTGGTTGACTAAGGCACTATAGAGAACATAAAATGGCATCAGATGAGAAGATATTTCATGTGTCATGTTTATTCTCTAACTCAGAGTTCAAATTTTACAAAATTTCAAAGTGAAAATGATTTTAAATTTCTATTAAACAACACCTAAAATACCACTTTTGTCACATCATAATTTATCTCTATGTTGAATAACTTGTTTGATCCATGAATTATTATGGTTGATTAGTTGATTAAATAATATTTTATTAGGATTTAAGATATATTTTGATTATGGGATAGTTATGTGTTACTTAATTTACATGATTTGTTTGATGAGTTAGCAATACTTCTATATTATGTACATTGTGATCATGTCTGTTAATTATACCACATTATTTTATGGATATAATGATGATTTGGGCTAACTACCTTCATTGTTTTGAGGTGGATACAAGATAGATTATTCCTTCAAAGTGTGATAGAGGGAGAGCATCATTAGAGAGGGTGGTTTAGATGGAGATGTTAGGGGACAATAGAGAATGAATCTAAAAATCATTTCACACACCAAATTTGTATTTAATGAAAGTGTGATTAATTTTTTTCATAGATAGTTGTAGTATTTTTTATTTTCATTTGAATGACTATTGTGATATTTTATTTATTTAATTTATTTGAGTGATTTCTCTCATTTTGGGATCATGCGCAGCTTATCTTTTATGATGTAATTGTGTGACTAAATGAGTGAATCTTGTATGTGTATACTTACCTTACTACCTTATTAGGTATGGTTGCATAGAATAACAATATGATGTTATGACAGATTCCATATTTGTTATTTGATATTTAAGATTTAGGTAATAGTAATTAAAGATTATTATTGCAATATATATGTTTATCCAAAGGTTAAAAGATATAAATAACATTGTTTTAAAATATCTTTTTATTTGATTAAATGTTGATCAAAGGTTTGATATTCATAACATATGTTATATAATGAATGTATTAATTTTATTATTGAATGATTAGAGGAAATCCTTATATTTTCAAAGTGTTTGAATTTTATGAAATGGTAACATAAACTATAGTCTTTTAATACATATTAGTATTTCCCATATTATATAAAATGAGTATTCAATTTTACATGGAAATATAATGGTTATCAACTTAGTTGTTATTCATTTCATGGTATAGCATGAATATTATGTGACTTGTGGTTTATTTGATTTTTTGGTTAGTTTTCAAAGTCGACAAGGGAATAATGTTAAGTCAATGTTATGAAGCATATAAAATTAGTATTCTATGATTATTTTAATCAATTTTAAAGAAATTTTAAGATGATTAGGGTTATTAACCACTCGTTGACTTTGGACAAAATTCATTTTATGAAAATCATGGAGTTTACTGCATCTACATGGTGGTGAACTATAGAAAATAGGGAATTATATTAAGCTATCTAGTCATGCATATTTTTGAGTTAGTTTAATCTATCATTAATGGTGGAGAAGAGGATGGTGAGTAAGTTAATGAAGATGAATAAAAATAAGATAGAGAGGGTTGTGGGCATATGAATGGCACATGGTATACAGTGAAGAACAAATAGAAGAAAAAAGAGAGAAAATTCAAGGAAAGAAGAAGGAGAATTATAGGAATACTTGGCATATTTACGAGGTTGGTTTTGTATTTAATTTTCCTATGTGAAATGTGGTATAGATTTCAAATGGAATGGTTACTAGGTTTTATTTTATTCAAAATGTTATGGCACTTTTAGAGGGTTGTATGTAGGGTCCTATAGAAGGTTCAGCCTCCACATAACCCTACATCTAACCCAAGGTAACCTATGGAAATTTGGTGTAGGGTTGTAGGATTTTCCATGGTTGTTTGTATTTTATCAAGCTTTATCTTGAAATTCCTCTTCCATTTTGATAATCTCTATTATATAAGGGAATAAATCATCTTGATGGGTATATACATGATGTGGTTCGATCTAGTTATTTCAATCTAGTTTGTTATATATTTTTGAAGGTAGTTAAAATATAGATTAAAAACTCTTGACTGTATGAATATTCAAATTTTTAAACCAATTCCGATTTTTTTTTTTTTTTTTTTTGTGTGTGTGTGTGTGTGTGTGTGTTTGTATATATACCTATATTTTGAGTCATTAGGATTTAGTGGGAAATTATATGTATTTCATTTGAGAATTGAATATACTTGTTTAAACAAATATGAGGTTATGGTTTCAATTGGATTTACATGGATTTAGATTCAATGAATTTATACATACATGGAAAAATTATAGTGTTAAACTCTCAACTATGTTATGTATTCCTCTATTATACATACTTGTTTATATATGGATTTGGAAACATTTAATTTAGTCACATTATGCAACCTAGGCATGAGTAAGTGAATGACTAACTATATATTATGCATTCATATTTATGCATAGAACTATACCTAAAACTGTTATAGTATTCATGGCATAGTTTAGTTGAAATTATGTTCATTATATATATGAACTACACATATAGTTGGATGTGACTATATATTGTTGTTTATTCAAATTTGTCTTAAATTGTATAAGAGTTTTGCTTAGTCAATAGAGGGACTGGGTATACAGGTTTAATTGTATAATTATGCATAGTTACATTTGGTTGACTATGTGTAGAGGATATAATAGCAAACCCGATTAGGTATAGTCGACTGCATATTTATATTTGCTCATATGTATTAAATTTAAATGTCCATCTTAAAGAAATTGATTTGATATATTTAATTTAATAATTTTGGTAGATGAATGAGTATGTATGTTTGATTGTCAAAATTTTGTGTGTTTTATTTACCAAGCACAATGGAATTTACTCGGTTTTTTTTTAAAGATTATGGGGCCTTTGTTTGTTAGCTGATTGTATACTTAGTTTATATAGTATAATCTAAGATGAATGATAGTGGATGTCATTTTAGGAGTATATTGTATAAAATGAAGTATTTATAATGTATTTGTATGTGTTAATTTAGAATATATATATATATATATATATATATATATATATATATATATATATATATATATATATATATATATATATATATATATATATATATATATATGTATATGTAGCTATGTTAAGTTTAAAAGTGTTACATATATATCTATGGTATGTTATGTTATATTTTTTAAATGGATTTTGTTATATGTGGAATATAAACAATTTATTAAACATGTGATATAATGTTGATTCATGTAGAAATAACATTATAAGTTTCTTTATAGTTTATGTAACTGATAGTCTAGATAAATCATTACCTGAATGGTATGTTATATTGAGGACTCTTTTTTATTTTGTTTATTATATGTAATAAACTAGATGTTATGGATTCATCGCATTTAATTTGATGAACTAAATGAATGTATGTGATATTTTTTTACTTATCATAATTTTTATTAGCTAAAGGGAAATATTTTGAATGAATGTATTGGTTTTGATATTATTATTTATTTTTACTGAATCTTGCATTCATGACCCTAAATAAGTAATGGATGGATTCCACTAGCTTAATTAGCACCATCAATGTAAGATGAGATGTAATATGATTGAGTAGTGTGTATGAGATTGACTAATCCTAGAGATCATATATTATTGAAAACTTTTGCAAAAGTAATGTTTCGATTAAACATTATCATTTTATATGTTGATATAATTTTCATATTTGTGTGATATTATATTAGAATGAATTTATTTATGGTATATATTATGTACTAGTTATCTTTAGCACATATGTTTTTATTTTTTACTTGGATTCTCTAACCGTCATTATATACCCATATGTAAAGGAAGGTTCATCCCCTTGTTTGGGAGATAGTGAGAGGGATCTATGGTCCCTAATTGGTATGGAAAAGTGCTCATCTAATGTTTTTCCTCCTAGTTGGAGTACTATATTAGGGACTATAGTTGAGATTACAGATTGATACTCGAGTCATGGAGACTCTTCTCCATGGAGATTTGTATCATGTTTTATCTTTTTAGATATTATTATATATTAATAAAAACTATAATATATATACATTATACTTCTACCATAGTATTTGTAATGTTGTATCATCCATGGCTAAATTTTTACTATTTTATTTATGATTAGTTACAATAGTTGTTGATTTTTTAGTAGTGTTCATGATTTCTACATTTATTAATGGTGATCCTTAGCTAAATGGATTGATTATAAACTTATTGGTTAACTAAATTAATACAATTAGTTAAATATCCCTAGTTAGGTTTCTTGTGGTGAAATCTATATGATTAATATGTGTAATTAATTTTTTTGAATATTACTATATTCCTATAAAACCTAGTGGAAATTTTACATTGTGGTATCATACCTAAGGCTCAAACTCTAGGACTTAATGTGTTTTCTAACATAAGGTTATTCTCATAATAACCAAGAAGAATAATTGTGTGTGATATATTAGGAGGTGATAGTACTATCAATAATTAACCCCCTATTGATCTAAATAGGTTTGCCACTGAGAAAGCTACAAAGTTAGACCTAATCCTCATAACCATGCAAGGATTAGGGACCAAATCATAGTGCTAGAATAGGAAGTACATGGACATGAAGAGGATAATACTCAAAAGGAACTTAAAGAGCATCCTAATGACCAATAACATATTCAAGAGAAGAGGCATGAGGAGGTGCCATAGTATGCGAGAGCTTGAGTAGTTATAGAGTTGACACATGACATGAAAAATGTGAATTTACCGAAGTTCGATGGAACTATTTTAGGGGATGGATCTAAAACATGGCTAATAGAAATGGAGAAGTGTTTTGAGATTTAGAATTATTTCAAAGTCATAAAAGTAGTTTGGAAAGCTTATTAGCTTGCTATTGAAGCAATAACTTGGTAGGAAAAGAAGAAGCTCAAGATGAACCTTGACTCAGCCACCACAACTTGGGAGCAGTTTGTGACACTGTTTAGGTCATGATGGCTTCCATACCTTTACTTTGATCAAAGGCTTACATATTTATAGAATATTAAGCAAAGGGATTTATCACTAAATGAATACTAGGAGTAATTCACCAAGATTCTTAAGTATGTACCTTAATATTAGGAAGAGGAGAGGTTTAGAATCAAAATAAATTATCATGGGATTGAAACCCCAAATTGGTTGTTAAGTAGATGTGCATGGTTAATCTACCATGGATTAGGTGTTTGAGAAGGTGGTCAAACAAGAACAAAAACTAAAATATCTTCCCCAAGTTAGAGATAAGTTCAAAAATAAATTTGGAAGTTCTAAACCAACTTTCAAGAAGAAGAATTGGAAGTAGAGGAGTGGAGATTCCAAGGGTCAATTCAATAATCATAACACCAAGTTCAATAGTGGTTTAGGGAATAGGAAACTTGGTAATGATTTCAAGGGTGGTTTCAAATCAAACCAATAGACTAAGAAGAAAGGACAAATCAAAGGTTGATTCATTTGTGGAGGTGACCATTTTTCTTGAGAATGTCCTCAAGACAAATCAAAGAATAAGGGTTCAACTTTTTAGCAAGGTACATTTCAGTAGCAAAATCATGAAACTAATAGCAATCAATAAGATGAGTATTAAGATTCACCCATATAACTATCAGGTACTTTGTTTGACCATCTATTTTCTATTTTTATTGACATGTGAGCTAAAAAATGTTTCATTGCTCCCAGAATACTTAATAAATTATCTATAAAAGCTATATTTTTGGACAATATGTGGTTGGTATAGTTTGAGAATGAGTCAAAGGTCAAATTTGATAAGTGTCTAGTCTAAGCAGAGATTAGGTTGCCTAAGTTCACTACAGTAGTAGATATTTTTATAGCACCATTGAGATCATATGATGTGATCCTAGGATTCAATTGGCTTGTGAAGCATAAATCCAATGTAGACTATTTTCTGAAGAAGGTTTATTTTCAAAATGATTTCAAAAATTAAACACAAATTTAGGGTGACAGAAGGGATTTGAAGCTAAGTTAGATTTCTACAATTCAAATTAAGAAAGTTCAAAGGAAGGGATGTTAGGAATTTATCATTAATATAAATAATATGGAGGAATATATGGAACCATCTATCAAATATTATCATTTCCTAAGAAACTTTCATGATGCATTTTCAGAAGAATTACCAGGATTACCACCTAAACACAAGTTTGATTCCTTAATTGATATCATACCTAGATCAAAACCATAGTTTAAGGCACTATACAAATGACAACCAATGAATTGGTTGAGTTAAAGGCATAAATCTAGGATTTTTGATCAAAATAGATAATTTGACCAAGTGTGTCACCATGGGGTGCACTAGTTATCTTTATCAAGAATAAGGATGGTACTCTTCACCTTTGTATATATTACATGATGTTAAATAAAGAAACAATCAATAATATATATATATATATATATATATATATATATATATATATATTTCCATGCATTGATGATATCTTTGATCAAAATCAATGAGTAATAGTCTTTTATAATATTTATCTTAGATTAGGGTATCACCAATTGAGGATCTATGAAGAGGATATTCCAACAATAGCATTTAGAACTCGATATGGGCACTATGAAGTTCATAGTGTTACCATTTGAATTGGCAAATACTCTAGCAATATTTATGAATCTTATGAACAGTGTGTTCAGATATTACATAGATCACTTTTTTTGTCTTTATTGATGACAACATCATTTATTCTAAGGATGAGGAAGAGCACTTGTAGCATCTGGAACTAGTTTTTTAATGTTTGTGGAAGCACATGTTGTATGGTAAGTTGTCAAAGTGTGCTTTTTTACAATGGAAAGTGTAGTATTTGGGACATATTATCTTTGTAGATGGTATTTTAGCAGATCTAGTAAGGATAAGATCCATAATATAATGGCCAACACCAAAGAATGTGCATGAGGTAAGGAATTTCATGAGGTTAGTGAGATATTATAGGAAATTTATTTTGAATTTATCTAAGATAGCTAATCTAATTACCTCTCTTCATCAAAAGAATCAGAGTTTATCTAGTTAGATAAGTGTGAGGTAGCCTTGTAATAACTAAAAGGAGGTTTAATTGAGCACCAATGCTAAGAGTTCTTGATTCTAATGGTTAATTCTTAGTGATCACCAATGTATCTGGGGATGGACATGGAGGATTTATTCTAAAGGATGGATCAGTGGTAGCCTATGAGTCTAGGAAAGTAAAGCCATATGAGGTGAATTATTCCTCTCATGACCTATAACTTATGGCAATTGTTCATGATTTTCAAGTTTGGAGGCATTATTTATTGGTAAAATTGTTTGAGCTCAAGAGTAATAACTTATAACTCAAGTACTTCATCTAATTGAACGTGAATACTCATCAAAGATGATGGTTAGAGTTTTTATCTAATTATGATTTTGATATTAATTATATCGAAGGCAAGGATAATATGTTAGTTGATGATCTAAGATGTAGGAGATACATAGCTTATGTGGTTACTATCAAGAGTACTTTTAGAGATCAAATAATCAAATTCACACCAGGAGTTGAATTCTATGATCAAGTTAGGAAATCATTGTTTGAGAATGTTCATAATCCTAAGTATAAAGGATTCAAGATAGAGAGTGATGGTCTTTTTCGATATAATGGAAGGATGTATATTCCTAATAAAGAGAATATAAGGAGTAAAGTGATTTAAAAAATTCAAAATACCTCATATTCAAGACATTCAAGAGTAACAAAGCTCATGGATGAGCTTATATCACTTTATTTATGGAAAGGAATCAAAAGAGATGCAATGGATTTTGTGTCTCATTATCTAGAATGTTAGTGTGTGAAATATGAACATGTGCATATGACTGGATTGATATATCCACATGACATACTAGAATGAAAGTGGCAAGTGATTAGTATGGACTTTGTCTAAGGTTTGTTGTTATCATATAATAGACATGACATTATCTTGGTTGTAGTTGAAAAACTAACCAAGATAGCCCACTTCGTACTAGGCAACTTGACAGATGATGCACCTATGCTTACGAAGAGATCTATGAAAGAAGTGTATCAATTTTATGGTTTTATAGAGGAGATCATTTTTAATCAAGATATGAAGATGAATTATAGGTTTTGGTTAACTCTAAATTTATTTTTGGGTACGTAGTTGAACTTTAGCATTGATTATCACCCTTAAATAAATGAATAGATAGAGCAAGTTAACCAAGTTTAGAAGATCTCTTTCATATGTATTTCATGGATCAATAATATAGGTGGGAGGAGTACCTTACATAACTCATACCAATCAACATTGAATATGGATCCATTTGAGGCATTTTATGGAAGGAGGTGTAGAACACCAATGAGTTGGGATAGGTAAGAAGATAGGGTAGTCTTTAGACCTGATTTGCTTTCATAAATGGAAGATCAAGTCAAGATAATCATACAGAGGTTGGCCTAGGACAGTGATAGACAACAAATTTATGTTGATATGAAGAGAATAGCTTGACATTTTTTTATTATTGATAAAGTATTTCTATAGGTTAATCCTTAGAAAAGCTTGATTAAATTTGGGAAGTTAGTGAAACTTTCACCAAGATATGTGGGACCCTTCAAGGAATTAGAAGTGGTTAATCATGTATCATATATTCTTGCATTTCCATCAGCTCTATCTCTTTTACATAATGTCTTCCATATGTTTTATCTTAAAAAGTATGTTTTTTATCCTTCACATGTGTTGGATTAGAATGCTTTGCATGTTTTGGACCCCAAGGTAGTCATGGTAGAACCAATCAGTGTAATTGACACTCAAAAACTTTATTTTCATAATAGAGAAGTATTCATGGATCAACAACATAAGTGGTAGGATTACCTTTGAATAACTCATACCAATCAACATTGAATATGGCTCTATTTGAGTCATTTTATGGAAGGAGGTGTAGAACACCAATGAGTTGGGATAGGTAAGAAGATATGGTAGTCTTTGGACCTGAGATGTTTTCATAAATGGAAGATCAAGTCAAGATAATCATGTGGCGGTTGGCCTAGGCCAATGATAGACAACAAATTTATGTTGATATGAAGAGAATAGCTAGACATTTTTTTATTATTGAAAAATTATTTATATAGGTTAAGCCTTAGAAAGCTTGATTAAATTTGGGAAGTTACTGAAAATTTCACCAAGATATGTGGGACCTTTCAAGGTTTTGGAAGTGGTTAATCATGTAGCATATATTCTTACATTTCCATTAGCTCTATCTCTTTTTCATAATGTCTTCCATGTGTTTTATCTTAACAAGTATGTTTTTTATCCTTCACATGTGTTGGATTAGAATGCTTTTCAGGTTTTAGACCCCAAGGTAGTCACAGTAGAACCAATTAGTGTAATTAACACTCAAAAAATCTATTTTTATAATAGATAAGTATTCATGGATTAATAATATAGGTGAGAGGGGTACCTTACAATAACTCATACCAGTCAAAATTGAATATGGCTCTATTTGAGGCATTGTATGGAAGGAGGTGTAGAATACCAATGAGTTGGGATAGGTAAGAAGATATGGTAATCTTTGGACCTAAGATGTTTTCATAAATGGAAGGTCAAGTCAAGATAATCATGTAGAGGTTGGTGTAGGCCAATGATAGACAACAAATTTATGTTGATATGAAGAGAATAGCTAGACATTTTTTTTATTATTGATAAAGTATTTATATAGGTTAAGCCTTAGAAAAGCTTGATTAAATTTAGGAAGTTAGTGAAACTTTCACCAAGATATGTGGGACCCTTCGAGGTTTTAGAAGTGATTAATCATATAGCATATATTCTTGCATTTCCATCAGCTCTATCTCTTTTGCATAATGTCTTCCATGTGTTTTATCTTAAAAAGTATATTTTTTATACTTCACATGTTTTGGATTAGAATGATTTGCAGATTCTGGACCTCAAGGTAGTCATGGTAGAACCAATCAACGTAATTGGCACTCATAAACTCTATTTTCATAATAGATAAGTATTTCATACAAGGTCCTATGGGACCAATATTCTAAGGATAGCCCCACTTGGGAGGACTATGATGAGTTTTAAAAGTTGTTTCCACATTTATTTTATTGATTTACTATTACATATATTTTTTTTTACTAAATAATATTTTAAATTCATAAATTATGTTTGAATAAATGTCATTGGGACAATGACCAGCTTTAGGTGGAAGGATTTTAAATCTCAATTTTTATCTAAGCTGAATAATCTATTTGATCTATGGATTATTATGGCTGATTAGTTGATTAAATAATATTTGATTAGGATTTAAGACATGTTGATTATGGGATAGTTATGTGTTATTTAGTTTACATGATTATTTTGTTATGATTTAGCAATACTTTTATATTTTATACGTTGTGATAATGTTTGTTAATTATACCCCATTAGTTTATGAATATAATGATGTTTCAAGATAATTTCATTTTTGTGAGGTGGATGTAGTGCATATTCTTCCCTCAAAGTGTGATGGAGGGAGAGCATCATCAGATAGGGTGGTTTAGATGGAGACATTGGGGGATGACAGAGAAAAAATATGGAAACCCTTATATAGACCACATTTGTATTTCATGATAGTGTGATTAAATTATTTGATAGATAGTTGTAGTACGTTTTGTTTTCATCTGAATGACTATTTTGATCTTTTATTTTTTCTAGTCTAGTTACTATTAAATGATCATATTGATTTATTTTAGTGATTTCACTAATTTAGTGATCGTATTTAGTTTATCTTTTATGATTTAATTATTTGACTAAATGGTTGAATCATATATGTGTATACTTACCTTACTACCTTATTTGGTATGGATATATAGTATAACGATATGATGTAATGACAGATTCCATAGTTGTTATTTGATCTTTAATATTTAGGAAATAATAATTAAAGATTATTATTATGATATATATATATATATGTGTGTGTGTATATATATATATATCTATATATATATATATATATATATATGTCCAAAATTTGAAATATATAAATAGCATTGTTTTAAAATATCTTTGTATTTGATTAAATGTTGATCAAAGGTTTGATATTCATAACATATGTTAGATAATGAATGTATTGATTTTATTGTTGAATGATTTGAGTAAATCATTGTATTTTCAAAGTGTTTGTTTGTGACGACATGGTAACATAAACTATAGTTTTTGAATACATATTAGTATTTTCCATACTATATAAAATTAGTATAAAAATTTACATGGAAATATAATTGTTATCAACTTAGTTGATATTCATTGCCTGGTATAGCATGAAGATTATGTGAATTGTGGTATATTTGATGGTTTGCTCAGTTTGTGAAGTCAACGAGGGAATAATGTTAAGTCAATGTTATGAAGGATATAAAATTATTATTCTATGATTATTTTATTTAGTTTAAAATAAGTTTCAAGATTTTTAGGTTTATTAACAACTCATTGACTTCAGATAAAAATCATTTTGACAAAATCATGGAGTTTACTATGTCTGTATGGTGGCAAGCTATAATAAACAGGGAATTTTATTGAGCTATATGGGCATGCATATTTTTCATTTAGTTTAATCTATCGTTAATGGTGGAGAAGAGTATGGAAATTAAGTTAATGTAGATGAACAAAAACAAGAGAGGGAGGGTTATGGGAATATGGATGACACACGACATATAATGGAGAATAAATAGAAGAGAAAAGGGATAAATTTCAAGGAAAGATGAAGGAGAATTTTTGGCGTACTTGGCATATTTATGAGGTTGGTTTTTTATATAATTTTCCTATGTGTAATGTGGTAGGGATTTCGAATGAAATGGTTACTATGTTTAATTTTGTTTAAAATTTTATGTCAATTATAGAGGGTTTTATGTAGGGCCATATGGAAGGCTTAGCCTCTAGAGAACACTATATCCAACCTAGGTTAACCTGAGGGAATTTTGGGTAGGGATGTAAGATTTTCCATGTTTTTTGGGATTTCATCAAGCTCTATCTTAAAACTCTTCTTCCATTTCGATAATATTTTTTATACAAGGGAATGAATCATCTTGATGGATATATACATGAGTTGGCTCAATCTAGTTATTCCAAACCAATTTGTTATATATTCATTAAGGTAGTTGAATTTTAGATTTAAAACTCTTCAACATATGAGTATTTGATTGTGTAAAATAATTCAAACTTTTGGGTATAAAATGTGGGTTTCATTATACAAAAATATTTTATGAATATATTAATAGATATATATAAGTATATATGGTTCAATCTGATAATATAATACATATACTTATATATATATATATATATATATATATATATATATATATATATATATATATATATATATATATATATATATATATAATGTATATGTGTATATATATATATATATATGTATATGTGTATACATATATAGATATATGTGTGTGTATATATCTGTATTTCGAGTCATCAAGTTTTAGTGGGAAACTGTATGTATTTCATTTGAGAAAATAATATATTTGTTTAAATGAACTTCAAGTTATGGTTTCAATTGGATTTATTTGGGTTTAGATTCAATGAATTTATACATACATATAAAAAGTATAGTGTTCACATTATGTAACTCGGGTATGGGTAGGTGAATGCCTAACTATAGATTATGCATACAGCTTTATGAATAAAAATATACCTAAAACTATTACTTTATTCATCACAGAGTTTAGTTATAATTATATTCATTATAAATATGAACTATGCATATATTTGGATGTGATTGCTTATTGTTGTTTATTCAGACTTGTCTTGAACTGTGTAAGAGTTTTGCTCAGTCAATAGAGGGACTGGGTATACAGGTTTAATTGTATATTTTTGCATAGTTTCATTTGGTCAGATATGTGTAGAGGATTTAATAACAAACCCTATTAGGTATAGTCGACTGTGTGTTTATATTTACTCATATGTATTAAATTTAAATGTCCATCTTAAAGCAATTGGTTTGATATATTTTTTTTAATATTTTTGGTGGATGAATGAGTAGTTGTGTTTGATTGCCAAAATTTTGTGTGTTTTATTTACCAAGCATAATGGAATTTATGCATTTTTTTAAAAAAATGTTATGAAGCCTTTGTTTGTTACCTGAATATATACTTAGTGTATACTGTATACTCTAAGATGAATGACAATGGATGTCATCTTAGGAATGTACTATATAAATTGAAGTATTTATAATGTATTTATATGTATGAATTCAAAAAATATATATGCATATACAACTGTGTTATGTTTAAAAGTGTTACTATCAAAACAATATGTAAATAATGCTTGTTTATATATTAATGTTTGTATAAAAGCATTAAATATAGTATTTAATATTTTTATATAAAAATCTTTTTGGACTGGATTTTGTTATATGTGGAATATGATCAATTTATTAAGCATGTGATATAATGTTGATTCATGAAGAAATAACATTATAAGTTGCTTTGTGGTTTAGGTAACTTGTAGTCTAGATAAATCATTACCTAGATGGTATGTTATAATGAGGATTGTTTTTATTTCATTTATTATATATAATAAACTAAATGTTATGGATTCATTGCATTTCATTTAATGAACTAAATGAGTGTATGTGATATTTCTTTACTTAGCATAATTTTTATTAGCTAAAGGTTGTTGGAGAATTATCAATGATGTCATGTAGGTGTCCATATAAGTGGATGAAGTTCCTTGATAGTCTAAGTGACAATGATAAAGTGTGCAATGTGCTTGTCCTAGTATGCTTAAAGGAGGTTTGGTTGATCTTTGGTTTTGGCATGATTAGAGATGTTTAGGAATGAGTATGGTGATTTAAGAATGTAAAAGGAGTCTTATCAGAAGTCAAAAATGATTTGAATTTTTGTGTGAATGAGTGTATTTCATCCAGTTGATCATTGTTTTCATCTAGACATTTTGGATCAAGTGGCAAAAAATATAAGTAGGCAATTTACTGACATCACCAATGCCACATGTGGATGAGTCAGGGGAGTCAGTTATATGGTTTTGATCACATTTATGCATAGTTTTTATGTGCAAAATTTTAATTCATGTGATGAATCCAAACATAAAATATACAAGTGTAAATTTGGATTCCCAGGCAGTTTGATAGTGTTTTCCCATACTTAGCCAAATTTGCAAAGTGGAAAGAAAATTTGAGTAGGCATTTTGATGTAGTCATAATTCACATGCATGAAAATTTAAAAATAATATGATTATATGGGTTTGTTCAATTCTCTTCCTAGTTAATATGCACTAAATTTTATGCCATGTGATGAAGTGTGTCAAAATATATGCATGTGCAATGTTGGCCTTCTAGGCAGTTCTTGACATAGTTGGCTCTATGGCATAAAAATATGAGTGACCAAATTAATGGCATTATATCTCACATACATGAGGGTTTCAGGAGTAGATTGATATATTTTTGGATTCTCCTATGTGAAGAGATCATATGACCCAAATTTCATATCATGCATCTAAGTGCAACAAAAATTATTGAGGTGTAAAGTTGGCCTTCTAGGTAGATAGCAATGGTACCCATACTTAGTCTATTTTGCACAATGTTAAAGACCAAGACCAAATGGATATCCAACGGCTCACCAAAATTTGTATAGATAAATATAATTGGTGCATGTTGAGTTATACAAGTCAAAGTATTTTTTGGTTAATGAAGTTAAAGATCAAGTTCCTTACAAAAATATCAATGGAGCGTGTTTTTTCTAAAGTGTCAGGAAGCAACAAGATGAGAACAAGTGTTTGAAGTTTAACATCAAGAAAAGATAAAGACTAAGCTTCTTTTAAGATATAATAGTGAGTATATGTTCATACTAATCAATATCAATAGTGCATATTGAACAAGATGATTTCAAGGTGTTTAATTTTTAACATAGATAAAAGCCAAGCTACATACAAGAGATCAATGGAGTGTATGTGGTCAAGATTATAAGATTGCATGAGATGAGGTCAATTATTTGAAGTTTAAAATTTGGAAAGTGGTGCACTATGAATTAAAGTTTGAATAATATTGATGGTGCATGTTTGATCTAATCATTTAGGACACAAGATTCATTTTAAGTGACCAAAGTTTAACTATGACCGTTTGGATTTAAATATTCAAGTTTGTGAAGGAAAAACCATCGATCAATTTATGTGCCATATATTTTGATCTATGTAGAATTTTATCATGGTGTAAAAAGATAATTTTTTGAGGAATCCAAGGTGAATTTTTAAATATATATTTGAAGATATTAAAGTGTGTGAATTCAAATATATTGAGGTTCAAAGTTGACTATGTGTTTTCCATTCATTTGTTATGAACCCAAGAAGGATGTTTGAGCTTGTGTTGATGTTGTTTCAATGTCTCATGATGATTTAGATATTTGGGAGTGTTTTAGACTCCATGAGGATGTTATTTGTGTATTATTAAGGTTTAACCAATCATATCTAGTATGAACAAAGGTTTAAAAGTTGATTGTGTTTTCATTCATAATGACTATGTGAAGAGAGAAGTGTTTGAGCTAATTTGGGGTTAGCAAAAAAGTGATATGATGGATGTTGGCACTTAAAATGGACCTATAGATCATATGGCATGGGTTCATATGTTTGAAAGTGTTCCTATGTTCTTAGTTTACTTATAGAAGTGTCAAAGAGGTGAATGGGTCATCATAAGACCCAAAAAGGTGACTTAGGCTTATTTGAAAGAGAGTTTTGCTTAAGTATGACCCATGTAAGATGCCTTAAGGATGAAGGCATATGTTTTGGCTGAGAAAGAAAGATTTTGGACTTGTAATTCATAAATTCTATATAAATAGTGAAACCAAATGTTATGGTTTCTATACATGTATGAGAGACTTGTGAGAAATTTGTACAAGGCATGTATGTGTGGAGTATGCATTAAGCAAAAAAGAAATGATAGTTAGTGTGATTGTTGGTTGAATTGATGAGAAGAGCAATTTTTTTACTATGTGTATTACTTTCATGTCATCCTTTTGATGACAGAATAGTGCACTTTTAATTTGAGGATATGCAGAGAGGCATGAGTGTGCATATGAGGATAGTTTGAGTGAAGAAGGAGAGACATTATGGAAAGCCTATGTGAGAGGCCTGTATGAGATAGATAGGGAGTTTATACAAGGGTTAGATAATCATAGATCCATCATCAGGTTTTGAAGACATTATTTTTAAGGTGGAAGTGTTCCCTTTAAGGAGGGTCTAAAGGACTTGATCTTCCTTAGGGGCAGTTGTTCCTTATGAAATAAGTGTTTCACTAAAGGCCTTTAGTTAAGAGGACTTGATCAAGGTCTTTGGTCTAAAGGACTTTACCAATATCTTGTTTGTAATCTCTTATAGGACAATTAGTCCATGTTTTTTAATCTTGAGAGTGGGTTTTATTACCCATGAGGGTTTCCCATAGGAACTATGTGTTATGTGTTTTTATCTTGTGTATGCATTTAATGAATGAGCTCTCTTATTAATGTTACTTTACCAAGTTGATATATAATGATAGTTTAATAGTTTTAAAGTATTGGAATTAAAATTTAAATATCTACCCCCCTCTCAGTGATTATACCTCTAACAAAGGGAATATTTTGAATTAATCTATTAGTTTTAATATTATTATTATTTTATTGAAACTTGCATTCATGACCCTAAATAAGAAGTGGATGGATTATAATAGCTTAATTAGTGTCATCAATGCAAGATGAGGTGTAATCCAATTGAGTGTTCTATGTGAAATTGATTGATTATAGAGATCATCTATTATTGAAAACTTTGGCCAAAGTAATATTTTGATTAAACATTGCCATTTCATATGTTAATATAGTTTTAATATTTGTGTGATAACATATTACAATGGAATTCTGTATGATACACATTATGTATTAGATATATTCAACACATAGGTTCTGGTTTGTTACCTTGTATTCATGTATCGTCATTATCTACCCATCTGTGAAGAGAGGGTTATCCCCTTGTTTGAAAGATAATGCAGGGGATCTGTGGTCCATGGTTGGTGTGAAAAATTACTCAGATGATTCTCTCCCTCCTAACTAGAGTAATATACTAGGGACTACACTTGAGATTACATATTGATACTTGAGTCATGGAGACTTTGCTCTATGGAAATTTGTTTCATGTTTTATATTTTGAGATGTTATTATGTATTGATAAAAAAAAAACATGTATACATTATAATTCTATAGCAATAGTTGTAATGTTGTATTAGTCGTGGCTGAATGTATACTATTTTGTTAATGATTAGATGCAGTATTTGTTATTTTGTTATTATTTTCCATGATTTCTACATCTATTCATGGTGATCCTTAGCTAAGTGGATTAGATATAAACCTATTGGTTAATTAAATTAATACATTTAGTTAAAGATCACTATTTAGGTTTCTCATGGTGAAATCTATATGATGATTATGTGTAATTATTTTTTTCTTAAATTATTACTATATTCTAATAAAACCCAATGGAATTGTTACAATTTTTTCACAAACTTCAAATGTGCATATCTTGAGCCCTAGTTGTCTAAATTTGAAATCATAAGTTGTATTGGTATCTACACAATGATATCTTCCATATTATACCAAAGTTTTAAAAATTCAAACTTTTCCAAAATTTTGTTAATTTTTTTCTACACACAAATATTCTACTAGATTCTAAATACTAGTAGAAACAATGTTACATATTATTGTACACAATACTTTCAGAATAACATCAAGTAAATTATATCAAGCACATTATCAATTCTCCTTTTTCAAGTAGACAAACAAAAAGCACTATATTTCATCCTCCCAAAATGGGGGGCATCTTAGTATGGACATGTTTATAAACATGTTATACATAATCAGCTATAGTTTACACATTCTCTAGATTTAGTGGGGGTGTGCTTTGGAAGAATGGTCTCCACACTTATATGTTATACAGTACCTCTAGATTATAGTGGGGGCATTTTTTGGAAACATTTCCTCCATATTGGTACTTATTGTATTTATCAAATTTTTCCATACATATTAGGGGAACGATTTGGAAGCATGTTCTCCACACTTACATAGTTTCTAAATTGGCAAAAATACACAGTATATGGTTCAAATTCATAGTTGTGAAAAAATTCTATACTTTGGTACCATTTATTATACATATTTTTAGTATGAGACATATCTAAGGTGCATATGATATGCAATGTGTGCCTAATATTTCAAAATACAAATCAGCTTCAGATTCTAAAACTCTTTAATTCACTATTACCACATCATAGACTTTTATGTACTGAAACCCTAGTCAAACTTTTATGGACTGTATTGAGCCTTACTCATCTACATGAGTTGGCTCTAATTTTTTATGTGATTGGAGGGATGAAATCATTTAGTCTCACCAAATTTTTAGGTGAGCTTTATTACATCACTCACCTTATATTTCTTTATACATATACATATCTTTTTTACTCAAGTTGTGTTGGTTAGGAAATGATACTCTTGATAACTGAAGCACCACTCTTCCTGTTCTAGTTTGGGGTCAGGATCACATCCAAAATGTTTATAATCTAGGTATAGCACCACCATGATGTAACACACTTGATCATTTTTATGCTCACTTATCTTCCTATCTAGAATATGGATGAGGTTGCAAGCCCATTGTCTATTTCTCAAGTTTCCATCACTCTAGAACCATTTTTATGAAACACATACATACGTGTATTCTATTCATGATCTTTATTTATGCTGATTTTTATTATTACTTACATATATATTATATATGTTGACTTACTTTGTCTCATATTCTTAGTTTCTAGTAATGTTCAAAATAAATATTAACAAAAAACTCAAGCGAAGATAAGGTGTGTTTTCCACACCACGATATACATTTTTTTCCTTTAAACTAGTAAATTCAATTTTTATTGCATTATTATATTAAAGGGGGGGAACATATACACCCATTTTGGTAAAATTACACACATATATAGTCTATTTATATCCATATACCATTTTCATTAATAATTAGACATCTAGTGATGCAATCTCTCATAGACGTCTTCGGTTCCTTCTTATTTCACTTAATTTACTTACACCTTAGGACTATGTGTTATGTTTGCTTATCTTCATCTAATGTATGCCAGGTATCCCTACCTAATTTTCCTATTTTTCTATTTTTTAATCTCCTAGACACTTTCATCCATCTTGGACACTAACATTGACATTAGTGTCTAACTTTCACACAACTATCCAGGGTTATCTTTTTATCCTTTTCCGTATCTTTAAATTGTTAAGAATTTTTTTAGCCATCTTTTCCCATCCTATGGTTGGATTTTTTGCATTTCACTAGGTCATAAATAAAAATCAAAATGTTATTATATATACAAAGGATGTAGTCTAATTAATATCAATTAACAATTTTGATAAGGCAACTCTCTAATTGGAAAGTATTATTTATTTCAAGCTATCAAATTACACTAAATCACTAAATAAAATATCTAAATCATTCAAAAGTTCAAACATACTATTACATAAATTTTACCAAGGTTTTTGTTGACCATTTTTTTTCCCAACAGGCCAAAAATCGGTCCCCTTTTGTCCCTGCTATTCTAGGCCTTTTCATTTTCTGATTTTGCATGAATCTATTCATTTCTATGGACTCTGTATAATATCTACAGACTCTACAGGTCTAAATCTACAGACTCTATAGGTTTTAGATTTCTACGGACTCTGCAAGTTAGTCTTTGGCACATGAGGGATCAATTCAGAGAGTGCTAGGATTTTGCAAGGCTTCTTCAGGCTCTGGTCTGAAGAACATTACAAGAAGGTTGGCATCGTTAAACCATTGAACCTGGTTCAAAGCCTTGGTTCAATGCCTGGTTTAATTACTAGTTCAATCGGCCTTAGTTCAAGCTTTGTTTCAATCGGCAATTCAATCGTTCCATTTCAAAGCCTGGTTCATCGCTTCATTTTTCAGGCTTGGTTCAACGCCTTTGGTTCAGTGGCTTTGGTTCAACACTGGTCCAATGTTTTAAGTTCAATGACTAAGTTCAAGTGGTAGTTGGTTCAATAGCTTAGTTCAATGCCATCAGTTCATCGGCTAAGTTCAACAGGCTCGATGCGCAGTGGTTGAAACATTGAACCAATTTTGGTTCAACGGCTTGGTTCAAGGGTATGCCCTATAGCTAGAGGTTAGTTTAAGATTTAAATGCCATTGTGGAGGGAAAGAAGCATTCCAAAGACAACCAAAGGGCACAGCCAAAGTTTGGAAGCCCTTGCAAAGGGTAGGAGAGCTTTGAAAGAGCTTGAAAGACAAAGACAAGGACTGGGACAATTCTTGCAGACTTTTTGTCTACAAGAAAAGGCCCAAAATAGAAAACTCATGGGGAAAAGGCCCAAAACAAAAGACCTGATGACTTTTGCCGAGGAGGGTGACGTCTTGAAAGTTGTCAAATTTAAGCAAGTGAACTAGCCATTGGGTGACAGTTGCGTGAATGTCAAATTTAACACAGTGAAGTAGCTATTGTTTTTGAACTGCCTAAGTGCCAAATCATGGAAAAAGCCCCAAGGAATGCAATGACCTACCAAAAGATCACCCTCGAGGGCTAAAAGAGTAGGAAGAAGACAAGGAGCAGAAAAGACAAAGTGTCCAAGTGGCAAAGGGAAGGTGAGTTATTACCGATGAGCGACGTGACCTATTTTTTTGTAGTTGGCATTGATGAGGGGACAAATTGTAGTCTGTTTATAGAAAGAGGTGCAGCCATGCTCTTACATTAATGCTTGAATGCCAAAGTCAATTTTGTCAATTGTACAACATGGTTCCAATAGGCCTTTTTGTAAGAATGACATCAGTAACAGTGGTTTCCTCTTCCCAAGATTCAAAACACACATGGGCCACTTGCAAAAATGAGTGCCAAAAAAATATTTCCAGGAAGTGCCAAGTTTCTCTTCCTCTTCCTATATATTGTAAACTTCTCTTTTGATAAAATATCTGGCTCTCAGCCTTAAGGCAAAACTCTGCCCAAAAATCTCTCAGGCTTGTAAGGCAGAGCTCTACCAAAACTTTTCCTTGAATCAAAACTTAGCTTTTTTACCTCCATTTTGAGTTTTGCATCTTTAGTATGTGTTTATGCCTTGATTCTGTGTTAAGTCATTTTCTTAATACTTTTGCAGAATGATTTCAGCACGTCTAGTGCATTTTGTGAGTTTCCTTTTACAGGTCTGTCAGAAGTGTCCCTAGAGGAGTATAGGTGAAGTGGATAGGCTACTGCAGTGTGTCTTAGAATGCCTCTAGTAGTTATTCCCTCTTTGTATCTCCATGGACCCCTGACCCACTGATGTAGAAGGTTCTCTCATGATGGATGAAGTGTATAGGCACTTTTTTTGGTGAAATGTGTATGTTCGAGCCTGAGTGGGTCACTTTTTTCTGGTGTATCACCCTTTTTTTTACATTTTTAGGCTTAGGTTCTATTTTCAACATCTCTCTCTCCCTTTTCATCCCCCCTTTTTAACATTTTGTTTGTTAGCAGTAGGAGAAACTAGGGTCTAAAATATACATCAGAGGGAACTAGCCATTATCTAGAGACTCTCCCCTCCAGCTTCATCGGTCCCACAAGTGAGATGGGAGTTTCCATTGTTGCATGAAGAAGGCAAGATCTCAGCCTCCTGCCAAGGGTGCAATCTTCTGCGTCAATAGTTTTTGGCATGCTTGGTGGGACCAACTAGGACAAGTTGTGTCTAAAGAGTTGAAGAATTTTTGGTGTGTTTTTCAACCGACCAGCCTTTGGAGGCTTTTACATCAACACCAATGGCGACTCTAAGTTGAATCTGCTGGTTAAGCAGCCTGGTGCCATTAATAAATCTTTTGTATGTATAATTCCTTTGCACAAAATCATGGGTCTTGTTTTCCTTCATATGACTATGATCAAGTTCAAGATTTTTAGAGAATTACCTCAAACAGCTCTCCTAGTTGCCCTTTAATGATAAGGGAGGTGGCGCTGGATTTTGAGAAGTAGACAATGGAGACTAACAGACTGGAGGAGTAGTACAGATATCAGCAGGAGCTGATGTATAGAGAGGAGTGTTTGTTTAGGCAAGCACAGACCTTGTAATCCATGGAGGAGGAGGTAGCCAAATGGAGAAATCCATTTATTCAAGGCAGTCAACCTTATGTGCCCCCTCCTATTCTGAAGAAAGCCCCCTCTTTTGCACCAAATCCTTTTTATTAGATAGCACTCACCCACTCCAGCTCATCTGACGCATCTGCTCTCAATATCATGCACCTGGCTTTCCAACACTAGAGGGCATCAGAACAACCTCTCATGGAGATGAACCTTCTAAACTCCTTAGATCATGAATCTTCCATTGGGGGGAATGCCACAAGCTAGAACTTCCCTCTTCTAGAGACTCTTTCGGTGCATCAACAGTCTCTTCCTAGCATTCCTCAACCTCCCCAAGTCTTTCAACATGATGTGCAGATTCCGAGTTGGAAGAAGGAATGCCAGGAACCAACCTAGAGCCTTGAAGAGGATGATGTTGGTGACCTCCAAGAAAGACTATTTTAGGGCAACCTAGCCAAACAAATTGAAGATTTAGAGGCTAGGATGAGACTACTTCTTGAAAGAGAGATAGAACTTCCAGACCTCGTGGAGGAGCCCCATGACCTTGGAGAAAACAAAGTTACTGCCTATTCACAGGGGCAAAATTCCAATTTTGAGATCCTAAACTAGGGGAAAATCGTAGAATCATGGGGCGGGAAGGAGGAGAAGCAAGGTTTTTCTCAAAACCTTGAAGAAGCTGAAGCTGCTCCTGCTCATGATAATGCTGACGACCTCTAGGAAAAGCTCTTCCCAGAGGATCTAACCAAGAAAATTGTAGAGTTTGAATCTAGAGAGAGATTCCTCAGCGAGTGTGTGATGGACGGTTCAGACCAAATGGCACATTCCATGTCTGAACACACCCCACCTACACATTTCCAAGAGAGATATCAGGCCACACCTGATATTGATGAAGTGCTGACCAAGTGGAAGGAGGAGAATCATTCGATTCTAGCTCAAGGACTGCCTCCTCTTCCACTTGTTTTTCCCACTTCACCCCTTCTCAAGGAGTAACCTATTCTGCAAGAGGTGAGTGAGGAGTAGAAGATCCAATCTGTAGTTTTCTAGGAGGCTATCATGAGCGACAATGAAGAAGAAATCATCATTGAGGCTTTTTGTGAAGGCATCATCAGCAATGGAGAAGACGTAGGTCACGCGTACATGTAGATGTTCCAGCAGTATGAGGAGGAACAAAAGCATGGTGAGCTCTCTCCCCCTTTCTTTGATGAACTTACCTATTATTTTGATTAGGAGGATGAATATGTTGAGGACCTAAGTTGGAGGAGGATTAGGAGGATACGTTTAAACATCTAGAGACACTGATCATCAAGGAGGAAAAGGAGAGGTCTATCTTCCTAGAGGAAGGCCTTGAAGAAGAAATTTTTGAGCAAAGAGGTGATGTTCTATGGGATGAATAGTCATTTTATGAGTCCATTTCAGACATCACCATAGTCACCCTTCTTCAAGAAGGCCAAGAGGAAGCAGAGGATGAGTCTGACAGGGTTTTCAATGAGGTAGAAGGAAACGAGTCAGACCATGATGCACTGCAAGGGGATTATGCATATCAAAGGGCTAATGGTGATAAGCCAGGAGCCATTGATTTCTTGGTGAAGAGCACTAGTATGAGGGACCAACATTCAACAAGCTTCTAAGAATAAGTAGAGTACACATATGTTGGAAGCATGTTTGAATCTGATCCACTTGAATACAAGCCAATCAAGGTGACAGACAAGAGGAGCAGGTCACCAAATCTTCTTTTCTTTCAGCCACTTGTCTGGCACCATAAGTCTTCTTTCCAGGAAGGGGACTTAAGAAAATTTCCCTTCAATCTAGGAGGGAGGCGAGAATACTTGGTTAGATTTATATAGTAGTTTGTTTTTAGTTTCTTTTCCTGCTTTCCCTAAGTGTAGTTTGCATAGGCAGTGTTTTTTAGCCTTGTGTGTTTCCCTTTATGTGTGGGGTAAAAAGCTTCATGTTTTATTCTTGGATCTTTTAGGGCTATTGCTAACTTTCTTTAAAGCTGCATTTGACTTCGTGCTTAATGGATTGCAAGCTAATTGGTCTTTAACCATAACAGGCATGCTTCCCCTAGGAATCGCCAATGTGTTGACCATTTTTTTTCCCAACAGGCCAAAAAATTGGTCCCCTTCTATCCCTGCTATTCTAGTCCTTTTCATTTTTTGATTTTTCATGACTCTGTTCATTTCTATGGACTCTATAGAATGTCTATTAACTCTGCAGGTCTAAATCTATGGACTCTGTAGGTTAGTCTTTGGCGCATGAGGGATCAGTTCAGAGAGTGCTGGGTTTTTGCAAGGCTTCTTCAGGCTCTGGTCTAAAGAACATTATAAGAAGGTTGGCATCATTGAACCATTGAACCTAGTTCAATGCCTTGGTTCAATGTCTGGTTCAATCGGTAGTTCAATCAGCCTTGGTTCAAGCTTTGTTTCAATCGGCAATTCAATCACTCCATTTCAAAGCCTGGTTCATCGCTTCAAGTCTATCACTTCATTTTCTAGGCTTTGTTCAATGCCTTTAGTTCAGCGGCTTTGGTTCAATGTGGGTCCAACATTTTAAGTTCAATGACTAAGTTCAAGGGCAGTTAGTTCAATAGCTTAGTTCAATGCCATCGGTTCATCGGCTAAGTTCAATGAGCTCGGTGTGCAGTGGTTGAACCGTTGAACCAATTGAACCGTTGAACCAATTTTGGTTCAACAGCTTGGTTCAAGGGTATGCCCTACAGCCAAAGGGCAGTTCAAGATATAAACGCCCTTACAAAGGGTAAGAAGCATTCCAAAGATAGCCAAAGGGCACAACCAAAGTCTGGAAGCCCTTGCAGAGGGCAAGAGAGCTTTGAAAGAGCCCAAAAGACAAAGACAAGGATCGGGACAATTCTTGTAGACTTTTTGTCTACAGGAAAAGGCCTGAAATAGAAAACTTACATGAAAAAGGCCCAAAACAAAAGACCCGATGACTTTTTCTGAAGAGGGTGACGTCTTGAAAGTCGTCAAATTTAAGCAAGTGAACAAGTCGTTGGGTGACGGCCGCGTGAACGTCAAATTTAACACAGTGAAGTAGCCATTGTTTTTGAACTACCTAAGTGCTAAATCATGGAAAAATCCCCAAGAAATGCAGTGACCCACCAGAAGATCACCCTTGAGTGCTGAAAGAGTAGGGAGGAAGACAAGGAGCAGAAAAGACAAAGCGTCCAAGTGGCAAAGGGAAGGTGAGTTATTGTCGATGAGTGGTGTGACCTATTTTTTTGTAGTTGGCATTGATGAGGGGACAAACTGTAGTCTATTTGTAGAAAGAGGTGTGGCCATTCTCTTACATTAATGCTTGAATACCAAAGTCAATTTTGGTGATTGTATAGCATGGTTCTAGTAGGCCTTTTCTGAAGAATGACATCAGTAACAGTGGTTTCCTCTTCCCAAGATTTAGAACACACATGGGCCACTTGTAGAAATGAGCACCAAAAAAATCTTTCCAGGAAGCACCAAGTTTCTCTTCCTCTTCCTATATATTGTAAACTTCTCTTTTGAGAAAAGATCTGGCTCTCAGCCTTAAGGCAAAACTCTGCCCAAAAATCTCTCAAGCTTGTAAGGCAGAGCTCTGCCAGAACTTTACCTTGAATCAAAACCTAGCTTTTTTACCTCAATTATGAGTTTTACATCTTTAGTATGTGTCTATGCCTTGATTCTATGTTAATTCATTTTATTAATGGTTTTGCAGAATGATTTCAGCATGTCTGGTGCATTTTGTGAGTTTCCTTTTACAGGTTTGTCAGAAGTGTCCCTAGAGTAGTATAGGTGAAGTGGATAGGCTGTTGCAGTGTGTCTTAGAACACCTCTAGTAGTTATTCCCTCTTTGTATCTCCATGGACCCCTGACCCACTGATGCATAAGGTTCTCTCATGATGGATGAAGTGTATAGGTGCTTCTTTTAGTGAAAAGTGTATGTTTGGGCCTGAGTGGGTCACTTTTTTTTGGTGTATCACCTTTTTTTTACATTTTTAGGCTTAGGTTCTGTTTTTAGCATCTCTCTCTCCCTTTTCATCCCCCCCTTTTTAACATTTTGTTTGTTAGCAGTAGGAGAAACTAGGGCCTAAAAGATACATCAGAGGGAGCTAGCCCTTATCTAGAGACTCTCCCCTCCAGCTTCGTCGGTCCCACAGGCGAGAGGGGAGTTTCCATTGTTGCGTGAAGAAGGCAAGAGCTCAGCCTCCTTCCAAGGGTGAAATCTTCTGCGTCAACATTTTTCTAGGAGAAAGAGAATATAGTCTCACTATTAAAATTCCACACACATTCATACGAGGGAGACCTACATGCAAGTCTGAGGCCCTCTTTGGATTGTTGGCTATGTAAGTAACACTTAGAAATAAAATGCGGTTCCTATGGCTAATATTTTTAATTTTATTTCAAAATTTATAAAGATGGATTATCTTCTTTCTTTATTTCATGTCTATATTTTAAATATGTTAGTCAGTTCATTAATACCATGATAATGTTAGTTGGTATTAATTACCAATGTTATAGTGACTAAATAATTATCAATCTTATCTCAATACTTGAATATAAATTGAGGTAGGATGATGTGTCTTACATACTTGTATGATTTATATATTAAATTATCTTATTAATTCATAAATGAATGAAGGAATAAATTGATAAGGTAATCTATTAAATAAATATATAATTTTATGATCTTGTCTTTGTGAAACAAAGGATTAATTTCATGTTTTAAGTGATAGCAAGTTCACATGTGTATAAGGTGACATAGTTATAGCATTGATTTAATTTATGAATTTATCTATGTTTTTAATAGGTTAAACTTAAGTAGGGTTGTTGAAACACCAAAATAAGGTTAAATTTTTAAAGACTTGCTTGATGAACATTCAATCTTTATCGTAAATTCAAATGGACCATATGACCAACATAATGTATGTATAGTATGTTATTACTATATGGAATGTGAAATGGCAAATACATGTACATGAGTAAATGTTTTGACCTAAATTATTATGTGGCCATCCCAATTATTGTAATATCTATGTGTGTGTTAATTTTCATCAATGATATGAATCAACATTGTACTTTACTTCATTTAGATTTTTTCAATAAATTGATTTAATGTTATTGTTGAAGCCATGAGAGCAATGATCCCAGTTAAGGTCATGATGACATAATAAGGTAGCCCAAATTAATTTACAGTGACTTCACATGACATGTATTATTGTAATAATGCCAAAAAATTCACATTATATTGCTTTTGGAAATAAACTTGAAGTTCAAGACTAGTTATTCACATAATTTTGTAGATCACTAAATGTAGAAGTTTAGTATGATGATTCGTATATTGTGAATTGAATTATTTCTACATTAACTTATTTTTAACCTTATTAATAGTGTTATATACCCTTGGTTATATTTTAGCTTACCTGCATGGTCATTGTGTAGATTGTTTTATGTCAAGTACAGGCTTTCATTTAAGGTTAAAAGTTGGTATTGGTCCTTTTAGGAATGTCATAGCTTGTGATCAGATTTAAGCATAAAAATGTAAATTTAGTAAATTATTACACCCAAATAAAATTAATTATTGGTTAAATAAACTTCCTAATATCATCATTAATAATATTTAACCTTTGTCGAATACACGTGTTTAGTATAAGACAGTTATGGATGTGATCACACTTTTTACAAAGTAGTTTTCTTCCACTAAGTTTGTGATGTATGATAATTAGGTTAAGTTTTATTTTTGATAAATATAATCTTTAATATGTGTGGGAGTTCATATTTTATCTATTTAAAGTCTTTCCATGTTTCACTTTGCCTTGTTTTTCTCATTTTGGCTTTGTTTTTAAAAATCCTGCGAAAATTGGAAATTTGAATTTTTGAACTTGTTTTTATTGTTTTATAAGATTTTATCATATCATAATGTTTATTTTGGTCATGATTTCAAAAAGAGAATGTTTAGAAGTGTTTTTTTCATATTTTTTTTGTTTTTTAGCTATGTTGTCTTGTTGAATATCCAAGCTTCTAGGACTTTATTTTAGATTCTTGTTCATGGTGGTTGTGTTCTTATTGAAAATCTAGGATTTTAGTCCTTTTGTGTTGGATTCATGTACATAGTTGTGCCCCTTATTCAAAAAATCTCTCTTTTTACCAATAATAAAAAATAAAGATCATGATAAATATAACAATAAATAAAGAAATCTAAAAAATAACTAGATAGAGGAGGGGTCAATTCAAAACTAAAAGAAACAAACAAAAGAAGTGGAGAAATAGGTTTAGAATAATAAATAATTTGGTTAGACAAAGGAGCTAAATGCAAAAAATAGGTGTCTAATTCAATAGAATAAGATGAAGAAGTCAATAATACAATAGCTTCTAATTACAGGGCTTGTTATAAATATAGAACATAGAAAAATATTAATGAAATAAAGATGGAAATAAAATGTACAAAACACAACACAATAGAGACATATATTTAATATGGTTCACCCAATATGGTCTGCATCTACATAGAAATAGCCAGTTATTCTCTTATTTATTCCAATAAATGAAGGGAAAAATCATGTAATACATCCACTGCATTATCCTCTTCACTCACATACATTGTGCCACCATGATTACAATGCCCTCATATCAAAAGAGGGTTACATATTAGGGACAAAATGCATAAACATAATTTATACCATTATATTTATGACCTAATCATGAATGGTCTAGATTTAATACAAAATTACAATATTTTAGAATGTATTTTTAACAAAATTTGTGGAAATCCTAGAGGGGCATTGTCCCCCATAGCCCCCATGTTGGTAACTAGGCATTATAATAAGATCAGACTCCACAATCCAATAGGGCTAAGAACTTAGTTGTAGAAGACATGAAATAAGGATAAATTTTCCATAAAGGTAAGTTTCTTGATCCTTTTGAATTTCCTCTTTCTTTACTTAATACAAAGTTGACAGAGGATAATAATCCTCCATAAATTATAGATAGAAAGTTAAAAAGGATGTGTTATAATCAATATATGGAATAAATAGTCCCATGTTCCTTGGAAAACACCTATGGAATACATAACCCCAATCTAAAGGGATTGAAATATAACTTGGAACACTCTTGTGTTAGACTTATAATAAATGCTAAAAAATCAACTAATCTAGGAGCTGAAAATAAGAGCGGTAGACCAAACCATAATCGGGTTTATAATAGAGAAACAATAAAGAAGTAGCAAATGGGTATTATAGTACCTTAGATTAAATTGGATCTAAAAGTTCAAATAAGCCATGCAGATGAAAATTATTTTCTAGAATAGAAGAGGTATTAACAACCCTAATAAACAAATGATGCTTAGAGACTTAGAAAGAACCATAGACCAAGTTTCCTTTCCATTCAAGAAATAAATATGTTATAAACTATGATTCTATAAAAAATTTTAAAATGTGGAATAAGGCCTCCAATTTTTATGTCAATTTGGATAAAGCTTCAGGGGGGAACGTAACTTTTTTGGATCCTCAAATGGCTAAAGGAGTTATTTAATTCAATAGTAGTCATCATTTGGCAATTAATTTTACTAACATGTAATATAATTCTATGTGTATAATATTTATTATCTATTCTCCAAGCTCTCATATAGAAATAAGGGCCATTTGGGAAGAGTTTAAAAAAATTATAAGACCATGTAAGAATTTTAAATGGATGATAGTTGGATACCTTAATACTCCCCTATTACCTCTTAAAAAGAAAGGAGGAAGTCAAGATTATGCTAATAGTATGGAGGATATAGTAAGTTTTATTTCATATAATGGTCTCCTTAGTGTGGACCTAAGGGGAGCAAGATACACTTGGACAAATAGAATAATTGGTGAGAACTTTATACAAGTTATATTAGATAGGGTCCTTTTTATATTTACTAGATATTCAAGAATAATAGTTGGTTATTTTCCTTACCAAGAACTGAATCTAATCATAACCAATAATTTTGAATTTATAAATGATATCTAAGAAATCTAAACAAGAACATGTGGGTATAACATCCAGTCTAGGAAGATAAAATAAGAGAGTGGTGGAATGTGAAAATTAAAATAATGACTATGTTTAGAATCTATCAAAAACACAAGAATGTCAAGATCAATATCAAGAAATGAAAAAAAATATATTTTTGAATCTTTAAAAAAACTAATCATAGAGGAGATGGAAGATTTATAAAATCATATAGTTATGAATGACATGAATCAATAATTTTTAAATAAGGAAAAAAAAGCTTCTTTGTCAATATCATTCTATAACAACCAGAGGATATTTATTGGAGATAAAAATGAAGTGTTTGGCTAAAGGAGGGAGGCATAACTATGTGTTTTATTATTTTTGGGAAATTATGTGTTTAATTACTCAATGATAAAGGGTCTAGAGTATGATAAAATCAATAAATAATATGTAATAATTAAGCCACTTATTTGTGAAAACAAATTTTATTTTTGCCTTTTCTAAAAATAGTAATAAGTGAGATAAAATATGACTTAGATTTTTCTAGGCTATTATGGCTGAGACATAGTCTGATATTGGAGGAATAGGATAGGGACACTGTCATAAACTAAGATCTGGAGTTTGTTTTATGATTGGGAAAGACTGTTAAAAATAGGATGGTACGTGTTTGGTGTTATAGTCCTGGTCTTACTACTATTGTCCAAACTACTCATAGAGATCTAATTTTTCTTGGTTTTGTTTGCCACATCTGTGTGAGCTTGTGTACCAAATTTTAGATTCTCACTATCAATAAAACTCCTTGTAGAGTTTATTCTTCATGTGTTTGTATCTTTTATGAATTAAATAGAACTTTGGAAAATAGGGAAAAGGGGTTAGTGTGTAAAGGATACATTGGACGCACTTCACACCCCATATATGGGCACACTATCTACATACCAATACTTTGAGGAAGGATCAAGTTATATGTACTTATCCCATTGAAGTGCTTGGTACAATAGTGTGATGAAAATTCAAGTAAATATGAAACTAGGTGTACTTATAATGACTAGGGACTGGTATAAAGGTTTGAATAAGCTTGAAATACTATTAGATCCTTGTATGTAGAGAATAAGGAAGAGTTCTTGAGTAGTATTGCTTGTATTCTTGCTTCTCTCTTGTAAATGAGTGTCAACCCTTCTAAATGGACTTTGAATGGCCTTTTATAGGGGATTTAATGAGCATGGATTAAATAAATTCATATTAGGCTGACATGGACTAGGATAAGGATCTAAGATAAAATGACCATTTGAAGCCAAAATGTACTTGGACAATAGCATCAGAAACATGGCACCCTGGGTTTCAGTGTTGTAGTCCAAGTTTAGGCACTATTGTCTAGGGAGTAGGAAACCTATAGGGATGGATTGGTCATGGAAACAGTAGCTTGGGTTAGCAAAGTTTCAGTCTAGAAGGCTATAGATCATTGAAAAACTATGAAAACATGCCTATGAGGGTCATGAGAGCAAATGATATGGACCTATGGATTGGGTGTCATTATCCACACTCAAGTTACCAAATTTTTCATTTTATATGATTAAATTTGCCACCCTCCTTTATTCTAGTGATGCAACAAAGTGAAATACTAGGATAAAGGAAAAATAAAAAGCATACCTAAACTTACCTATAAAGGTGAAGCTCATGAAGCTATGCAATATTGAATATGTGTAGAGAGCACAGTGTGAAGTGTGAATCTGTAATGAAAAACATAGATTAGATCAATATTTACTAGATAAGCTATATCTAAAATAAGAATGTATAAAATTTGGGTAAAAGAGAGGAAGAGAAAGGAATGAATACACATCATTGGGTACGTGAAACAATACAAAACCTATTTTGATGCTGGATTATATTGGGTGTGTATGAAGTAATGTTAGATGATGTTATACCAAGAGTAATATCGTGAATGGAGATGAGTGCTCAATTCCTTAGAAGTAGCTCAAAAATATAAAGGCTATCCCTTTGGCTCCATCATTGCCTACTAAGTGAAGCTAACAAATCATACATGTGTCAATATATGTTTAGAATGTGTGTCCAATCCATTTGAATAGGTGGCTCAAGAATACAAAGGCTGGCCCTTTGGCTCCATCATTATCCCATGAAGTGAAGCTATGAAGTAATACTAGTATGAAATAGATGTCATATGAGATGGCTCCTGAATCCCATAAATGTACTATGATCTGATAATTTTGGCATGGATAACTAAATGTATGCTAGAAACTAGGCCACTTTTGGCCATTTTGAAAGATGGAGATTAGGCTTGTATGAAATCCACTGTGAAACTGGTTCAATAGGCTTATGTGGAATCTAATTCAAGAACTTTGGTACTTAAGAAGTTAAGCCTGTATGAAAGCTAAACTTGAAAAAGGATGCAAACCACCTATATATGGAGTAAGGCATGAAACTGCTGAGAAATTCCTATAAAATAAACTAAACTTGGAAAAAGGGGAGTATCAATGTGCCACACAACATTGACCCCAATCACTAGTGTTTGGAACATGTATTCAGATTTGGAAGTTATATCAACTACTTAATCTAAAAATGTAAGTGAGATCCATCATATCACACATTATGCCCCCTATATCTATATTTTATGAGCAAAAACTATACTAAAACATGTTGGATCTGGATTATGTTGTGCTAAAAACCTATGATAGAACTCACCTTTTCATTTATTTCTAGAAAAACTAATTTTTTTGCTATCTAGACAGGAGCATAAAAAATAAGATACCCTACTATTTGTTTTTATAGTCCAACTATGGCACTATTGTCCAAGGCCAAATATGATGATTGTTCTAGATTCTCTATTATTTATCTAGTCTATTTTGTCTAGTCTGATGTCTAGATTATATTTTGAATGTTTAAAAATTGTTATTTCGATCGTTAGGAGATCTGATCTCTATGATAAAACCCCTATTTGTTTCTCCCTCTTCTGAGGGTAGGAATGATGATGTTGCAATGACTACGCTCAGAAGAAAGAGTCCAGTAAATGTGTTAATCTATAAATATACATGATATAGCAATTATAATCAACATAATATCTCAAGATATAGCATGGTTTAAATTGAGAGATTTTTAGATCAACAAGGGTATGCCTAGATAGATGTAACAATGTAATAGAATATGCAATGTATTGAACTAGAATTGAAAGTGTTAATTTTTAGTTATCAGCAAGGAGGTATGGGGTCTGATATCCATCATGGCATCCAAGAAAGAAAGGAAAAATAAATAATATGGATCATGGCATTACAATAAATCAAGCAACAAGAACACAAAGCAAGAAGCAAGAAGCATAAAATAGTGGCCAAAGAGCCAAGAAAACAAGGGACATGGACACATGTCACTCAAACTAGAAAACAAGCATACAAGGCATGTTCAAATACCACATACACATACAATTGAAACAAGTAAAGTTAGCACAAGTGCCATAGGCAAATGGAAGAGTACAAATAAAGGTCATTGACAAATGTCCTAAGGCACACACATGAATAGAAGCAAATGAAATTGGAAAATGTCCTAAAACACATACAAGGCATGGAATAAGAACTGAGAAAATGCAAACTCATCAAGCTATACTAAGCAATAAATGAAAGCATGTATATATTGGAAAGATAGAATCACATCTAACTAATCAAAGCAAGAGTGAGTGTATACAAGACATGTTTAGTACAAGACTAGGTATATGCTAAGAGATACACAAGTGCTAGATATTAGTGAAATGTTGATATTTTAATCTATGTAATCTAGTAAGTAATGTACATCAACATGATAACTTGGTGTGTAGTGTAAGAATGACATAACCTAGATCGTGTAGTCATGTAGAAGATGCCCCCAATGGGTATGTATATCGAATGTGTGTCTCAAATGTAGAAGTAGGATTCCCCCTCAATGGGTAGAGTGAAGCAATCACAGATCTAGATGTCACTGCACACACTCAAAAAAAATCAAGTAAAGCATGGAAATGTAGATAAATCGATAAACAATAGCATAGAATATCAAATGTAAGTCTAGCATAGTAGTAGTAATGTAAATCATGGATAATGCATACAATCAAAATGTTTTGATTTTTTAGATATATTTGAATGTTTTTGGTATTTTTGATATTTTACATTTTTTTTGTACTTTTGAAATAATCTATGTATAAGAGAGACTAAGAAGAAAAATGATACTAACTGATAAGTCTCGAATGAGACTCCTTGTCATGGTGTCTTGTATCGAACAAAGGTATCGTGCATGATCGTGAAGCACAATGAAAAGGCTGAGACTATGATTCTAAAATCTATGTGTATTGTAAATGTTCTAAAATCTCTAAAGTAGAAAATGACTGTGGGGTCCCTCTATAACTTTGAGAAGTGGATGCAACTGTAGGGCTCTTAGGGACCCATTTGGAAGTAAGAGAAGCTCTTTAAACATGTACTCTATGTGTAGACACATGAGATCTCAACGAAACTGCTCTGGGTGTGAATACTATATCTAAAATCCAAAAGCTATGGAGGTGTATGAACCCTTTGTACTAGTGATGGATGTTGCAACTATGTCTAAATCTATACCTAAGGAAGAGCTTTAACTGGTGGGGAATTTGAAACTAGTGGAGAAGCTGAAACTGGTGACTGTAAAAGAGATGGCTCTGAAGTGGTTAGTGGTAACTCATATGTAACTCCACTAACTATAATAACCTGATTATCATGAATTAATTTCACACAGCTATAAATTGTAGATGGTACTGCTCAAATTTTTTGAATCCATGGGCAACCAAGTAACATATCAAAAACTCCTTCACTGGGAACTATGGTGAAATGTGTGGTCACATGTGTTGGACTAGTTTGTAAAGGAAGTACAATCTCACCCAATGAAATTGTATATGCCCATTGAATCTATTCATAACTGTATTTGTCAGAGTGATATCTTTCTCTAAATAGCCCAAATGCTATAATAATGTAATGGTGCACATGTTGACACTAGAACCATTATCGATGAGAACACTTTGAATGGATTGATTATGAATATGTGCTCTAATAAAGAGTACAATATAATATAAATTATCCTCAACAACTCTTAATTTAATAAGGATATCAAAGGTCTAGTTAGAACCCTAGACTCATACACATATATCATACCACTCAAAGGATGTGACTCAACTGAAGGTACTTAGTGTGTAACTGGTGGAGGATGTGCATGGTGTGTATGGTGAACACTTAATGTATCCCCTTTCTCTTTCTTAGAATGTTGTGTAAATGGATCTGAGAAGACTTTTATAGATTTATCCTATGTTGGCTTAGCCTATGGAGGCTCAACTAAAGTGCCAAGACCAATTAGGTTATCATCTATCAAGTCTTATATCTTATGTCTCAAACTAATGCATTTGTTTGTAGTGTGGCTTGGTGCCATATGAAAATAAAAAAATGCATGCTAATCATATCCCCATGGAAGAGGCTTTGCTAGGTCAAGTTCCTAAATAGGAGTGAGTGTGATGATGTTACATTCTAATAACTACTATAAAACTCTAGCTAGAGAAACTCATATATTCGTAAATGCATGCTAAGGAGGTGCTGATAAAACCACACACTGAGGGGGCTCTAAAGCTGCATTGACTATTGGTTGATTTTGATTCTTATTATCATTGACTTTGACCTTATATGAGACTTTGATATTACTCTTGTTTTTTGTGTTTGGGATGCTTGTATACTTGAGTTTGCCCATTGAAATGAGTTTTAATTCTATTTCCTTTAGTGTATGACATAATTCAGTGAAGGAAGAGAATATTTTAAACATAGTAGATTCATGTAATGCTAGTAGAAGGATCTATTTGAATAGATCTTATAACTCCTGATCTGCCATGGGGCTAGTCATCTTAGCTAAAATGGTCTTATATCGAATCTCATAGTCTATGAGATGCTCATTTTATTTTTGTTTATGTTATGGAATTTGTGAATAAGACACCTCATCACTAATGTTGATACTGAAATTTGCTACAAACATGATAGCTAAAAGATTGAATGCATTGACCGATTGATTCGGTAGACTATAGACCCATTGTAAAGCATAATCTTTTGGGTTCTGTGGGAATAGCCTGGTAAGTAGCCAATCATTTAGTACATAATACAAGCATGCTATGTGAAAATATCTCAAATATGACTTTATATCACCCTTGCCATCATAAAGAGTAAGATTAGGTTGAACAAAACCTTATGGTAAGGGTGTAGAAGCAATGTGATGTGCCAATGGTGTATGCAAAAGATAAAAATAATCCAAAGCCTACGTAGGTCTAGTGGCATATTTTTCAAGTTGTATCACCTTGGATTAAAGAGATATTATCTCTTGTATAAAGGCTACCACATCAGGAGATAGGGATGTACTAGCTATAACTAGTGGCATAAAGGTAGGTTGGGCTGCTATAGGGGGTTGTTGAGACATAATTACCCTTGTAATGTCATTTGCAATTGGTTACTCTGTGGTTTGAGAAGATTGACCATTGTTTGTTCTTTTTTGTTCCTCTTGTAATATTTTAAGCATGGCATCTTGCATGTCAAGGTGTTTGGTTAAGAGTTCTTGAAGTTCTCTCTTATCATTTTCATCAAAACTAGTGTATTGGACCATTGTTAAAGTAGGAAAACAAGTTGAGAAGTGTTTGATTTTTTTTCAATAATTTGTTATAAGCCAAGTGCTAGAAAAGGAAAATACTGAATATAAGAAATGTAAAATCCTAAAAATAGTTAACTAGAAATTGCATGAAAAGGATACAAAGTGTGCAAACATGTAAGGTGATACCTCAAGAATAAAAATAAGAGCTATTATATGTAACTAGAGTTTTTTCAAAAATATTTTGTAAAATACTATGAATTTTTAAAATTACAATTGAATTTATGAGCTAAGTATGTAATTAAAAAATCAAAAATTTAGTGGAAAATTGGTGATTTAATGGGACCTAGTAGATGCAACTAAGGTTCAAAATAAATTTATTTTAAAATTTACTATAAATTTTTAAAATTTGAGAGGAATTTCTAATTTTAATATTCAAGAAAAAATTCAAAAATTAATGGGAAAAATCAGCTAGGAATTTACCCTAGGGTTTTTATGCAAAATTTAAAGTAAGTCGGGTTAACGAAATGTTTTATTATTTTTGGGAAATTAAGTGTTTAATTCCTCAAAAATAAAGGGTGAGGAGTATGATAAAATCAATAAATAATATTCAATAATTAAGTCACTAATTTATGTAAACATATTGTATTTTTACCTTTTTTAAAAATAGTAATAAGTGAGTAAATATGACTTAGCTTATTCTGGGTTGTTAAGGCTGAGACATAGTCTGATACTAAAGAAATAGGTTTTAGACATTATTACAAACAGATATCTGGAATTCATTTTATGATTGGGTAGGACTACCAAAAATAGGATGGTATGTGTTTGGTGCTATAGTCCTGGTCTTGCCGCTATTGTCCAAACTATTCACAGAGATCTGATTTTTTTAGGTTTTATTCACCATGTCTGTGTGAGCCTATGTACAAAATTTCAAATCCTCACTATCAACATAACTCCTTGTAGAGTTGATTCTTCATGTGTTTGTATCTTTTATGAAATTAAATGAAACTTTGGCTAATAGGGAAAATGTGTTAGTGTGTAAAGGATACGTTGGATGCACTTCACATCCTATGTATGGGCATGTTGTTTACATACCATTACTCTCAGGAGGGATCAAGCTATATTTATTTCTTCCATTTAATTGATTGGTATAATAGTGTGATGAAAATGCAAGTAAATGCAAAATTGGGTGTACTTGGAATGACTAGGGACTTGTATATAAAGGTTTGAATAATATTAAAATACTATTGGATGGTTGTATGTAGAGAATAGGGAAGAGTATTTGAGTAGTCTTACTTTGATTCTTGCTTCTCTCTTATAAATGAGTGTCAACCCTTCTAAATGGACTTTGAATGGCCTTTTATAGTGGATTTAATGATCGTGGGTTAAATGAATTTTCAATAAGCTGACATGAATTAGGATAAGGATTCAAGAAAAAATGATTGTTTAAAGCCAAAATTTACTTGGACGATAATGCTATAAATAGGACACCCTAGGTTTCAACGTTGTAGTCCAAGTTTGGAAGTTGTTGTCCAAGAAGCAGGAGATCTGGGGGGATGGATTGGTCATGGAAAGAGTAGCCTAGGTTAGCAAGGGTTTAGTTTGGAAGGCTATAGATGACTAAGAAACTATGAAAACATGCCTATGAGGGTCATGAGAGCAAGTGATATGGACCTATGGATTGGATGTCATTAGCCACACTCAAGTTACAAAATTTTGCATTTTATATGATTACACTATGAATTTATTTCACATCTCTACTTTTAGATGTAGAAGTTTTAATAAAATAAAGGAAATATCAAGAGATAATGGTAGTATGAGTGATGATATTATAGCTATCAAGGAATAGGTGATCTAATAATATAGAAATATTCTTTATGAAATAATAAATTATAATATAGAGGTGGAAAAAGGTATTTTAGATGTTATTCCTTCAATCCTAAACTAAGAGGATAATAATTTTTTTGTGGATCTTATATCTCTAAAGGAATTTAAATTTGTTCTTTTTTCCATGGAGAGTGACAAAGCTCTTAGGGATGATGGATTTCCTAAAAAAAAAAAATTAGAATTTTTGGGACATTATTAAGTTTGATGTGATTGCAGTTGTGGTTTATTTTCTAACTTCTAATAAAATTCTTAAGAAGCTTAATAATACCTTCATTTTTCTTCTATTGAAGAAATAAGGGGATATATATAGTAAATATGTTAGACCAATAATCATGTGTAATACTATCTATAATATATTCACAAAAATATTTTCTCTCCACATGAAACATCTACTTTCTTATATTATATCTCAACATCAAGGGGGAATTATCCATGGTAGGTAGATATAAGATAGCAATATCACTATCCATGGAAGTATGCACTTGATATACATGAGTAAAAAAGAATATATACTACTAAAGTTGGATATGAATAAAGCATAAACTAGAATTTCTTGGAGATTTATTGATAAGGTTCTAGATAAATTTGGGTTTCACATCAAATTTAGGAATTTGATTAAGTCATGTATTTATACTCCCATGTTATCAATTTTGATTAATGGATCTCTTGAAATATTATTTGTCAATGAAAGAGGGTTTTGGAAATAAGATCCTCTATTTCCCTTTCTATTCATATTTATGGTATAATCTATGGGTATAAATTACTCTATCACTATAAGGAAATGAAATATTAAGGGGATAAGTCATTCTTTGTCGATGGAAATTATACCTCACCAACAATTTTTTGATGGCATGTTTATTAAGGTTAAAGCCTCTGTGAAAGAAACAAATTATTTTAACCTTTTAGGACTTAGTAGATGTAAATCCTATGTTTTTTAAAGATCTTAGTATACTAAATTAGGATAATAATATGAAATAAATATAACAATAGATTTGGTATAGAATTGATTAACTTTAACCTTTATAAAAATATCATTAAATAAAGCAAGTAAGAACTTGTCTTGAAAATGGTTGAGATGAATGATTTAGAGGCTAAACATTGAGGTAGAGACTGGTATGAGTGTCACAAATAAGATCCTAATCTCAGAACCCCTCTGGGATAGTAGCACGCTAATTGTAGCTATGGCATTAGTGTCCCTATTTTGGTGGTAGTGTCCTTTATGTAATATTATCCTTAACTTTTGGGTGAACTTGTATCTAGATCTATGAGGTTTGTTCTTGCATGAATGAGTTATGAAACCCTATGTATTTCCTATTTTAACTGATTTTGTGAGAAAACCCTATTCCTCCATGTTGTTATGGTATCCAATTCATACAAGCTAAAAATTTTGTTTGTTAGTGGGTTAGGTTGGACATCCTAAACACCTAGTCATGATGAGAGTTTCGTACATACCAATACTCCAAAGAGGGATCAATACCAATGTATTTATCCCCACATAAGTGTTGGTGCAAGTTCAAGTGAATCTAGTACGATGGTTGGCTTCAATGCTTTGAATGTACCTAAGACTAGAAATCTAGATAATCTGATCTTAAGAATGATGTAAATAGTAATATGCAAAAGTCAGGCAAAATAGGTATTGATAATGTTAATTATGTACAAATTATTTTGAGTTTTCATATGTAATTTTCATATGATTTACATTTAGTGGTTAGAGGATAAAAATCATTTATTTACACTCTTTTGGTGCTTGTATGGGTGATAAAAGAGGTCTAAGCTGACCCTATGAGGTCTAGGATTTAAATAGATATTTTTTTGTAAAAAGAGGAGGGAAAGGATAGTAGTTCCATTATTGAGACACTAACACCATGTGACACTACTATCCTTAGTATGGCACTAGTGTCCAAGTGATAGAACACTAGGCACAAAGGGCCAAGATCAAGAATGAGGGTTTGGGATTGCTTTAGCGATGACTAGGGATGTCTGTGGTCCCCCATGAAGGTTGGATAAGTGTGAAAATAGGGTCTAAGATAGGTCTAAGGATAATCTGGGGATAATTAGTCTAAAGCAGCACTCTTAACACTCAAATACCACTTTTAAGTGATTAAATTTATCCCCCCCCCTTTATTCTAGAAATGCAGTGAAGTGAATTAACTAGGGTAAAGGAAAAAGAAGCATACCTAGACTTACCTAAGAGGTGAATCTTGTGAAGTTATGTCTAAGTATGTGAATCATGATTCAATGCATGTAATGCAAGTGAAACTTGCATAAATCAGTCCTTACTTAGATATATCAAAAGCAAAGATAAATTTGAGTAAAGAAGCAAAATTGAGTAAAGGGATAGGAGAGATGAAAGGAATGAATACACCTTAGTGGGTATGTAAACCAATGAATAAACCTAGTGATAACATGTGTGTGTGTGTTTATAGTGATCAATCAGTGAATGTCTTTGATTTATTTGATGGCTTGCTCAATCCTGATGTGCAAGTAGCTCAAGAACTCAATCTAATTTTGACTACATCATTGCCCACACATGCTTGGTAGATCATGACCTATGAATAGATTATATTTGACTGATGGTGTGTCCAACCCTCTCATGTAGGTGGCTCAAAAACTCAATTAAGCTATGACTCCATCATTTCCTACCCATGTGTAGATGAATTTTAAATTGAAACTCTTTGGTGTAACTGGAAATGTCTAACTAGTAATGTCAACGTTGCAGTCACTCAGGTATATTAGGTGGCTCCAAGCCACTCAGGAATGCCAACCATTACAAATGGATTAAGGCATGAAATTTATGTGTAACCTAGAATATTATGTTAGATGTATGTAATGTAGATAATGACCTAGAATTTGTGATTCCATTTTATCAGTTGGTGTGTAAGTGAGAATACAAAAATAATGTGCCACACACACCCCCGCCCCTAAATCTGATATCTGAGTATATGGTCTATAGACTAAGTTTTAATAATCTATATTCTAAAATAAATATGTGAATGTTCATGTCATGCATGATTCCCCCAATTTGAGCAAACTGGTATGAATCTAAGCTAAACTATTATGAATCTTATAAATTTGTAACTGAACATGTGCAGACTTATAATGTACCTACTACACTTTTCTAGCTAATATAGGTTTTTATGAAACTGAGGCTACTAGACAGTAAAACCATATCTTTTACATTATCACCATTTGGTGATAGTGTCCTAGTTTTGGTGCTAATTCCTTTATGTTCTAATTTTTGTGCAACTATACTAATTTTTGTGTCACTACTTTCCCACTATGTTTACTTGAGTCTAAAATCTGTAATCTGAGCGTATGTGCTGAAAATGTACTATGAATGCATTATAGAAGCCTAATCTTTGTGAAAAAACCCTATGAATGCCCCCTCTTTTTAGGTGAGTTGTTGAATATATGTAATAATTATCCTCAAAATAAAAAGCTCTACATGATGTGTGTTAGCTAGAGCATATATGATAGCTGCATAATAATCCAATATAATGTGCATATATAACATTAGAATGTAAGATAATTTGAGAATAAGTTTGTAATGTGAAATGTATGTCATGTCTAGAATTCACAAGTGTATCAAGATAGATATAACAAAGTATTTAATAATAATTTTGAGTAAAAAATGAGTAGTTACCTATGGGAATGGATAGATATAACAAAGTATGTAATAATAAATCTAAGTAAAAACTAAGTAGCTGCCTCAGGGGATGGGGCATGATGACCATCATGACACCCAAGTAGGAAGGGAAGATGCATGATGTCCCTCATGGAATATAAAACTAGAGTGTGTAACAAGTGATAGACAAGTGTCATGGCCATGATGCCTAAAATAAATCATACATACAACACACATGAGATACACAAAGTAGGTTAAGGGGCCACAATATAATGGACATGGTAACATGTCACTTTATCTAAGAAAACAAGACATACAAGGACATGTTCAAATGTCCACATATGTAAGTAACAAGTGAGTTGGCTTAGATCCACATAGAAATACATGTTCAAATGTCCACATACATAATCAAGAAGGCACACACAAGGACATGGACACATGTCCAAAGCATACATACTATGAAAATAAGTGGCATAGATCCCAAGAGTAATGGCATATTCAAATACCATCTAAATATAATGATAATAGAGATACAATCAAGTCTAAACTAGGAAAGCTAGAAATGAAATGTAAACATGGAAATTCATATAATCTTTAATTTTGTGTTTTATTCATAAATATTTTAATATTTTTTGCTTTTTTGACATATTATATTATTTTTGTATTTTTTATATATAATCTATGTACAAGTAACATGAATATGAAACTATATACAAGGATCAAGAGAGAAGTAAAGTATGTACAAGAAGGGAGGAATAATACTAACTAATGAGCTCATGGGAGACTCACTATTAATGTGACATGTGTTAAATAAAGGAACATTGATCATGTGTGTTGTATCAAAGGGTAAGTATGGTCCCAAACCTTGTTGTACTGAGTGATCTATAGCTGGACCTACCTATGAAGTGTTTATAGGAATTTGTGACACTAAATGTGGTGTCATGTGAACTGTGGGGTCTTAGGGACCCATCTAGAACAAGATGTTGTAGTTGGGATAGGTGCCTTCATATAAAAACCTTGAGAAATCAAAAATAATGATATTAGAATAAAGTGAGTAGAGGGAGGCCATTTATAATCTATCGCATATCTTTGACATAGTGGTCTCTCTAATAATGGTCTCTATGGGAGAGTATGTGTGTGTTGACACTATAGGAATAGACCTTACCTACACTGGTGGCTCTACCAAACTCTGTGGTCTACTGATATGAAGTGTGATTGGAGTTATAACTATTAAATATATTTTAAATAGTAACGATGTTGTAATTGGTAACTATATTGTAACTGGTAACTATGATGTAACCATCTATGGGACATGTAGACAATACTCATATGAAAGACCCATAATTTTGATCACCTAATTTGCATGTATATATTTTAGGCATCTATTCATAGTGGAAGGTATGGATTGAAAATTATATATCCATGGCCTACTTAATAACATGTCAAATATGCCTGCACTAGGTACTACTAAGAATCTAGTGGCCACATGTGTTGGTCTAACCTCTAGTGGAAGTAAAATCTCCTCAATAGAGCTATAAACATGGCCACTAAAACCATTTATAAATGTGTTTATAAGAGATATATCTTGGTCAAAATACCCTAAATATTGTATAAGTGTGATAGTGCACATGTTAATACTTGATTCATTTTCAATCATAACACCCTAGACAAGATGATGATCTGTGTAGGCTCAGATAAAGAGTGTCTATGCAATGGGAAATGCAATGAATATAAAAATCAATCATAGTTCAGAGAAGATAGATCCTACTTACACTTATAATTGGGGATACATTAGATAATGGGGGTCATGACCAATATAGATCCATTAGACCTAGTCAAGGGATCTCTTACCACAATAATATCACTAGGCAGGGCTCCAAATCCTTCACTCAATTAAAACTACAAAGTAACCCTAACTAGGTCCCATGTTTCCATATTCACTATACTAATAACAAGTAAAGCAAAATCTAATCTAGTGCTCACCAAAGCTTGTAGCACAAAGTGGAGTTAGTAAATAATAAAAGTAAACATGCATAAGAGAATCCTAATTAATCTATATATAGATAAAACCCTAATGCATGGAGAGAAATATTTTTCATAATCTATTACTTATGCTACTTCTATATAATAAATAGAGGAGAAACATTAGAGATACTTACCCTGTAGATGAACCCATCAAGACTCAATCTCTCCCATGGAAAATTATTCTTCATAAGAGGTTTTTTTGGTTTGTAAGGATCAATACGAAAGGCTAACCCATCCAATACTTGTCCACAATAATAGATTCTTCTCCAAGTAGAAACCCTAAGCTAAGACTCCTCAAGTAGAATGGTGGAAGAGTAAGTTGTAAAGAAGTGCAAATGAATAATTAACTCTTTTTGTCTCTGTAAGAATGAAAAAATGAAGGTGTTTATATATGTGTATCTAACCTTAAACCCTTTCAAAAAAATTGGTTGACAAGGTTGACCTGATAGACCTAGTATTTAAATTGGCAAAAACTAACTAGTTTATGAACTATGTTGGCTATCACTAACCTAGTTCCTAGTAAGCTTTTGTAAATAATAATACAAAGTCAATGTGGCCAACATAGTTATGTAAATGGTCAAATAGGGGTTTAGGTTAGGGAAAGGGCTAATGAAGATGGTAAATATCTAGAGGAGGGTACAAAATAAGAGGCAAATCTTAGGGGAATAGTTTTAGGAGCTGGTTGGATTGGTAACAAGTGGTAATAAGGGAAAACAATCCTATGAATCATCAATGATATGCCCACCCCTTTCCCAGTGCACCCTATAGGGCGTGCACTCAGAAATATTGAGACTCGATGGGTTTCTACAAGAAGATCTAAATATTATTCATTACCTTGCAGAAGATCTACAATAACAGTTAGGCTACCAAATTTTAAAAGGTGAAATAAAATATATTTTTTAAATTTCAGCTTGATTAGGTAATAATGATAAATTTATGATATTTTTTAAACTGTCATTCAACTATAAAATGCATTTATCTAGTTTGTAGGTGGTTATTTACCTTGTGGTAAATATATGGTAAGAATTAGGCTACTAAATTTGGATCAGTGATAAAAAAAATGTAGTATAAAATATATTTTTCAAATTTTAAGTCAACTAGATAAACTTAAGAAATTATATGGTGGTTTTTGTAATTGTTGTTCAGCCTGAAAACATCACCTGATAGTTATTGATAGTTAGGTGTTAATCTTAAAAATTAAAGGCAATCTGAATATTGGACATTTTTTAGAATGTCAAGGAAGTTTAAGACGCACCCCATAAATCTAGAGATGTCATATGAATACTCTAGTTTTGTCAAATAATTCAGTTTATGAAAGAGAACAAGTTGTATGGAGCAGGGGGAGTGGAGAATAGACCATAATAGAGTTAGTGTTATTTTCATGTTTTGTCTTAGAAAATAAGCCTGTATGGGAGTGTGATGTACTTTAGATGATCCAACCATTTAATTATTAAATGAATGATAATTTAAAGGTTTTAATTACTATTGTTTTCTACATGTTTGGCTTGAAATTATGTTGTGGTTTGAGTGAATATCTAAAGATCACACAATTAGAGGTTGTCCATAGGTGGATATCCTTTTTATGCTTTAATCACTTGGAAAATGGATAAGTCTAGATCCATGTGGATGATTGGATAGTCTTCTCATTCATTCTTCCTTAGTTTTTGTGTAGAATGTTCTACACATTAAATTCCTTCATAGGTCTAAATATTTTCATGTTTCACTACCTCATGTTATCAATAGATATTTTGTGTTGTCAATCTTACCCACTAGGTACCTTATATTTTATTCTTAGTTTGATTTATTATTATACACACACTTATTATCTAGTTATGCACCACCCATTATTGGTCCTTATTTTGTAATCTATAATATTTCACATCATTAAAAACTTGGTTCCAATTATGCTCTTCCTTATCTTGGTACAACACAATCTCTATGAACAACCCTTCTCACATCATTGCACTCTTACATCTTAGAAATTCCTTAGTATTTATTCACTATCACATAAATACCTACTTGTGTGCCTTTTTCTTTATTCCTTTTCACTTCCTATCTTTTGAACATGGTCATTATCCCTTTCCCGTGCTTTATGTCTTAGTCAAAAATTTTCAACCCATTATTCTCTAAACTCTGCACAAATCCAAGCTATCTTTCATTCATATAAGTGGACTCTTTTGAAGTCCCAAAAATCATCCAAATTTTTGTGTTGTGAAATTGCACACCAATTAAAAATTATTCTCTTATTAACTGACTCCCTTTTTGGGTGATGCAATATTTTTAATCTGCCTAGGATGCTCATGCATCGCTCATAAATGAAGGTGTCAAAAGTCAACCAAAAGGACTTGAAAATGCACCAATAAAACCTAATCTAAAACACATAAATATACTAATACCATATAAAATAATCACTTATGTACTAGAATTAGGTTTCCACATAAATATGGACCTTAATTTATTTAATAAAAACTTTCCTTAAATACATTGTTCCAAATAATATTTAGGGACTTTCAAAATAAAATTTAGGGACTTCATATTCATTGCTTGGAAAAAAATACAATGATTTACTTATACACTTTTATTTTGATGTTCTCATATTTTCAAGCTTTGAGAGCTATTATAAGTACTATTGCTTGTCTCATTTTACTTCTACAATAATTCTATGAGCTTCTGCTTGAATTGTGATACAAATTTTTAGTATAATATATAAATTTTTATTAAATATATTTATTTTTTATTTTTTAAATCAAATTGTGGAGATATTATAATATGAAAATTAAACCTCTCCGTTAAAGTGATATTCTAGCTATAATTTTGTTTTATCTTCTCGTATCTAAATTTCATTTTTTAGGATGGCAATCTAAATTTTCACCATAGAGTGTTATTTTAATAGATTTGTGCTCTATAGTTTCCTTGCATATACATATTAATGGAAACTTGATTTATTTTTTTAATGGTATTGATGATTTTTTCTTAGATTTCATATGTCAAGTCAAAAAAAAATGGTAGCAACATGTCTTGTGCTTACACAAAAAGATTCATAGTTTTCCTCTAAGTTAGAGCACACAAATTTTATCAATGCAACTCTTATATCATATTTTTTTTATATTGACATAAAACATATGCCACACCATAAAACATTTTTATTGAGTATTATTATAATTTATCTACCAAATAATTAACTCTATTGTAGTATTTGTATCAAACTTTTAATTTTTCTATGTTCCCAACCATCCAACATCCATCTAACATAGATACACATGATCTACAATCCACTCTTACATATAGGAAATATTCAAGCATACTTCGAGAAGGTAGCATGGTTAAAACAAACATACCTCTTCTCATTGTTAGACTATAAATATATGATATACATCTTTTCACATTTATTAGCATCCATAATAAGTTTTAGGTTATTTTATTAGGATAAATAATAGACTATCGATAAGACTATTGAGCATGTGAGGGATCATTAGTATATCAATAAATTTTCCACATCAATGAACATTTATGTATATTTACATAAACTTGTGATGGATATAAAACACTATATTCATTATAATGAATTAAATTCAACATCAAGATACTACATTTTCTGATTTGAAGCATTGGTTAACCACCATCACCAAGAATCTATACACTAACACCAATGGGGACCATTAATCTCTAAGGGGTGACAAATGATCCAAGCATGGAAAGGATCATTCAAAACTACCTTCCCATCGGGGTACTCTTACTAGTATTTGGTCACATACATAATACACCACGTTATTGTTGCATTATATAAAACATTTTTGAAATAGTAAAAAAACATGAATTTATTTCACATCTTTGTGTAAGATCAAAACACCTTTCAACCTTGAAAAAACTTTATAAACTATTTGTGATATAAAACAACTTAGAAACAACTGTAATAGTTTAAAAATTAAGAAACATCCATGCACTTTAGGATACGATATAAATATTATGCTACCTTATTTTGGTTAACACCATTTTAATGGCTTACCCTGGATCGATGACATCTTAGTCAACATAGTTTATTCGATGCTTCACTTGATTGGAATATCCAAACATAGATTATAACAATAATTATTTTTGCATAGTTTCATACTCATGCCAACCTTCTCACCATCATTCTAGCATCATGGCACATCTCCCATGTAACATTTAGCTTGATTATCACATCGCTACTTGACATAAATAACTAATGAAAGATTCTAAGTACCATAAAATATTTTGAATGTTTGTGCATCCCACATAACATGTGTACCTATATGGTATCCTACACCATCTGTATATCTATTTTAACTCTTACTTACTTATGCAACAATAATATGAATACCATATACACATGCATTCTCGCATATCTTGTGCATCACTCAAGCAATGCACATTACTCATGTGATATTTATGACATCCTTAGGTGCTTTAGAATCATCAAGACAAATATCACACAAAACTTATCTCATTTCATGACTTTAAAATATCCATGACATCTTACACTATGCACACATGCTGGAAATACCCTTGCACACTTATACAATGCCTTGTAACATATTGGGCACTAGTCTACCTCAAAGGATTATTAAAAATTGCATGGACATTTTTCACCACATCCCACCATGTGGTGGGGCACAACTATGTGCTTTTTCATAATCACTTGTGAATGTATTTCACATTATAATTTCAATTGTCACACTTGTAATAATTCTAGTTGTCACTGAAGAAGAAGATGAACCGTTCTTGTAATTGTTCTCTTTTATTACAAATATTTTTTGTTGTAATCAAATTCTTTTATTGATATATGGTAAATAATCCAATAGGAAATCATTATCCATGCACATGACATGTATCCTAAATACTTGAAATCCTCAAGTATCATGTATCAGATTATCATTTTTCCCACACGTTAGCATGGCTTAAGTATGTAATATTATTAGGCCATTTAAAACACATCGTCTAGACTAGAAAAAATAGTTAGGATTGTTTATGTCCCTGATCATGGTAAATTTCATTCCCATCCTTATTTAATCAACCATAATAAATAAATAAAATATAGGATGTGTTTCCCATTTCTAATCACACAAGTTTACATTCTCGATCTTACTTTATAGTTACACATATCTCTAATATATATGTTTTTAATTGAATATAAGTAGCATTTTTTAATAATATATTTATATTTGAATGTGTATTGGTTATTTTTTATCTTTTAAACATTCCATTTTAAGATTTATAATTATATAATATTATTTGAACAAAATTGTCTACTTTTAAAAGTAGTAGTTTTGTTCATTGTAAAACCTTCTAGATACCTTATGGATCACTAAACCCTCATTTAGGGACATGATTTGAATTCAAACACATGTATATAATAAACATAATAGAAAATCAAACCTAATATGAATAACCCAACCATTATCCTTATCAATCAGATGAAAATAAATATCAGATGTTATATTCTCTTTCACTGATTCTTGATTTCTTATTTTGGTATAGTGGGTTTTCTATATGAATGAAATGATTTTATTTTGGAACCTTAAAAAATGAATCTTAGAATCAAATCCTTATTTTAAATGCACTCATATACCCATATAATTTTTAAACTAATTTTAAGACATTATTAGCATACAAACTAAAAATTAATAAATAAGAAAAGATGAAAAACATGCCCACACAAACATTAAAAAAAGAGTCAAATGGTAAAATTTACCCAAGAAAATGAGTGTACCCATATTTAATTAACAAAAACCTTGAAACAACAAAGAATGGACAAGGAAAGGGGAAACAAAGAAGCATAAAGGGTCAAAAGAAAATATATAAAAATAAAAGTGTCACAAGTCAATCAAAAAACATGAAAATGCACTCATAAGAGATTATTTTGAACCAATAATATAAAACACATAAATATACTAATACAAATTTAAGATTCTACATAATTTTTGGACATCAATCCCTCTCAATAAAACTCTACTCAAATTCATTATTTGAGAAAAATATTGATAACCTTTTACACTTATGATAGTCATATTTTCATACTTTTAGAGTTTTGGAAAGTTGTTAAATTTAATTTTCAATGTCTTATTTTCTTTCCACAATATTTGTATGAGCATCTCTAAGAATTTGTACACAAGTTTTTAGCATAGTATAAAAAATCCTCTTAAATTTATTTATGTTTTGTTATCAATAAAAATAAAAGTGGAGAAGTTATAATTTGAAAAGATAATCTCTTTTTTAAAATGATAGTTTAGTTTTTAATTTTTTTATATTTTTTCCTTTGTATAATTTTATTATAAAATATTTATTTCTAAAACTTTAATCTCTTTTTTTTCCTTCTATATATATTAACAAAATATTTTATTTTTATAAATAAAATTATTTTAATTTTATATAAAATATCTATTTCACATGATATTGTTGTCTTGAATCATTGACACACTTCTTCTTGTCACATATTGGGTATTAATCTAACTCAAAGCATTATTAAACAACTACATGGACATTTTTCACCATGTCCTACCATGCCATGGGGCACCCTCTATCTGTATGCTTTGTCATAAGCACTTTTGAATGTATTGCACATTGTAATTTCAATTGTCATACTTGCAATAATTCTATCTATCACTCAAGAAGAAGATGAACCATTCTTGTAACTGTCCTCTTTTTTTACAATTATTTTTTGTTGTAATCAAATTATTGTATTGATATATGGTAAAGAATCCAATAAAAAATTATTAACCATGTACCCAACATGTGTCCTAAATACTTGAAATCCTCAAGTATCATGTATCAGATGATCATCTCTCTCAAATGCTAGCATGGCTTAAGTATGTAACATTACTGGACCATTCAAAACATATTGTTTATACTATAAAAAATAGTTGGGATGGTTTATCTTCTTGATCATGGGAAACTGCATTCCCATCCTTATTTAATCAAGCACAATCAATAAAAACTAGCTAGGATGTGTTTCATGTTTCTAATCACAAAAATTTATATTCTTGGTCTTACTTTATACATTACACATATCTCTAATACATATTATTCTAATTGAATAGAAGTAGCATTTTTTTTCTAATCTCTTTATATTTGAATGTGTATTGGTTATTTTGTATCTTGTTTACATTCCATTGTAAGTTCTATAATTATATAACATTATTTGAACAAATATGTTTACTTATAAAAGTAGTAGTTTTATTCGTCATGAAACCTTCTAGATATCTTATGGATCACTAAACTCTCATTTAGGAACATATTTTGAATTCAAAATACAAGTATAAAAGAAAATCAATAGAAAATCCAACATAATATCAAGAACCCAACCATTATGATTATCAATCAGATGTAAATAAGTAATAGATGTTATATTATCTTTCACTGATTCTTAACTTCTTTTTTTGGTATAGGGGGCTTTCTCTATTAATAAAATGATTTTATTTTGAAACCTTAATAAATGAATCTTAAAATTAAATCCATGTTTTTTTAAGGACATTATTAGCATACAAGCTAGAAATTAATAAACAATAAAATGTGACAAACAACCCACACAAACATCAAAAAAAGAATCAAATGGTAAAAGGTACCCACAAAAAAACAAATGAGTGTACTTGCATTTACTTACCAAAAACCCAACAACAACAAAGAATGAAAAAGGAAAGGGAAACAATGCATAAAATAAGGGGTAAAAATAAAGGAGATAAATATAAAGATTAGAAGAATTCTATGGAACAACAAAGAAGAATAAAAAGTCATAAAGAAGAAATATAGAAGTAAAAGTGTTACAAGTATGAAAATACACTAATAAGAGTTTATTTTGAACCAATAATCTAAAACACATAAATATACTAATACAAATTTAAGCTCATCTGTAAGTTTTGAACTTTAATCCCTCTTAATATGTTCTAAAATAAATTAATAATTTTGTATAATTTAAAGACAAAATATATGTTATATGAAAATTTCAAAAACTTAAAACTACATATTTTTTATCTTTAAATTATTTTTAATATTAAATTATGAAAATATAGCTTTGATGTGATTCTTTTTATCTAATTAATGATTTATTTGAAGGTTAAAAGGATGATCTACCGTATATCTATTTTATTAGCACGTTAAGACACATTGTTCACCCCCACAACTTGGAATTTTGGTTAAGATGGGTGGCATAAAGATTAAATGTTTTTAAAATATGTTCATTTAAGTTGGCCTAAACATGGGTTAAATTGTTCATGTCTATTTTTTTTTTCTTCATTAAAATGATGATAAAGAGAAGTAGATTTAAGAATATATTTATGAAAGGTAAAATGTTTGTAGGAGTTAAATTTAATAGTCATATATGTTTCAATTTATTTCCTTCATTTCTTAGTTTTGAAAGTAGATAAAAGAAAGTGAGTATTAAGGTGTGTGGATGATTACCTCGTATAATGTGTGCATTGATCTAGATGATTGTGGGAACTCCTCTTTGACTAGGGAGGATAATCTGCAAATCACAAGAAGACTAGAAGAGAGTTTTGTTAGATGGTAGGTTGAGTGGATTGCCTAGCATATGCTAGATCCAAGAAGCACAAAGCTTTTTAGGATGTTTTCAATCCACTTTTAAGACAATTAAGTTGAAACTAATATAATAAATATACTTGCATTCAAATGATAAGAAAGTAGATATGCAAGAAGATAAATAATGTACCTGATAAAAGACACGATGCACAAGTGTATTAAGGTTAGATCTAGAGAATTAGAGTATAGTCTATAGACAAGTTAAGAACAAAAATAGGGGTTTGATTGGCTGAAAGAGGGAGAAAATAACAATCTATTATTTTCTCTGACAGTGACCATCAACAGTCAAGGTGACTGACGATGGATGAACCTGATAGGTGATGGTTAGGTAAGTGATGATGGTTGCAATAACTGTCAATGGTTTCCTATGGGTGCCTGTTGAGGATTAAAAGGATGGTTGAGATGAGGTAACTGAGGGGTAGAAGGAGGGATATGGGAAATATGGATAAGGAAGGATGTGCAGATATACTGATCAAGATAGAAAACTCAAATGATAGAAGAAAATACTAAAACAAGTAAATGATACTTATATGATGCCAAGTGGATGATAGTTGAAACTTGAATAGAGTTTAACAACATAATAGTACTCCTGCCTTCAAAAGTTACATGGATAAAGCTTCACAGTTTTGGATGCCTACACAAAAAGAACAAAATAATCTAGATCCAAATTTTGGGATCCTAAAACCCCTCCAATAGCCCTACATTTATATCAAAAACTTGTTAAATGAGGAGAGAAGCTTTGAGGGAAAGTTGCTAAGTTGGGAGGATAAAGATGCATGTTTTTATTAGTTTTTAAAAGCTAGTTTTAAATCAAGTTTCCATTTTGGAGGGTGTTATTCTTGAACAAAGATGGAAATGCTTTTAAATCTTAAGGCAAGGTTTATGATGACAACCATCGATGGTTAACTAATTAACGACGGTCGAGGGCCATGAGCAAATGGGTGAAAAGGGCTTGACTTAAGTGATATGTTCAGAGGGTGTTTTAACATAATGAAGTCATAAATAGGTGTTAGGAGGTTAGGTGGGGTCCATAGGTCAAGTCGACATCAAAAACTATCATTGTGTAGTTTTTAAGTGTCTACATTTTTCCCTTTTGTGTTATGTAACTTTAAGCAAGCTGCAAAATAAAAATAGGTAATTGGTCAAGGTCTAGGTCTAGTTACCCTGAGTGTGAGAGGGAGGAGGTGTTCCCCCTCAAACCAAGAGTCAATGAGGTATGGGTGAATTGGGTCAGGGTTTGACAAAAGGGAGATCATAAGTTTGTTGACCCTACCATGCCTAGAGTGTGACTAAGTGCAAGACCCAAGAGCACACAAAGACTAACATTACCATGTTGGGATCAATAAGGTCATATACTAGGATAAGTGAGAAGGCAACTCATCCCTAGCATTGGGCATAGCTGATTGGGTCACACTCATCAAGTGTCTTAGAAAGGGTCGATGTTTACTCAGGTATCTAGGGTAGGAAGTGCTCCTGAGAAGAACACAAATGTTCAGGTCACTCATGATGGAGTGCATGTATGCAAAAGTTCCATCATGGGAAATTTGGTCAAGGCATTCAGTATGACCAAAGCAAAGTCATCAAAAGGTGTGTGAAGAGGTTGGTGAAGGTAAATGGGTCAGGTTATTAATTAGATAGGGGTGGTCAAGTTGATTCCTAATACATGAGGCAAGAGGACGTTGCCTACATAGTCTGGTGGATAATGAATCTAATATAGATTTTAGGCCTAATGTAGTTCTTGGTGTTGGGGAGAAAGGACTCCCAATGAGCTAAGAAATGGGTTACTGCATGTGGAGGTAGGTCAAGAGTCTAGTTGAGGTGACAAGAAGGAAAGAAAAAAGTTTAAAAATTTGAACCCTAATCATCAATGATCAGGGTTAACTAATGACGGTTGGATGATTGTCAATGGTTAGGGTCAATCATGGATGGTTATCTAACTATTGACAGTTGGGTCAAAACCCTAAAACCATGGACAAAAGGTCAATGATAACCCAAGTTATCCTCATTTGTAAATTGAAGCTTTGTGATTTGTGTTTTTTGAGTGGTGGTATGAATAATGTCCTATAGTGGAGTGTACTAATGAGTTGGCAACAGGAGATTGGTGGTAGAGAGAGATGGTGGGGTTGAGATAGATTCATAGGTGTTGCAAGACAAGTTAAGGGATGTGGATTGAGATGATGTCACCGATCATGAAATGAGGTAGGCTATGTATTAAATTAGAAGTGAATTGTAATGTGTGAATTAAATGGTAAGAAGATAACTAAGTAGGCTAAATTAGGGAACTATGGGTTTAGAGGTTTGGCATTAGGGTTTAACTATTTTTTGTTTTTATTTACAAGATTTAATTTTGTGGGGGGTGTATTATTTGTAGAGAGATTGGTTGAAATGTGCTAGGGTAGAAAGAAGTTATGGGCAGTATAAAAGGAGTTAGAGTTAGAGGAAGAGATCAAGAGGTCAAACTGCACCACCGATGGTCACCTAACAATGATTGTTGATGGTTGTCCCCAATCGGTGGTGGTTGATCCTAAGGGAAAAATTCCCAAGGGGAATGTCGGTGGTTAGAGAGAAATGTCAGTGGTCAACAGGTTGGGTTGGAGAGAGGGGTTGGGAGGGTTGGTTGGTGACTTGGGTTAGGGAAAGAGTTAGATTTAGTTGAGGTGAGGAGAGTTGGGGTAGGACTTTTTTAAGAGTTTAGTTGGTATGGAACGTTAAGGTAAGTTGGGTGAGGGAAATAGGTAAAACTAGGCTAGGTTAGTAATAGGTAAACTTGGGTTAGGTGTGTGTGCTAGTTGAGGTGGGAGAATAAGATGTGGGTTGATTTAGGAGCTGAAGTTGATATATAACAATTTTGAGGTAAATGTGGGTCTAGGTAGGATAGTAAAAGGTGGGGTCAACTAGAAAATAGGGGTATAGAGGAAACTGTATGGAAAAATAGTTGTTGTGTGTATAGGTAATTGAAATAGGGTAGGTTCCTAATTTGATTCATGAGACAAATGTTGTTATAGGCACATGAGCAGATCTAGCTATGAGATCAGGTGTCCAAGATGTTTGTAGAGGTGAGGGATGTGATGTCAGTAGAGGATTGGTACCACATGGAGGTGGTGGGTTTTGGATGGATGCGGCATTACTAGCACATTCCTAGGGATGTCAAGATGATAGTCACCCTCATCGAGAGATGGGACCTGATGACTAATACCTTTTGGTTGTCGATGGAAGAGATGACCATCTTGTTAGAGAATGTATATCAGATTACACGTTTAAGCATCCATGGAGATCCCATTTATCACGTAGAGGGGGTTGATATTGATGAGTGTTTGGAGATGCTATATGGGGATAATGTAGGTGCGACATAGTTCCATACTAGAGGCTTCAACATTAGGATACTATACTAGAGAGCTCCAAGAGAGAGACATTTACTCACTATGTTGTAGTTAGTAGTTATTTGTTATGCATTTCTAGATTCTATTAGAGGGAGATACCCTAGTGTGTTATTGAAGGTTTTGGTGGAGTTATTTTTCGGTGGAGTTGTATTTGAATGGGCACAGGTTCTCCTAGTGTAGATATAAAAAGAATTGTAGGGGTTTAGGGCTCACAGGTGATATGGCATTAGCATGGGTTTTATTCTACACTACTGAGCATTTAATCACATACGAGTATTGAGACCCCTAGGCCTTTCAATAGAGGGGTACCATCCAATAGATTATGTGGTTAGCTTTTACCGATGGAGGAGAGATGGGGCCATGACAGGTGTGGGTGGTGGCTCTCAAGATATTGATTAGTTTAGAAGAGCTTTGGAGGGCTTAGTTCCTGGTGATGTAGTGTGGAGGCTGTATCAGACATGGCTAGTGTGGGTCAAATATAGGTTCCACACCTTATTTTTATATAGTTGGAGATGGGCCTATGGGAGGCATGATGGGGAAATAGAGTGCATCCCCTTTGAGTGGGTGTGACATTAGTTTGGTCTGGTATAGGGTACCCCACTAGAGTTTATACAATATATGAGGGAGGATGCTAATTTATTCCTGCCCAAGCCATAACCATAGGAGGATCGGCTAGATCATGAGGAACTCCCCTTCAGAGATGGGGATGACACTAGGTGCATAGTTGATTACCTTGCTTGGTTTCAAGGGAGGTATACATCCATGGATTTTGGTTTGGGAGATGGGGACTAGAAGTTGATGGATATTGACTCGAGTTAGGTACCAACATAGAGAGATACATAGGAAGTAATGATGTTGACAACAACATAGGCCTAAATTACTATGTTATAGGGGTAGATTACCACTCTTCAGGGATAGATTGCCACTCTTCAAGGCTAGCTAGGAGGAGTGATAGTACAAAGAGACTAGGTGCAGTCATAGGCCACCATTTTATAGGGTCAAGTAGCCACTTTATAGGGTTAGGTGGCTAGTTTATAGGGGTAGATTATGTCGATGATAGGAGAGCAAGATCAGGTGAGGACCTCACTTAGCTTGGTGACTCAGGAGAGGGACTCTCTACGGTGGCCTAATGGAGTAGCAATGGCACCTCTAGGTTTTGTGACATAGGTCAGGTACCTAGAGGCCATATAAGAGTTGCATTACTATGAGGTCATTGTGCTAGTACAGTATCCTAATAAGTAGACATGGGAAGAGTACCAAGTTAGCTTAGCTAGTGGAGTGACACTTGCAACACTAGGTCAGTGGGCTATGGTAGTAGGTCAGTCGATAGGGCCTCCACCTGGGACAGGTACAGGTTCTAGCTCAGGTGTTCAAGGGTCATGAGCAGAGATCTTATGTGATGTATTTTGATATTTTGACATTGGCCTATGTGTCAAGATGTGAGATGTGTGTGTGTGTGTGTGTGTGTGTGTGTTTTGAGATGAGCTTATGTTGTTCATGCATTATGAAATGAATATTTATGTAAGAGAACTATGATGTTGATGATTATTTTGTATAGTTTAGGCATGTGATTCTGATTTATGATATGATGCTTATAGAATGATGTTGTGATTTGATTATGATTCAATGTTTATTGATGTGGAAGTTTTAATTATGACACTCTATCATTGATGGTATTAGGTATGATGTCATTTCCATATGATGATGATGATGTTTTGATGAGTTAATCATAATGTAATTTGGTATGTTCATTTTGATGTTATGGTTTATGGACCATTGTTATACTATGATTAACACATGATGTTAATTTTACATATGTTTGGGTAAAATGTTAAATAAAATATGATGTTTGTTTAATGATACAAGGGTATATGTGTGGTAGAGGTAAGGGAGACATTTATGTCCACATGTTTGGATAAGATAAGGAGCATGGTGCCTATTGCTAGTGAGAACTGAACAATAAGAACCCATAGATGGATCAACTTAGAGAACACAAACACATCAAATGTTTTGTAAGAACATATTTTATTAAGAAAACTAGTATCCTGACCACTTCATGCCAACTAAGCTCATAATCCCTTAAATTCATTTTTAGGTGATAGGTAGGGATTTGAATCAGTGGGTAGAGGAAAATGAAATATGTGGGTAGTGAAGTGATTGGCTTTTCCATAGGTGACCAAAGAACCTTAACAGACAAGTCCATGCCATTGGTATGTTGTATAATAATGTGTAGTCTGATCAATGCGGGAAGTCTACTTGTACTATAAAAGTTTATTACATCTTAATTAGATAGTAGGTAGACTGACCGATGTGAGAAGTCCACAATTAGTAGATATAAGAGCCAATTGCAGCCTATTAATCTTTTATTGCTTTATAAGTTATTGAAGCTAATTGATGCGGGAAGCTTTGATTGAATATTTTTTATATCCATCCTTCGAAGGTGTGGTCTAAGGATTTATTTTTTTATAGTTATCCTTTAAGGGAGTAGTTTTATTTAAGCAACTTTTGATTTGATGTGGCAACTGTCCTTCAAGGGAGTAGTCTGCTATTTATTTTTGAAGTATGGATATATTTTAAATTGAAATTAGGCATGGACAATTTTATTCAAGTTTGAAAGGTCTACCCATGCAGAGTCAGGATCTAGATATAGAAGGTTTGTTAGAGGAAGGGGTTTTAAAAAACAATTGACCATGGGATTCCATCTATTAAAAGATGAAAAGTATCCATGAAAACCATGCTATGGGTAGATTTGGGCTACCCATATTTAGGATTAGGTTATTACTGTGATGGATGAATCACATGGTTCTATACAATCAATTGATCTTAAAAGAGATAGAAAATAAGGTTAATTGACCAAGAGACAAGCTTAAGTGAGACACGAAAGTGTGTTTGAACCTTGTTTTAACAATGAGAAAGATGAAAATGTGATACATTGATGGGTTCAAGCTCTGGCCTACCCTCGAGAGAGGATAAATGATAAACACCTGATCCATACTTATGGGTTATAATGTAGGGTCCTAACCAGTTAAAAGCAAACTTACCTTTCTTGGTCTTTTCAATGTTAGTGACGTGTTGGTTTTTCTTGAGGAGGAGATTTTTGATGTTGAATTCTCATTTTTTCAGATGTTTATTGTATGCACATTTGATATGCTCTTGATAAACATGAAGGTGATTAAGGGCAGCAAGATGATGCTCATCAAGAAGTTTTAAGCATGCTAAACATTCTTGATGATAGTCACTTTCATCAAGAATCATGCAAGGATATGCAGAGAGATGGAATTTGGACTTCAAGAGGTAAGACCGCCTTGGCTCTAAAAATAAGAGAAAAAGGCATAGCACCTGTAACAATTTAGATACTAGTGTGGTAAGCACATAAAGAAAATGGGATATGAAGGTACCAATCTTTACCAGAAGCACTGACTACCTTAGTGAGAATTTTGATGAGGGTTTTGTTGTTAGCCTTAGCTTGTCCATTGGCTTATGGATGATAAGGTGAGGAAAAGCTTAGGTCGATACCAAAAGTGTCACAAAGTTCTTGAAAATTTTTATTTTTAAATTATTTATCATTATGAGTGATGATTTTGTGAGGAACACCAAAGTGACAAATGATGAAATGGTTGATAAAATCAATGATTTTTTTAGCTTTGATTGAGATTAGGGGGATGGCTTCTACCCATTTGGTGAAATATTCCATAGCAGTGATGATATATTGATGTCATTGTGAGGAATGTGAATTGATTTCTCCAATAAGATCAAGACCCCATTATGAAAAGGGCCAATAGTCAATTGACACTTGAAGACCATGAGGAGGTGCATGATGAAGGTTAGCATGTTGTTGACATTTGACACATTTTTTGATATAGTCACAACAGTCTTGATTGAGTGTGGGCCAATAGTAACCTAGGCAAAGGATACGTTTAGCAACTCCCAGACTTTTGAAGTTCCCCCCATAAATGCCATCATGTACTTCTTTGATGGTGTGAGAAGCCTCATTGCTACGAAAGCAATGAAGGAGGAGATCGTCAAAGCCTCATTTATAAAGAATGTCCCCTAACATTAAGTAATGAGAGGTGATTTTAATAAAAGATCTATTAGCATTTCTAAAAAGATATGAAGGGAGGATACTGATGTTAAGATAATCGAAGATTTGATTGTACCAAGTGTCGAAAGATGATGTTTCTATTTGGTAAAGGGTAGGAAGATCAGGGCTGAGTTAGGATGGTGTGACGAAATGGTAGATGGTGACAAATAGTTTAGAGTTAGTAGGTTGAGATGGAATTTGGGATGCAAGGGAAGCCATTGTGTTTACAAATTGTTTTGTAGAATGAGGGACTGATTGGATGATATAATGGTCAAATGATGCTAATAGTTTATCAACAAGTTATTTATATTTTATAAGAATGTCATTTTTACATTGATAGGCTCTTGTGACTTGGTTGATAATATGTTTAGAGTCTCCAAAGATGCTAATTGTTTTGATTCCCAAAACTAGAACAATTTGGAGACCTATGACCAAGGCCTCATATTTAGCTATATTATTAGTGCATTCGAAATCAAGTTTGAAATATAAGAGAAGAACTTCCCCATTGAGAGGAATAAGGATTATGCTGATAGCCCCACCATTTTGACATTTATAGCTGTCAAAATACATAGTCATTTGGTAGGTGTGTTCTTCTGAAGAAAGGGTAGCTATAAACTCATCTCGAAAGGTAAGAGAGGACGTTTCATTATCGAGGAGTGTAGCTTCAGCGAGTTGGTCCACAATTACTTGCCCCCTAATGGACTTTTGTGGAAGAAACTCAAGATCAAAATCCAATAATAGCATGAGCCTCTTGGCCATACATTGGTTGTGATATACCCTGGAGTGCATATACTTGAGGGGATCAATGTTAGTAATGACATAAGTTTTGTGCTTAAGAAGATAGTGATATAGTTTAGACGTCACAAAAAATAAGGCAAGGCAAAGTTTTTCCATATGGGTATATCGGGTTTCATAGTCAATGAGAGTATGACTGATCTAATAAATGGCTTGCTCTTTATTTTGGTCATCATGATGAGCTAGCATGGCCCCCAAGGAATGATTGGTGGTAGATATGTATAGATAAAAAGGTTGATCCTTTTTTGGAGGAATAAGGACTGGTGGAGAGAGAAGATATTCCTTGATTGCATCAAAGCCCTGTTGACATTCTTTGTGAGGCCTCCGCTATGAGCTGCTCCAACCATTCTTCAAAGGGCACAGAAAGCTTATATGCAGAACAGAGCAACAAGAGGCCTTCGGACAGGGAAAGACAATCGACGCTTTCGCGGCCGGGAGGGAGGCCGTCGATGTACGGGAGAGCCAGAGATACGAAACGAATATGCGATCCGACCGCCTGGGATTTCAATTTGGAGGCACTCTCAGTGGTGGTGACGAAGCTGACGGAGAGGCCTTCTGAAGTGAGCAGATTAGCGAGTCTGAGGAAAGGAATGAAATGGCCCTGTGCCATGTAAGGGAACATTACTACATGCTTACTTTCTGCCATTGCAAAACACGCGCAGCCGCCTCCTTGCCCTCTCACATCCCCAAATTAGGATTGAAGCGGAGCACGAAATAGTCACAAATAAAAGGAGAGGCTAGCGTTGGCAAAACATATATTTTTTATTTTTGGTAGTTGAAGTTGGTGATCTAATTAATTTTCAGAAACCTAAATTTATTTTTCATCTTTAAATTATTTTTAATATTAAAGTTATGGAAATATACGTTCGATATGATTCCTTTTTATCTAATTAATGATTTGTTTGGAAAGTTAAAAGGATGATATGACGTGTATAACTTGGACTTCCGGTAAGATGGGTGGCCTTCATTTAAAGTTGGCCTTCACAAAGAAGGACAGCTGACGGTAAGCCAAAGGAATAATAAAAACCGAAATTGGGTGGTTATAATTCATTTTCATTAATGTATAAGTACATTTTATAAAAATGTTAAATGATCCTCTCCGGCTCCTAAACAATAATCATAAAATGCCAATGCCATCCACGTTAATATATGAGATAAAAGAGTTGATATAAACTCAACGTATGGGATAGAAGAGTGATATAAACTCAGCGTATGGGGAAGCATAAGCTCTAAAATAAAATAAAAACATGGGTTAAATTGTTCATGTCTGTGTTTCTAGGAGTTAAATTTAATAGTTATATATATTTCAATTTATTTCCTTCAGTTTTTAGTTTTGAAAGTAGATAAAAGAAAGTGAGTATTAAGGTGTGTGGATGAATATTTGGTATAATGTGTGTGTTGATCCAGATGAATGTGGGAACTCCTTTTTCACTAGGGCGGATAACCTGTAAATCACAAGAAGATTAGAAAAGAGTTTTGTTAGATGGTAGGTTGAGTGGATTGCCTAGCGTATGCTAGATCCAAGAAGCACAAGGCTTTCTAGGACGCTGTCAATCCACTTTTAAGACAATTGAGTCAAAAATAATATAATATATATACTTGCATTCAAATGATAAGAAGATAGACATTCAAGAAGATAAATAACGTCCCTAATAAAAGACATGATGCACAAGTGTACTAAGGTTAGGTCTAGAGAATTAGAGCAGAGTCTGCAGATAAGTCAAGGACAGAAACATGGGTTTGATTGGCTAAAAGGGGGAGAAAATAACAATTTGTTATTTTCTCTGACAGTGACCGACGACGGTCAAGATGACCGACGACGGATGGACCTGACCGACAATGGATGGACGTGACCGACGATGGATGGACTTGACCGATGACAGTTAGGTAACCAACGATGGTTTCTTGTGGGTACCTGTGGAGGATTAAAAGGATGGTTGAGATGAGGTAACTGAGGGATAAAAGGAGGGATATGGGCACTATGGATAAAGAAAGATGTGCAGATATACTAATCAAGATAGAAAACTCAAATGATAGAAGAAAATGCTAAAACAAGTCAATGATACTTGTATGATGCCAAGTGGATGATAGTTGAAACCTGAAGAGAGTTGAACATCATAATAGTACTCCTGCCTTCAAAAGTTACATGGACAAAGCTTCACGGTCTTGGATGCCTGCACAAAGAGAATAAAAGAATCTGGATGCAAATTTTGAGATCCCAAAACCCCTCCAAAAGCCCTACATTTATAGTAAAAACTTGTTAAATGAGGAGAGAAGCTTTGAGGGAAAGTTGCTAAGTTGGGAGGATAAAGATGCATGTTTTTATTCGTTTTTAAAAGCTAGTTTTAAAGTAAGTTGCCATTTTAGAGGGTGTTATTCTCGAACAAAGATGGCAATGCTTTTAAAGCTTAAGGCAAGGTTTATGACCACAACCATCGATGGTTAGGGTCAACCGTCGATGGTTACCCTAATCAATGACGATCGAGGGCCACAAGCAAATAGGTGAAAAGGTGATCCAAAACTCAAAAGTTCTGGTTGACGAATATTTCAATAACACATAAATAACACAATAACAATGGATTCTCTGAGAAGAGATGTCGTATTACTTAACAACCGCAATACAAATATAGGCTTATCTCTAAAAAGAGATATTTTGTTGAATAAAAAAATTGCAGATACAGAACATACGCTTATCTCTAAGAAGAGATGTCTACCTTCCCTTTTCGGGTTACAATGCATTTATACATATTTTTGAAAACATCAGGAGATTGAGTGGCTCGAGGAATTAACGGTGACCTTTTAAGAATGAGTGGCTCGAGAGAAATAATAGAATTAAAACAGTACAGCGCTTGAGGACAAAATGGCTTGAGGAAATAACTGTCACCCGAATGGTCACCCAAATGGTTGCCCGAATCATTTCAGCCACCCGAGTGGTCGCCCAAAGTGTTGCGCAGATCATTCCTCCCTCCTTGAAAAGCAATGGTCCCCATTGCGTCACCGTTCCCCATCAGGTGTGGTAGTTGTGTCTTGATTTGATTCTTGATGCACACTTGGAAGGGACTGTGGTTTATGGAACTGTGCGGGGCTCGATTGTTCACCATTTTTGTCTGACCATCAGTCTATGGATGGAAGGCTGTGAACTTCTTCAGCGCGGTATCTATTTGCTTCTGTTGTTGTGTTGTCAGGGCTATAACATTGGCCCTTTTGGATTCCTGTGGCTTGACCACCATGAAAACAAATTTCTTGGCGCTACGCAGAGAGACAGATGTGGAAGGTGGTACTTCTGATACCATGTAGCACCATTTTCCAAGAGTGAGAGTGATCCGTCTAGTTCTTGATTCATATATACCATGTTGATCATACATGAATGGCTGACCAAAGAGTACATCACAAACATCTAGATTGACCACATCACATAAGACCTCATCTTGGAAATGTTGTATTGCATATGAGAGAAGACATTGGTGGGTGACACAGAGGTCTCTCCCTGGGCTCAACCATCCAATACTGTATGGTTTTTGGTGAGGCTTCATGAACAGATTTAGGCTTTTTATAACATTAGTAGAGATTAAATTCTTTTGACTTCCGCTATCAAGAATGAAATGTAGAGGCTTACCTTTCACCCATAACTTAGAGTGAAATAACCTTTCCTTGTCATCTAGCATCTCATCGTGTGTCTGTGATGAAGCTACAATGGCTTTAGGATCAGCATCTATAATTTCTTCTTCAACCTCTTCGACTGCAGGGTCTGTATGAGGTAGAGCAGTAGATGTTGAGGATGGTGACTCAGAAAGTAGTGATTTGATGGCTCGACATTCTTTTTTGGAGTGGGTTCCAGATTTGTGATAACCACACCACTTCCTGGTCTTTCCTTCCTTTTGCTTCTAATTTTGGCCTCGTGTTTGACCTTCTTTATCACTTTTCCATTTTGAAGACTGATTCTTTATATCCATTCTTCCATGCTTCTGCTCAATCTTTACTGTGAACTTGTATGCCTCACCGATGGTTTCCAAATTGAAGAGTTTCATTTCCCCCCGGATGTACCATTGTAGTCCACCATGATATTTGAGAGTTTTATGTTTCTCACTTTCTTGAATGCCCAGTCTTGTAGACAAAGAATGAAAAGTGTCTGTGTCATCTTGCACAGATTGGTCCTTGCCTTGGTGAAGTTGTTGCCACTGTATGTACAGATCATCATACGCGCCAATGGGATAGTATTCTTATTTTACTACTTCTGTAAAATCATCCCAGGTGGGTTCCACCCCAAGGCCAATGATATCCATATTGAACCTCTTTTTGTACACTTCCCACTAGTTTTTCATGGGCAATGATGATTTCAAAAGAGCAAAAGTGATCTTTTCTCCATCGGTGAACTTATTTACAGAAAAGTAGGACTACAGTTGATCCAACCAATTTTCCACTGCATCAGCATTGATTTTGCCTTCAAATGTGGGAATATCAAAATTTACCTGCACCTTGAAGGGTGTTGGGGCACTAAAAGGAAGCTCCCTTGATGAGGAACCTGGATGTGTAGCTACGGAGCCAAAATTTCCCATTAGAAGTGTTTGAAGAATTTGAGCAAATTATTGGAGCATCTACGCTTGTTGCCGCTGGAGGGCTTCATTCACCATTTCCTTGAAAGGATCAGATGTCTCAGTGTCGTCTGCCATTTGAGGTCATTTAGGGTGCATAGGTGGAGCGTTTAGAAGCTCTGTCACTTCCCACCCAAGTTTCCTGTATCTTGACCTCGTCCTCGGGAACATACACTCTCAAGACAAACCGCTCTGATACCACTGATCCAAAACTCAGAAGTTCTGGTTGATTAATATTTTAATAGCACAAAAATAACACAATAACAATGGATTCTCTGAGAAGAGACATCATATTACTTAACAACCACAATACAAATATAGGCTTATCTTTGAAAAGAGATGTTTTGTTGAATCAAAAAATTGTAGATACAAAACATATGCTTATCTTTGAGAAGAGATGTTTGCCTTCCCTTTTCAGGTTACAATGCATTTATACATATTTTTGAAAACATTGGGAGATTGAGTGGCTCGAGGAATTAACGGTGACCTTTTAAGAATGAGTGGCTCGAGAGAAATAAAAAAATTAAAATAGTACAACACTCGAGGACAGAATGGCTCGAGGAAATAACTGTCACCTAAATGGTCACCCAAATGGTTGCCCGAATCATTTTTGCCACCTGAATGGTCACCCAAAGTGTTGCTCAGATCAAAAGGGCTTGACTTAAGTGATATGTTCGGAGGGTATTTTAACATAATGAAGTCATAAACCAGTGCTAGGAGGTTAGGTGGGGTCCATAGGTCAAGTTGACCTCGAAAACTATCATTGTGTAGTTTTCAAGTGTCTACATTTTGCCCTTTTCTATTATGTAACTTTAAGCAAGCTGCAGAACAAAAATAGGAAGTTGGTCAAAGTCTAGGTCCAGTTAACCTAAGTGTGGGAGGGAGGAGGTGTTCCCTGTCAAACCAAGAGTCAATGAGGTATGGGTGAATTAGGTCAGGGTTTGACAAAAGGTTGTTGACCATACCATGCGTAGAGTGCGACTAAGTTCAAGAGCCGAGAGCACACAAAGACTAACATTACCATGTTGGGATCAATAAGGTCATGTCCTAGGATAAGTGAGAAGGTAACTAGTCCTCAACATTGGGCATAGTTGATCGAGTCACACTCATTAGGTGTCCTAGAAAGGGTCGATGTTTACTTAAGTATCTAGGGTAGGAAGTGCTCATGAGAAGAACACAAATGTTTAGGTCACACAAGATCGAGTGCATGTATTCAAAGGTTCCATCATGGCAAATTTGGCTAAGGCATTCAGTATGACCAAAGCAAAGTCGTCAAAAGGTGTGCGAAGAGGTTGGTGAAGGTAAATAGGTCAGGTTATTAATTAGATAGGGGTGGTCGAGCTGATTCCTAATGCATGAGGTAAGAGGACGCTACCTACATAGTCTAGTGGATAATGAATATAATATAGATTTTAGGCCTAATGTAGTTCTTGGTGTTGGGGAGAAGGGACTCTTGATGAGGTAAGAAATGGGTTGCCCCATATGGAGGCAGTCAAGAGTCTGGTTGAGGTGACAAGAATGAAAGAAAAAGTTTAAAAAGTTGAACCCTAATCATCAATGATCAGGGTTAACCAATGATGGTTGGATGACCATCGATAGTTAGGGTCAAGCATGGATAATTATCCAACTATTGACGATTGGGTCAAAACCCTAAAACCATGTATAAAACATCAATGAGGGCACAAATTATCCTCATTGCAAATTGGAGCTTTGTGATTTATGTTTTCTAAGTGGTGATACGCACAGTGTCCTATAGTGGAGTATACTAACGAGTTGGCAAGAGGAGATTAGTGGTGGAGAGAGATGGTGGGGTTGAGATGGATGCATAGGTGATGTAAGACAAGTTAACGGATGTGGATTGAGATGATGTCACTGATCATGAAATGAGGTAGGCTATGTCTTAAATTAGAAGTGAATTGTAATGTGTCAATTAAATGGTAAAAAGATAACTAAGTAGGCTAAATTAGGGAACTATGGGTTTAGAGGTTTGGCATTACGGTTTGACTATTTTTGTTTTTTGTTTACATGATTAAATGTTTTGGGGGGTGTATTAATTTTATAGAGAGATTGGTAGAAATGTATTATGGTAGAGAGAGGAAGTTGTGGGTGGTACAGAAGGAGTTAGAGTTTGAGGAAGAGGTCAAGAGGTCAAACTGCACCATCGATGCTCACCTAACAATGACTATTAATGGTTATCCCCAATCGATTGTGGTGGACCCTAGGGGAAAAATCCCCAAGGGGACCATTGGTGGTTGGGGAGAACCGTCGCTGGTCGATGGGTTGGGTTGGAGAGAGGAGTTGGGAGGGTTAGTTGGTGAGTTGGGTTAGGGAAAGAGTTGGATTTAGTTGAGGCGAGGAGAGTTGGGTAGGAATTTTTTAAGAGGTGAGTTTGGATGGAAGGTTAAGGTAAGTTGCATGAGGGAAATAGGTAAAAATGGGCTAAGTTGGAAATAGGTAAAGTTGGGTTAGGTATGTGTGCTAGTTAAGGTGGGAGAATAGGATGTGGGTTGATTTAGGAGCTTAAGTTGATATATAACAATTTTGAGGTAAATGTGGGTCTAGGTAGGATAGTAAAAGGTGGGGTCAACTATACACTCCGATTCGTTCCGGTCCCCGTCTTGAGATCTGTGTAAAGGAGCTGCTATGGGCCAAACGGGCTTGTCCGTGGATTCCTCTAAATACTGCACAAACCCTCCGTCGACCCCGTCAAACGTATTGACAAGCGTTGCGGCGCAGCGTTGTTTGGCGACAGCGTAGTTCTGTCGATGTGTTGCAAGCGCCTGGGAAAGTTGTGGTATATAGCTCTGATGTTTTGTGAACATCTCTATGAGCGGAGACTGGCTGAGATTCACATTTAGAGAACGGTCGCGTATCTCTACCGTGCCGTCGTCATCGCCGCTTCTTAATTCGGCTACCGGATTAATGTAGAGGTATTGCAGCAGAGAAGCTCCCATGGCTCCTGTTGTATGGAACACCACCAGTGGAATTCCAAACATGAAAGCCGAATCTGCCGTCCACGCCAAGAAGACGTCGGTTATGATGCACATGGGCTTTTGTGAGGTCTCCGCTATGACCTGCTCCAACCATTCTTCAAAGGGCACAGAAAGCTTATGTGCAGAACAGAGCAACAAGAGGCCTTCAGACAGGGAAAGACAATCGACGCTTTCGCGGCCGGGAGGGAGGCCGTCGATGTACGGGAGAGCCAGAGATACGAAACGAATATCCGAGCCGACCGCCTGGGATTTCAATTTGGAGGCACTCTAAGTGGTGGTGACGAAGCTGACGGAGAGGCCTTCTGAAGTGAGCAGATTAGCGAGTCTGAGGAAAGGAATGAAATGGCCCTGTGCCATGTAAGGGAACATTACTACATGCTTACTTTCTGCCATTGCAAAACACGCGCAGCCGCCTCCTTGCCCTCTCACATCCCCAAATTAGGATTGAAGCGGAGCACGAAATAGTCACAAATAAAAGGAGAGGCTAGCGTTGGCAAAACATATATTTTTTATTTTTGGTTGTTGAAGTTGGTGATCTAATTAATTTTCAGAAACCTAAATTTATTTTTCATCTTTAAATTATTTTTAATATTAAAGTTATGGAAATATACGTTCGATATGATTCCTTTTTATCTAATTAATGATTTGTTTGGAAAGTTAAAAGGATGATATGACGTGTATCTATTTTATTAGATCCCACAACTTGGACTTTGGTTAAGATGGGTGGCATAAAGATTAAATATTTTTAAACGCTGTTCATTTAAAGTTGGCAATCCACTTTTAAGACAATTAAGTGGAAAATAATATAATAAATATACTTGCATTCAAATGATAAGAAAGTAGATATGCAAGAAGATAATTAACGTATCTAATAAAAGATATGATGCACAAGTGTATCAAGGTCAGGTCCAAAGAATTACAGCGGAGTTTGTAGACAAGTCAGGGACAGAAATAGAGGTTTGATTCGCTGAAAGAGGGAGAAAATAACAATTTATTATTTTATCTGACAGTGACTATTGACGGTTAAGGTGACTGATGATGGATGACCCTAACCGGCGACGATTGCAACAACCGTTGATGGTTTCTTGTGGGTCCCTGTGGAGAATTAAAAGGATGGTTGAGATGAGGTAACTGAGGGGTAGAAGGAGGGATATGGGCACTATGGATAAGGAAGGATGTGTAGATATACTGATCAAGATAGAAAACTCAAATGATAAAAGAAAATGCTAAAACAAGTATATGATACTTATATGATGCCAAGTGGATGATAGTTGAACCCTGAAGAGAGTTTAACAGCATAATAGTACCCCTGCATTCAAAAGTTACGTGGACAGAGCTTCACGGTCTTGGATACCTGCACAAAGAGAACAAAAGAATCTGGATGCAAATTTTGGGATCCCAAAACCCCTCCAATAGCCCTGCATTTATAGCAAAAACTTGTTAAATGAGGAGAGAAGCTTTGAGGGAAAGTTGCTAAGTTGGGAGGATAAAGATGCATGTTTTTATTCATTTTTAAAAGCTAGTTTTAAAGCAAGTTGCCATTTTGGAGGGTGTTATTCTCGAACAAAGATGGCAATGCTTTTAAAGCTTAAGGCAAGGTTTATGACCACAACCATCGATGGTTAGGGTTAACCATCGATGGTTACCCTAATCGACGATGGTCGAGGGCCACGAGAAAATGGGTGAAAAGGGCTTGGCTTAAGTGATATGTTCAGAGGGTGTTTTAACATAATGAAGTCATAAACAAGGGCTAGGAGGTTAGGTGGGGTCCATAGGTCAAGTCGACATCAAAAACTATCATTGTGCATTTTTCAAGTGTCTACATTTTGCCCTTTTCTGTTATGTAACTTTAAGTAAGTTGCAGAATACAAATAGGTAATTGGTCAAGGTCTTGGTCCAGTTGCCCTAAGTATGGGAGGGAGGAGGTGTTCCCCCTCAAACCAAGAGTCAATGAGGTATGCGTGAATTGGGTTAGGGTTTGACAAAAGGTAAAAGGGAGGTCACAAGGTTGTTGACCCTACCATGCCCAGAGTGTGACTAAGTGCAAGAGCCGAGAGCACGCAAAGACTAACATTACCATGTTGGGATCAATAAGGTCATATCCTAGGATAAGTGAGAAGGTAACTAGCCCTAGCATTGGGCATAGTTGATTGGGTCACACTCATCAGGTGTCCTAAAAAGGGTTGATGTTTACTCAGGTATCAGGGTAGGAAGTGCTCTCGAGAAGAACACAAATGTTCAGGTCACGCATGATGGAGTGCATGTATGCAAAAGTTCCATCATGGAAAATTTGGTCAAGGCATTCAGTATGACCAAAGTAAAGTCATCAAAAGGTGTGCGAAGAGGTTAGTGAAGGTAAATGGGTCAGGTTATTAATTAGATAGGGGTAGTCGAGCTGATTCTTAATACACGAGGCAAGAGGATGCTGCCTACATAGTCTAGTGGATAATGAATCCAATATAGATTTTAGGCCTAATGTAGTTCTTGGTGTTGGGGAGAAGGGACTCCTGATGAGGTAAGAAATGGGTTTCCCCATGTGGAGGTCGGTCAAGAGTCTGGTTGACGTGACAAGAAGGAAAGAAAAAAGTTTAAAAAGTTGAACCCTAATTGTCAACAATCAGGGTTAATCGATGATGGTTGGATGATTGTCGATGGTTAGGGTCAATCGTGGATGGTTATCCAACTATTGACAATTGGGTTAAAACCCTAAAACCATGGATAAAAGGTCAATGAGAGCCCAAGTTGTCCTCATTTGTAAATTGGAGCTTTGTGATTTGTGTTTTCTGAGTGGTGGTATGAAGAGTGTCCTATAGTGGAGTATACTAATGAATTGGCAAGAGGAGATTGGTGGTGGAGAGAGATGGTGGGGTTGAGATGGATGCATAGGTGTTGCAAGACAACTTAAGGGACGTGGATTGAGATGACACCACCGATCATGAAATGAGGTAGGCTATGTCTTAAATTAGAAGTGAATTGTAATGTGTGAATTAAATGGTAAAAAGATAACTAAGTAGACTAAATTAGGGAACTATGGGTTTAGAGGTTTGCCATTAGGGTTTGACTATTTCTGGTTTTTGTTTACAAGATTAAATTTTTTAAGGGGTGTATTATTTGTAGAGAGATTGGTAGAAATGTGTTAGGGTGGAGAGAGGAAGTTATGGGTGGTACAAAAGGAGTTAGAGTTTGAGGAAGAGATCAAGAAGTTGAACTGCATCACCGACGGTCACCTAATAGTGATTGTTGATGGTTATCCCCAATTGGTGGTGGTTGATCCTAAGGGGAAAATCCCCAAGGGGAATGTCAGTGGTTGGGGAGAATTGTTGATGGTCGATGGGTTGGGTTGGAGAGAGGAGTTGGGAGGGCTGGTTGGTGAGTTGGGTTGGGGAAAGAGTTGGATTTAGTTGAGGTGAGGAGAGTTGGGGTAGGAATTTTTTAAGAGGTTAGTTAGTATGGAAGGTTAAGGTAAGTTGGGTGAGGGAAATAGGTAAAACTGGGCTAGGTTGGAAATAGGTAAAGTTAGGTTAGGTGTGTGTGCTAGTTGAGGTGGGAGAATATGATGTGGGTTGATTTAGGAGTTGAAGTTGATATATAGCAATTTTGAGGTAAATGTGGGTCTAGGTAGGATAGTAAAAGGTGGGGTCAACTAGAAAATAGGGGTATAGAGGAAATTATATGGAAAAATAGTTGTTGTGTGTATAGGTAATTGAAATAGGGTAGGTTCTTGATTTGATTCATGAGATTAATGTTGTTGTAGGCACAGGAGCAGATCTAGCTATGAGATCAGGTGTCCAAGATGTTTGTAGAGGTGAGGGATGTGATGTTGGTATAGGATTGGTGCCACATGGAGGTGGTGTGTTTTGGATGGATGCGACATTACCAACACCTTATTAGGGATGTCAAGATGATAGTCACCCTCATCGAGAGATGGGACCCGATGACTAATACTTTTTAGCTATCGATGGAAGAGATGACCATCTTGTTAGAGAATGTACATTGGATTACACGTCTACCCATCCACAAAGATCCCATTTATCACATAGAGGGGGTTGATATCGATTAGTGTTTGGAGATGTTATATGGGGATAATGCAGGTGCGACATAGTTCCATACTAGAGGCTTCAACATTAAGTTGATATACTAGAGAGCTCCAAGAGAGAGACATTTACTCTCTATGTTGTTGTTACTAGTTATTTGTTATGCATTGCTAGATTCTATTGGAGGGAGATACCATGGTATGTTGCTGGGGGTTTTGGTGGAGTTATTTTTGGGTGGAGTTTCATTTGAATGGGCACATGTTCTCCTAGTGTAGATATATAAAGAGTTATATGGGTTTAGGGCTCACAGGTGATATGACATCAGCATGGGTTTTGTTCTGCATTGTTGAGCATTTGAGCACATATGAGTTTTGAGACCCCTATGCCTTTCGATAGAGGGGTACCATCCAATAGATTATGTGGTTGGCTATTATCGATGGAGGAGAGATGGAGCCATGACAGGTGCGAGTGGTAGCTCTCAGGATGTTGATTAGTTTAGAGGAGCTTTGGAGGGTTTAGTTCTTGGTGATGTAGTGTGGAGGTTGTATCATACATGGCTAGTGTGGGTCAGATACAGGTTCCACACCTTATTTTTATAGAGTTGCAGATGGGCCTATGGGAGGCATGATGGGGAGATAGAGTGCATCCCCTTTGAGTGGGTGTGATGTCAATTTGGTCTGGTATAGGGTACCCCACCAGAGTTTATATGATATAGGAGGGAGAATGTTGAGTTATTCTTGCCCAAGCCACAACCATAGGAGGAGCAGCCAGATCATGAGAAGCTCCCCCTTAGATATGGGGATGACACTGGGTGCACAATTTATTACCCTACTTGGTTTAAGGGGAGGTATACATCCATGGATTTTGGTTTGGGAGATGGGGACTAGAAGTTGATGGATATTGACTTGAGTCAGGTACCAACATAGAGAGATCTACTGGTAGAAATAATGTTGACAAAAACATAAGCCTAAATTACTATGTTATAGGGGTAGATTGCCACTCTTCAGGGCTAACTAGGAGGAGTGATAGTACAGAGAGACTAAGTGCAGACATAGGTCACCATTTTATAGGTTCAAGTGGCCACTTTAAAGGGTCAGGTGCCAAGTTTATAGGGGTATATTATGTCAGTGATAGGGGACCCAGATTAGGTGAGGACCTCACTTAGCCTAGTGACTCAGGAGAGGGACTCTCTATGATGGCCTAGTGGAGCAATAGTGGCACCTCTAGGTTTTGTGACATATGCCAGGTACCTAGCCACCATATAAGAGTTATGTTACTATGAGGAGATTGTGATAGTATAATTTCCTAATGAGTAGAGATGGGAAGAATACCAGGTTAGCCTAGCTAGTGGAGTGACACTTGAAACACCAAGTTAGTGGGCTATGGTAGCAGGTCAGATGATAGGGCCTCCACCTGGGATAGGTACAAGTTTTGGTTCAGGTGTTCAAGGGTCATGAGCAAAGATCTTATGTGATGTATTTTGATATTTTGACATCGACCTATCTGTTGAGATGCGAGATGTATATGTGAGCGATAGATATGTTCATTTATGGATACACACACATGTGTGTGTGTGTTTTGAGATGAGCTGATGTTATTCATGCTTTATGAAATGAATATTTATGTAGGAGATCTATGATGTTGATGATTATTTTGCATAGTTTAGGCATGTGATTCTGATTTATGATATGATGCTTATAGAATGATGTTGTGATTTGATTGTGCTTTGATGTTTATTGATGTGGAAGTTTTAATTATGACACTCTATCATTGATGGTATTGGGTATGATGTCATTTCCATATGATGATGATGAGTTAATCATAATGTAATTTGGTATGTTCATTTTGATGTTATGGTTTATGGACCATTGTTATACTATGATTAACACATGATGTTAATTTTGCATATGTTTGGGTAAAATGTTAAATAAAATATGATGTTTGTTTAATGATATGAGGGTATGGGCATGGCAGAGGTAAGGGTGACATTTATGTCCACATGTTTGGATAAGACAAGGAGCATGGTGTCTTTTTCTAATGAGAACTGAACAACATGAATCCATAGATGGATCAACTTAGTGAACACAAACCCATCAAATATTTTATAAGAGCATATTTTATTAATAAAAATGGCATCCTGACCACTTTGTGCCAAGTAAGCTCATAATCCCTTAAATTCATTGTTAGGTGATAGGTAGGGATTTGAATCAGCGGGTAGAGGAAAATGGAATTTGTGGGTAGTGAAATGATTGGCTTTTCCATAGGCAACCAAAGAACCTTAGCAGACAAGTCCATGATGTTGGTATGTTGTATAATAATGTGTAGACTGATCAATGTGGGAAGTCTACTTGTACTATAAAAGTTGATTGCATCTTAATTAGATAATAGGTAGACTAATTAATGCGAAAAGTCTACAATTAGTAGACATAAGAGCTAATTGTAGCCTACTAATTTTTTATTGCTTTATAAATTGTTGAAGCTAATCGATGTGAGAAGCTTTGATTGAATATTTTTTGTAGCCATCCTTCGAGGGAGTGGTCTAAGGCTTTATTTTTGTATAGCTATCCTTTGAGGGAGTAGTCTTCTTTGAGAAACTTTTGATTTGATGTGGCAATTGTCTTTTGAGGGAGTAGTCTGCTATTTATTTTTGAAGTATGGATATATTTTAAACTAAAATTAGGCATGGATGAGTCTATTCAGGTTTGAAAGGTCTACCCATGTAGAATCAGGATCTAGATACAAAAGGTTCATTAGAGGAAGGGGTTTTAAGAAACAATTGACCATGGGATTCCATCTATTAAAAGATGAAAAGTATCCATGAGAACCATGCTATGGGTAGAGCTAGGGCACCCATATTTAGTATTAGGTTATTACTATGATGGATGAACCACATGGTTTTATATAATCAATTGATCTTAAAAGAGATAGAAAATAAGGTTAATTGAACAAGGGATGAGCTTAAGTGAGACATAAAAGTGTGGTTGAACCTTGTTTTAACAATGAAAGAGATTCAAATGTGATGCATTTATGGGTTCAAGCTCTGATATACCCTCGATAGAGGAAAAGTGATAAGCATCTAATCCATACTTATGGGTTATAATGTAGGGTCCTAACTAGTTAAAAGAAAACTTGCCTTTCTTGGTCTTTTCCATGTTAGTGACATGTTGGTTTTTCTTGAGGATGAGATTTTTGATGTTGAATTCTCATTTTTTTAGATGTTTGTTATATGCTTGTTTGATATGCTCTTGATAAACATGAAGGTGATTAAGGGCAGCAAGATGATGCTCATCAAGAAGTTTTAAGCATCCTAAACATTCTTGATGATAGTCACTTTCAAAAAGAATCTCATGCAAGGATATGCTAAGAGATGGAATTTGGACTTCAAGAGGTAAGACCGCCTTAGATTCAAAGACAAGATTAAAAGGCATAGCACCTGTATCAATTTGGATACTAGTGCGATAAGCCCATAAAGTAAATGGGATGTGAAGGTGCCAATCCTTACCCAAAGCACTGACTACCTTAGTGAGCATTTTGATGAGGGTTTTGTTGTCAGCCTTAGCCTATCCATTGGCTTGTAGACGATAAGGTGAGGAAAATCTTAGGTCGATACCAAAAGTGTCACAAAGTTCTTGGACCTTTTTAAAAAAAAGTATTTGCCATTATCAATGATGATTTTTTGAGGAACACCAAAGAGACAAATGATGTGGTGGTTGATAAAATCAATTATTTTTTTAGATTTGATTGAGATTGGGGGGACGGCTTCTACCCATTTGGTGAAATATTCCATAGCAGTGATGATATATTGATGTCATTGTGAGGAATGAAAATTGATTTCTCCAATAAGATCAAGACCCCGTTGTGAAAAAGGCCAATAGTAAGTTGACACTTGAAGACCATGAGGAGGTGCATGATGAAGGTTAGCATGTTGTTGACATTTGACACATTTCTTGATATAGTCATAATAATCTTGATTGAGTGTGGGCTAATAGTAACCCATGCAAAGGATACGTTTAGCAACTATTAGACTATTGAAGTGCCCCCCACAGATGCCATCATGTACTTCTTTGATGGTCTGATAAGCCTCATTGCTATGAAGGCAACAAAGGAGGAGATCGTCAAAGCCTCATTTATAAAGAATTCCTACTAATACTAAGCAATGAGAGGTGATTTTAATTAAATCTCTATGAGCATTTCTAGAAAGATCTGAAGGGAGGATACTGATGTTAAGATAATCAAAGATTTAATTGTACCAAGTGTCAGAAGATGATGTTTCTATTAGGTAAATGGTAGGAAGATCAAGACTAAGCTAGGATGGTATGACGAAATGGTAGATGGTGACAAATAGTTTAGAGTTAGCAGGTTGAGATGGAATTTGGGATGCAAGGGAAGTCATTGTTTTTACAAATTTATTTGTAGAATGAGGGACTGATTGGATGATATAATGGTCAAATGATGCTAATAGTTTGTCAACAAGTTATTTATATTTCATAAGAACATCATTTTTACATTGATAGGCTCCTGTGACTTAGTTGATAATAAGTTGAGAGTCTCCAAAGTTTCTAATTGTTTTGATTCCCAAAGCTAGGGTGGTTTGGAGACCTATGACCAAGGCCTCATATTTAGCTATATTATTGGTGCATTAGAAATCAAGTTTTAAATATAAGAGAAGAGCTTCCCTATTAAGAGGAATAAGGATTATGATAACACCCCCACCATTTTGACATTTAGAGTTGTCAAAATACATAGTCATTTGGTAGGTGGGCTCTTCTGAAGAAAGGGTAGCTATAGACTCATCTAGAAAGGTAAGAGGGGAAGTTTCATTATCAAGGAGTGTAGCTTCAGCTAGTTGGTCCATAATTACTTTCCCCTTAATGGTATTTTTTGGAAGAAACTCAAGATAAAAATTCAATAATAGCATAAGCCACTTGGCCATACGTTGGTTATGATATGGCTTGGAGTGCATATACTTAAGGGGATCAATGTTAGTAATGACATAAGTTTTGTGGTTAAGAAGATAGTGATGAAGTTTAGAGGTGACAAAAACTAAGGCAAGGCAATTTTTTTCCAGATGGGTATATCATGTTTCATAGTCAATGAAGTATGATTGATGTAATAAATGGCTTTCTCTTTATTTTGGTCATCATGATGAGCGAGCATGGCCCCCAGGGAATGATCAATGATAGATATGTATAGATAAAAAGGTTGAACCTCTTTTGGAGGAATAAGGACTGGTGGAGAGAGAAGATATTCCTTGATTGAATCAAAGGCTTGTTGACATTATTTGGTCTATTTGAAGGAGGTGTCTTTTTTAAGGATGTTCTGAAAAGGCTGACAAAAATCAAATAGCTGGGAGATAAATTGGTGGCTTGAATAATGTTTGCATTGTAGGCTATGAGGTTATTTTAGGTTAGTAAGGGGAGGCAATTCTTGAATGGCTTGAAATTTTGCAGGGTCTTTTCTATTCTATGGAGGGAAATGATAAAGCCCATAAGTTTTCCTAATAAGACCCCGAAGATACATTTATTTGGGTTAGTCTTGACATTATAATAGATAAGTCTTTCAAAGATGATAGTGAGAACAATGAGGTGATCTTGGTAGTGTTTGGATTTATTGAGCAGATCATCAACATAATCCTCAACTATTTTGTGGATGAGGTCATGAAAAATGTAAGTTATAGGCCACTGATAAGTGGCTCCCACATTCTTCAAGCCAAAAGGCATGACACAATATCAAAAAGTTTCCCATGGGGTGATAAAGGATGTTTTATGTTGATCTTGAGGGGTGATCAGGATTTGGTTATATCCTAAAAATCCATCCATATGGGATAGCATTTCATGGCTAGTAGTGAGATCAACAAGTTGGTCTATCTTAGGTAAGGTAAAGTTGTCTTTGGGGCATGCAAGGTTAAGATCATAGAAATCCACACAAAGGTAGAGTCCCCTAGTGGGTTTGGTAACATGAATGATATTGGAGACCCATTGTGGATAGTTGATGGGTTGAAGGAAATTAACTAATAGAAGATGTTGAAGTTCTTCTTTGACGAGAAGAGCTATGCAAGGGTGCATACGATGAAGCTTTTGTCAAACGGGCTTAACTTCAGGATGGGTAATGATATTATGAAGAGTGATGGAGGGGTTGATGTCAAGTATATCTTAATAAGACCAAATAAATGCTATGTTATAGTCATGGAGAAAAGATTAATAGTCTCATTGTTCCTTGAGGGTTAACGATTGGCCAATCTTGACAATATGAGGGTTCTCCTGAGTGCCCAAATTAACTTATATGGTTGATTCATTTAGTATTGTTTGGTTTTTAGAAGGGGGGATTTTTGAAGAGAAGAGTCCCCCATACCTAGATAGGTAAGAATAGAATTGTCATCTTGATGTTGGATAGTGTTAATGGTGGGTGAGTTATGTGTAATCATTTCAAGGTGGATAAGAGGAATGGTTTTGGTTTGGCCTTCCCTTTGATAAGTTAGGAAACCCAAACTGATGGTGTTGATAAAAAAAAGTTAGGTGGGATGATGTCGATGTATTCAAATGGAGTTAATGAGGGTATAGGTTCTTCATATTGGAAAAATGAGGTTGATAAGGTTAAAAGTTCCTTGAATGGGAGAGGTGAGGTTGGAGGTCTTTCCAAATGGGAGAGGTGGGATTGGTGATGCTAGAGGTTCTCCAATTGGGAGAGGTGGGATTGATGTTGGTGATGTGGGCTCTTCTGGGGGAACATACCCTAAGCCAAAAAACTCATGAGGGATTTAGTTTTTAACAACAGGGAGTTTGTGGGGTCTTTATTCAAAGTGGCCAAAACCAAACCCTTTCTAAACACACCAATGAGGGTATGTTTGGGAAAAGGTTAGGTTGTTAAGATAAGAAAATTTGGAAGTGAATGGCTGGATACAAGGCATGGTGGTAGGAGTAAGAAGTGGTCTATCAAGTCCCCCATAGATAGAATATGTTCTATTATTGGGAAGGCTAAAGGGGACAAGGGTGCCAATATTGGGATCATATGATGGATCATTTTAAAGGTTCCCAAATTCATGTGGAGAAGGGAAATCATCTAAAGATAAAATTAGATATTCACCCAATGTAAAATGTTGAAATGTGGATTGCAAGGGGTGTTCAACCAGGATTTGAGATGAAGGGATAGTTGAACTAGTGGATGCTTCATCATTGTTGAAGATATAAGTGTTGGCGGGTTGGGTTGATGTGGTGGATTGTGTTGTCCCTGAAAAATGCCACTCATTTTTGGGACAACCTATACACCAAAATTTCTCTCTTCTCTTCTCAAAATTTGTTCTGAGCTTTCAAATTCCTCATTTTAAAGCTTTTTTTGTAAAGGGATTCATAGGTTCAACAGGTTAAAAAAGCTTCTGCAAGTGAGTTCAGTCAAAAGAACAAGATTCTAACACTTAGTCATTTTCAGGATTGGTTCAACACCTCGGTTTGATCAAAAGAGTTCAATCAAAAAATGATAAAGGACAAAGGCTTGAACCATTGGACTTTGAACCACTTTGGTTCAAAGGTTCAATGGGTTCAACGACCAAGTTGGTTCAATGTGCTTGGTGCAAAGAACAAAGGACTTAGCCAAATAATGAAGGATGAGCCTATTGAACCATTGAACCATTGAACCAAAGTTGGTTCAATCGGTTGGTTCAATCAAAAGATTCAAGGGGCTGCCCCAAAGTGAAAAAGGCAAGTACCCTTGCGGAGGGAAAGCAACATTGGTTCGAAGGTCAAAGAAAAGACAAAATTTCTTCGGATTTGTTCAAAGGCCTAAAAGGAACAATTCTTTTAGACTTTTGTCTAATGGAAATGGCTAAGTCCAAGAGGCCGAAAGAATACTTTCGGGAAGATTTTCTCAAAAAAATGTTAAGGCAAAAATTCCTTCAAAAATTTTGTTCGAAGGAATTCACCCGACGGAAAAGCTCGCCGAAGAAGTAAGAACCGGCCGGGGAAGCTGAAGCCCGAAGGACAAGTACCTTTGTGGGGGGGCACTTGGCGATAGAGAAAGGACCATTTTATAACCTTGAAGGGACACCTTCCCTTTGAGATGTTCCAAAGGCTGAACAAAGACACAGAAAGGAACTTTCACAGACTTAGACAAAAAGGGGCTTCAAAAAATGAACTGAATGAACCGTTGAACCAAAAGGTTCAACAGGTTCAAGGTCCAAATGTTCAACCAAAGCTTAGAAAGATAAAAGAAGCAGTGTTTGAGTGAAACACAAAATAAACCAATGAACCGATTGAGCTTTGAACTAAAAGAGTTCAAAGTTCAATGGTTCAAAATGGTTAAAAATTTCAAAGGTGACCTCAGTCAAAGAAGAAGTGGCACACAAGTGGTTCAACAGATGACTCAACCAAGAGCTGAAGAAGCAATTTAACCAAGAAGCAATAGAATAAAAGAGACAGAATGAACCAATGAATTGATGAACTTTCAGTGGTTCAATGGGTTCAAGGTTCAACCTGAATCAAGCCATAGACTCAAAGAGAGAAGATCGGTGCAAAGGACTAGAGATGTCTTTGAAAGAGTTATTTCTAGTAGGTGGAATAGTGGATCAAGTAGACTTCTAGGTGCACCAAACCAAGGACATGGCCTATTTTCTTCCATGAAGTAAAGACAAATATGCAAAGGACCAGATGGTCCATATTAAGGAGGAGACATATCAGATGAAGGGACATGCCATAGTTATGGTAGTACACTATTCTCAGCATGGTCTCTCTAGACAAAACTGGAGATGCATTGAAGACATTAACTACAACATGGCTATCCCATGGAAAAGGGTGCCAATCCTTGCGTAGTGGATATAAGTTTGTTAATTATCTCATTTTCAAGGGAGACTTTCATTTTACAAGAGCAAAACTCTACCTATTTTGAAAGAAGACTGAGACTTTGAGCTCGAGTTGTAATTTCATTTTCATTTTTATCTGAATGAGAAAGCAGGTTTTTCATAGACTTTGTGCTATTCTGACTTGTATCATTTTAGAAGATCATTCTTACGTCTGTCTTCTAAAGGTGTCCTTATTCATTTAAATTGGTAAGCATAATTAGTGAAGGTAATAGGGAAGTGTCCTGAAACCAACTGTGGGAAGACTTTGTGATTTCACAATTGCTTTCAGTTTGTGTTTTTCTTTTCTTTTTGTGTTAAGGATTATGGGGTGACTTTATGCCCCCATTATCCTTTGTGATATACTCCTTGGGAAGTTGAGGTGAAAACTTTGTGTTCTGCTTCATCCTGCTGTTACTACGCCCTTTGGTTACTGGTTATTTCACTACCTGAAAGAAACTCCTACTGTTTCTTGCAAGAACACTTCTGAAAGAAGAGAAGTGCCTTCAGTGTTTACACCAAGATTTTCTCCTTTGTCTATGTGCATCATCTCTGAAAGAAGAGAGATGGATGGTTTATCCTACCCCCATGTGTTATTTTTTGCTTATTTATATTATATATAGCTCTTACATATCTATAGGGAACCTCCCCTTGATGAGAGGAGAGATTTTTCTCCAGTTGATGTAGTAAAGCTACACACTTCGCTGACCAATCTTCCTAATGTGGTTGATCAGACCTATTTTGTTGATCAGTACGCTGATTGACAAAATATTCACCCAACAATTTTTGGTGACTCTGCTGGGGAAGAGCACGTAGTTTGAAGTCTCAAACTTTAAGCTGAAGCAGATCTTGCTCTTTTCCATTTTTTGTTCTACAATTTACCAACTCCACGTTATACCAGAGGCCAGAAATATCAAGGTGTTGTTGACCCTACTTTTGAGTTGGTGCAGTAGAGTAATTTTGAGTTGTTTCCTCCACAACCTCACCTTATACAAACTAGGAGTCTTACTCCTAGCCCTACCAGGCCACCAACACAAGGGATAACTTCTTTTTCTACTGTTGGTTGAGCTTTACCTATCCACGCTCCACCTAGATTAGTGATCCCACTTTTGCATAATCAAATCATGGCTCAAGGCCTCTGGTGTAATTCTTTCGATCCCCTGAATTTGACTCCACCTCTGCATGAGCTTCCACGCAGTTCAAGGAAGAATTTCCCCAAATTCTTTGGTGATGGGAAGGTTCATCCTGATGAACACATTGTAGCTTTTAGCATAGCATGTGGTGTAATAGGGTTGGAATTTGAAGACATAACGGTCAAGCTGTTCATGGAGACACTACAAGGTGCTACTACAGACTGGTTCTACCACCTGCAGGCTAGATCAGTGACTGACTGGGACACTCTGAAAGACAAATTTGAAGCCAAGTTTAAGCCTACAAAAGATGCACATGCCTTGCTGGCCCAACTCACTCAGATGAAGAAAGAGCCTCATGAGCCTATGAGGGATTTTATTGCCAGGTTTAACAAGCTGAGGCACAAGATTCCCATGGTCACCCAACTGACGCCTTAGAACCTCAAATGATTCTTCATCAACTCAAAACTGCCTGAAGTGGGTTTCTTGCTGAGACATGCTAGACACATAGCCTTTACTGCTACTCAGGACTTGGCTACTAAGGTAGAAGATGACCTTATCTTGGCAAGAAAGATAAGGAGAGACCCTAATAAAGGTAAATCCTCTTCATCTTCTAAGTATTCACCTGTAGTCACCATTGACCTAATGGTAAAAAACCTAGCAAATGAAATAATAGCTCTCAAAAAGCAAATGGCTCAAGGGATGTCATCTGCTCCTGCATATAGAGATATGCCTAGGACATTTCAGAATCAGGCGTACCAAGGCAATGCTACCAAGAATCAGGGACAATAAAATTGCCTTTCTCCTCCACAGAGGAACCTCACCCTTGAGGTGCCTCCAAACAACTCAATAGTCAGATATCTTGAAGATGAAGTGGATTTCTCATTCTAGCTTGAGTTGAATCCTAAAGATGACACTAATATCTTCACTGAGGAAGGAGAATAATTAACTGGTGACTCCCATATTGGTTTCCTAAACTATCAAGATGAATCCATGAGTGAAGGAAATGTAGCTGAGGGGTCATATGATGTATTCACCTGCTCCAAGAATCAATCAGCTCAACAAGCTGATAAGAAGAAAGTAGAGGAGCAACCTCAACTGGTAGTTTCAATTGCTGAGCGAGGATCCAATCTTCCTTTCTAGCTAAAGGACCTAGTGATTTCAAGAAAGGTAAGTACCCCAAATGCCCCTATGCCTTCTACTTCAATTTTTTAGTCCATTCCTCCCCCTTTCAAAAATCAAAAGGATGAACTCCCATCCTCTGCTCCTAGCTCATTCCAGACATTTGATATCATTGACCATATAAAGAGAACCAAAATTCAAATGTCTGAATTTGAATTTCTGCAGTCCCATCCCGAGCAATTAGACAGACTAGTTCAATGTGTTAAAAACTCGAACATCCTTGTTGAATGAGCAATTCCCAAAGTGACACATGATGCTGTCAGGAATGCACCCACCAGAAACAACCTTGTCACCACTCCCCCTGCTGCTCCTGGTAGGACTGAACCTTTTTATGTCTCATTGCTGATAAATGGACATCAACTGAATAATTGCATCATTGATTCTGGAGCTTCATATAATGTCATGCTTACTAAAGTGGATGGATCCCTTGATCTCACATTGACCAAAACTTTTAGTAGATGCTTCTCCATGGAGAACAAGCAAGTGCCTTTGCTAAGACAAATTAAAGATGCCCAATTTGTGTTTGCTGTCTTTCTAGATAAAAGAATCAAGATGACTATCTTGGTAGTAGACGTCCCAACATCATATGGCATCCTTCTCAGGTAGAATTTCTACAGGGATGTTGGTGGTGAATTGAGCATGAATTTATCAGAGGTGAGGATTCCAGTTAAGGGTGTTATGAAGAGGTTACTCCCTGAGAAGGAAGCGAAATATGTGGTTACTCAGACCTCAGCACTTGAAGCTCAAATTCTATTTGAGTCTTCAGGCATGGGTAACTACTTTTTGTACACAGATGGAGTTAATGAGACATTTGATGAAGCTCCTGCAGATGACAGCCTAGAAATGCATTCAGCTAGAACAACAGAGGAATTGGTTGAACACAAGGCAAGGGTGGAAGTATCTCCACCCCCAGATGAAGAAGAATCCAAAAGGAAATTAGTATCAAATGAGGTATGGATTCTTGAATTTGATGGTAGCTACTCTTACAATGGTTTAAGAGCTGGGGTTGTGTTAATATCTCCTCAAGGAGATATTTTTCTCTCATCTTATAAATTGCAATTCAGCAACATGAATAACACAGCTGAATATGAGTCCCTGCTACTTGGATTGAGAGCTACTCGAGACAAAGGCATCAAGCTCCTTCATGTAAAAGGAGATGTTGAACTAGTGGTTTGTCAGGCAAGGAACCTGTATCAAACAAAAAATAGAATATATTTATATTACCATAATCTAGTCTGGGACCAGCTTGAAGACTTTTATGCTTTTAGCATCTCTACAGTTCCCAGAGAATTCAATGACCGGGTGGATGCATTATCTATTTTAGCTACTCTCTTGGTCCCCCACCTAGATTTCAAAGGAGACAAGTACATGATTAAGCTGGTCTTTCAGCCAAGTGTACCTAATAATGCTAGTCATTGGTAGGTATTTAACAATGATGACCAAATCATTGCCTTCTTGGAGCAAAAAGATAGCTTTGAATGGCTGCATTTTGAAGGCAACGAACCTCAGAAGTGTGAAACAACTCTTGAATCAAATGCAGACATAGGTGAGGATTTCTTGCAACTAAAAGGGAATAAGATTTCCAAAGGTCTAGTTTCCCTTGAGAAGCTGTTTGATAAGCATGATAGATTCATCAGACAACAGCCAATGGATTCAAGCTCATCTCAGGAGTTTGATCAAGTAAATCTGAGAACCAAGGAAGACCCCAAGATGGTGAACATTGGGAAATGCTATACTCCTATAGAGTATTTCAAGTTCACCTCTTTACTCAATGAATACATGGATGTCCTAGCATACTCTTATGCTGACCTGAAATCACTCAGACCTGATGAAATTTGACACAACATCCCTCTCAAGGCAGATTCAACACCTTACAGGCAAAAAACAAGGCATTATAATTTGAAAATATTAGGTACTATTTTATTTAAGATACAAAAAATGCTAAATTCCAGGATAATCTTCCCAATCCATCATTCCACATGGATTGCCAATATAGTGCCTGTAAGAAATAAGAATAGTGAAATTTGCCTTTGTGTGGATTTTAAGAATTTGAGTCAGGCATCTTTGAAGGATAATTATCCTTTGCCAATCATGGATCAAGTGCTACAAACAGTGATGGGCTTAGACATGTTATCAATGCTAGATGGCTTCTCAAGATATAATCAGGTCGAACTTGGTGAAGCAGACTAGCATAAAGCGGCTTTCACCATCCCTTGGGGCATGTTTGCATATAGAAGAATGCCTTTTGGCTTGATAAATGCTGGTGCCACTTTCCAAAGAGTAATGGACCTTGCCTTCAAGGATGAGATGGGTAAGTTCATCATAGTTTATCTTGATGACTTGATTGTCTTCTCTAAGCATCACCCAGATCATGTGAGCCATTTGCATCAAGTGCTGGAACGCTGCTGCTAGAATGGCATTTCCTTAAATCCTAAGAAGTCAATTTTTAGAGTAACAGAGGGGAAACTTCTCAGACACGTTGTGTCCAAAGGAGGCATAAAGATTGACTCAGATAGAGTCAAGTCTATCCAAGAACTTTTCTTGCCCACAAGCAAGACTACTGTTCACTCTTTCTTTGGAAAGGTGAATTTATTACAGAGATTCATCCCCAAATTTGCCAAGAAGACTAGGCACATTGTAAACATGATGAAGGGAAAGGCCACCTTCAGCTGGACTAAAGAAGGCAAGTCAACTTTTGAGGATATCAAGACTGCCATTGCCCATGCTCCAATTCTAGCTTGTCCAGACTATAGCAAAGAGTTCACCATTTATAGCTATGCTTCAGAACATACGCTTTCAGTAATTCTGGTTCAACATAATAAAGAAGGTATGGAATCTCCCATTTCCTTCATGAGCTATCCTCTCAAAGCTCATGAGCTGAAGTAATCAAATATGGAGAAGCACACTTATGCAGTGGTGAAGGCCATGAAACATTTTCATTTCTACATCCTCAATTCTCAAGTTACTGCCTTGGTCCCTAACACCATAGTGAAATCTATACTGACTCAACAGGAGTTTGGGATGAAAAGAGGCAATTAAGTTAAAAAGATCCAAGAGTTTGATTTGATCATCAAGCCAATAAAGCTGGTATGTGGAAAGGGGCTATGCCAACTAATTGTTGATAACAAGCCAAGAGGAACAGAGCATGAAGAACCATAAGTGGATGAGGATGGCACACCAACAATTCTCTTTGTCTCCACCATGAATGAGTGGTACTCAAGTATTGCTCATTTCCTTACTTATGGTGAATGTCCTGCTCACCTATCTTATAAAGAAAGGAGAAACATCAAGCTGAAAGCTACTAATTTTGTCCTTTGGGACAATGGCCTGTACAAGAGGAGCCTTGATGGAACGTTCCTTCGTTGTGTGGACAAGGAGCAACAAAGCCAACTTCTAAAGTCCTTCCACAATTCGGCCTATGGAGGACATTTTTCTACCCCTTTGACTGCCCATAAGATCCTATGAGCCAGGTATTATTGGCCAACTCTCTTTCAAGATGCATACAAGTGGGTCAGGGGATGTGAACTATGTCAGTAGTTTATTGGAAGGCCCAAATTAGCTGCCTTGCCCCTCGAACCAGTGATCATAGAGGAGCCATTCCAACAATGGGGAATTGATTTTATTAGAGCTATAAACCCATCATCAAGTGCTAGATATGACTATGTTCTCATGGCAATAGACTACTTCACCAAATGGGTGGAAGTAGTTCCAACCAAACATGCTACTTCAAAAGTAGTATGCAATTTCCTCAAAGAGAACATCATGTCCAAGTTTGGGGTCCCAGTCAAAATTGTCACTGACAATGCAGCCTATTTCACTTCTTAGGAGATTACTCAATTCTGCTTCTACTATGGAATTACACTCTCCCACTCCTCTGATTACTTTCCACAAGGGAACGGACAGGCTAAGTCAAGCAATAAAAATTTGGTGACTATCATCAAGAAGCTGGTGGATGACAACCAAAGGACTTTGGATAAGGCATTGGTTGATGCTCTATGGGAAAATAGAATTACACCAAAGAGAGCAATTGGTATGTCTCCCTTCCAACTTCTATATGGTGTCAATGCTGAGATACCAATCACCTTGGAATTGTCAGTATTAAAATTGGCTAAGGAAATTGAAGATCAAACGTATGAGAGCTCAATTTAGAAGAGGATCATGTGCCTTACTGAGCTGAATGAGCAGAGAACTATAGTGGTGGACAAAATTACCACCCATCAAAGTCTAGTGAAGAAGCTCTTTGACCAAAAAGCAAAGAATCATGATTTCTAGATTGAAGATCAAGTCCTATTGTGAGACAAGAGAAGAGAACCAAAGGGGATGCATGGAAAGTTTGATTCCCTGTGGAGGGGCCCTTTTACTATTCATCAGCTCAATGGTAAAAATAGTTTTCTATTGAAGTATCAAGATGGCACTCTCTTCTCTCTGCCTCACAATGGGAAACATCTGAAGCACTTCAACTCTTGAAGTATCGGATGAGTTCCCCTATACATATGTTTATTTGTATAGTCTTTTGCTCTCTTTTGTTCATTTCATATTCATTTTTGGAGCCTTTCTTTTTGGGTAGCTCGACTCCGTAGCCCAGTGGCACACTTTAAGGCACTGGAAATTATAGTTTATACTCCCCTCAGCTGTGTTTAAAGTTTCCAACTGAAGGTAGTTCCCAACCTGGAGCCAGCTGTTGTCCTTGAAAAATGCCACTCATTTTTGGGACAACCTATAGACCAAAATTTCTCTCTTCTCTTCTCAAAATTTGTTCTGAGCTTTTAAATTCCTCATTTTAAAGCTTTTTTCATCAAGGGATTCATAGGTTCAATAGGTTAAAAAAGCTTCTGCAAGCGAGTTCAATCAAAAGAACAAGCTTCTAACACTTAGTCATTTCCAAGATTGGTTTAGCGCCTCTGTTTGATCAAAAGAGTTCAATTGGAAAATGATAAAGGACAAAGGCTTGAACCATTGAAATTTGAACCACTTTGGTTCAAAGGTTCAATGGGTTCAATGACCAAGTTGGTTCAACGTGCTTGGTGCAAAATAACAAAGGACTTAGCCAAATAATGAAGGATGAGCCTATTGAACCATTGAACCGTTGAACCAAATTTGGTTCAATCGAAAGGTTCAAGGGGCTTCCCCAAATTGAAAAAGGAAAGTGTCCTTGCGGAGGCCAAGCAACATTAGTTTGAAGGTCAAAGAGAAGACATAATTGCTTCAGATTTGTTCAAAGGCCCAAAAGGAATAATTCTTTCAGACTTTTGTCTGATGGAAATGGCTAAGTCCAAGAGGCCGAAAGAATACTTTCGAGAAGATTTTCTCAAAAAAATGTTAAGGCAAAATTCCTTCAGACTTTTTGTCAGAAGAAATTCACCTGACGGAAAAAGCCCATCGAAGAAGTAAGAACCCACCAAGGAAGCTGAAGCTTGAAGGACAAGTACCCTTGCAGGGGGGCACTTGGCGATAGAGAAAGGACCATTTTAAAAGCCCAAAGGATCACCTTCCCTTTGGGACATTCCAAAGGCTGAACAAAGACACAAAAAGGAACTTTCATAGACTTAGATAAAAAGGGGCTTCAACAGATGAACTGAATGAACCGAATGAACAAAATGAACCATTGAACCATTGAACCAAAAGGTTCAACGGGTTCAAGGTTCAAAGGTTCAACCAGAGCTTAGAAAGATAAAAGAATTAGTGTTTGAGTGAAACACAAAATAAACCAATGAACTGATTGAACTTTGAACCAAAAGAGTTCAAAGTTCAATGGTTCAACATGGTTCAAAAGTTCAAAGGTGGCCTCAGTCAAAGAAGAAGTGACACACAAGTGGTTCAATGGATGGTTCAACCAAGGGCCGAAGAAGCGATTGAACCAAGAAGCAATAGAACAAAAGAGACAAAATGAACCAATGAATCGATGAACTGTCAGTGGTTCAACGGGTTCAAGGTTCAACCTGAATCAAGAGATAAACTCAAAGAGAGAAGATCGGTGCAAAGGACCAGAGATGTCTTTAAAAGAGTTATTTCTAGTAGGTGGAATAGTGGATCGATTAGATTTTTGGGTGCACCAAACTAAGGATGTAACCTATTTTCTTCCATGAAGTAAAGACAAATATGCAAAGGACTAGACAGTCCATATTAAGGAAGAGACATATCAGATGAAGGGACATGCCATAGTTATGGCATCACACTGTTCTCAACATGGTCTCTCCAGATAAAACTGGAGATGCATTGAAGACATTAACTGTAGCATGGGCCATCCCATAGAAAAGGACGCCAATCCTTACGTAGTGGCTATAAGTTTGTTAATTCTCTCATTTGCAAGGGAGACTTTCATTTTACAAGAGTGAAACTCTACCCATTTTGAAAGAAGAAGACTGAGACTTTGAGCTTAGGTTGTAATTTCATTTTCATTTTTATCTGAATGAGAAAGCAAGTTTTTCACAGACTTTGTGCTGTTCTAAATTGTATCATTTTAGAAGATCATTCTTACGTTTGTCTTCTAAACGTGTCCTTATTCATTTAATTTGGTAAGCAGAATTAGTGAAGGTAATAGGGAAGTGTCCTGAAACCAACTGTGGGAAGACTTTGTGATTTCACAATTGCTTTCAGTCTATGTTTTTCTTTTCTTTTTTTGTTAAGGATTCTGGGGTGACTTTGTGCCCCCATTATCCTTTATGATATACTCTTTGGGTAGTTGAGGTGGAAACTTTGCATTCTGCTTCATCCTATTGTTACTATGCCCTTTGGTTAGTGGTTATTTCACTACCTAAAAGAGACTCCTATTGTTTCCTGCAAGAACACTTCTGAAAAAAGAGAAGTGCCTTCAGTGTTTACACCAAGATTTTCTCCTTTGTCTGTGTGCATCATCTTTGAAAAAAGAGAGATGGATGGTTTATCCTACCCCAATGTGTTATTTTATACTTATTTATATTATATATAGCTCCTACGTATCTATAGGGAACATCCCCTTGATGAGAGGAGAGATTTGTCTCTGGTTGATATAGTAAAGCTGCACACCTGGCTGACCAATCTTCCTACTATGGTTAATCAGACCTATTTTGTTGATCAGTATGCTGATTGACAAAATATTCAGCCAACAGATTGGATATAGGCTGGTTGTGAATAGGATGAAGGTGGAATACAAACATCATTAGGTTGATATGTCATATTAAAAGAAGTAAAAGGACTTGGATCAGCTTTGATTGTAATGACTTATCCCTCATGTTCTAATTTGATGCATCGGTGAAGGGTATAAGGGATGCATCCCATGGATCAGATCCAAGGGTGGTTGAGTAACACATTATATTTAAATTCACCCTCTACAACATAAAATAGTTCAAGAATAGTTTGAGGCCCCAAACAGATGTGGAGAACAACTATTCCTAGAGTGGTGGCCTAGGTATCATTAAATGACTAAAGAACTACTGAGTTTTTTGACATGATGTTTTTAATTAGTTGTAGTTGATCATATGCATGAGAGGGGATGATATTGATACTTTCTCACCCATCAATCATAACTCTTTTGACATGTATATGATTGATGGATGTTGTGATAAAAAGAGGGGGATCAAGGTCTTCACTATGACAAGGTAGAATTTTAGATTCTTAAAAGGTGACCATGGTAGCATCTTGGATGGCTCCAATCAAAGGTGCAAGATGTTGGAGATGATCTGGTTGAACCTCTATAGAATGTAGTGCTTTGATTAAAGCTTGATGATGTTGAGGTGAGGTGCTAACCAAGTCATAAATACTCATTTTGAATGACATTTAGTGAAGTTGTTTTAACACCAAGCATTGGATGAATGGAGATGTATTAGAATAAGAAGGGGCTCCCAAAATAGAGACTTTAGTCTTGGGTGGTTTTGAGGGTAAAGGTGAGGGTGTAGTTATTTGAGTTTGATGGGTTGGTTGGGGAGTTAAAGGGTAAGACCATGGAATGGTGGCCTTGGCTTTTTCATTTTTATTCTATTGGACTATTTTACCCTTATCCTTTTGTTGGACTCAATACCGAGTCACCATATGAATAGTATGGATAAGGGGACTGGTTGTTTGCTTTGGGTCCTCTATTTCACTCCTTGGTGGGAGTAGAGAAGTAGATGATTGGTAGATAGATTGGATAGGTGGTAAAAGAGGAAAGGGGATTAAAGAAGGTTCATACAATAGATTATCCTCCTCCAAAAGGCCATGAACAATAGTTTGGAGATCTTTACAATTCTTTGTATCATGCCTAGGGGTTCTATGGTAAAGACAAATCAGATTGTCATTGAACCAGGTTGAATTTTGGTGAGTGGGGTCAAAAGGATTGATTAGTGGTAGGCTAATGGTATAAGCTTGTAGGAGCCTTTGTAAAATAGTTATATAAGATTTTGATAAAGATTTTAGAGGTGGAGTATATATTTTTGGTGTAAGAACTTTATTGGGCAAAGACTTCTTGATAGGAGGTATGGTTGGTGGATTGAGTTTGACTAGTAGTTTAGAAATTATTGGCTTAGTTATAATTGGTTTAGGAATTGGGGGTCTAGATCATGAAGATTTAATAGATGGGAAAGTGTATGGAGAAATGTTAGTAAGGAATGATGATGAACTATGAGGTGGGCTTGTTATAGGTGGAGAAAGGGGAGATGGTTTCTTAGAGGAAGAGTAAGTAATGGGAATGGTGGAAGGATGTGGTCCTAAAATAGAAGGTGAAGGTGAAAGAGTCAGTATGGTCCTTCCTTGAGGTTGTGGCCTAGGCAATACTTCCTTTTTAATGGGCTTGATTGGATTAGGTCTTGGTTGGGTTGATGTGGTTAAATCCAATCTCAAAGGAGGGTGAACAGGCTTTAGCATGGGAAGGATCCCCAAGTTCTTGATTAGCTTGATAAAAGAAGCATAGGGTGATTTACAATTTTAGGTGGTGGTAATTGAGATGGTTCTATGGTGACTTTAGGTTGGATAATGATTGGCGTTGTAGCAACAAGCTTGAGAGTGGACCCCAATAAAGTAGAAGGTTCAGTTTTATTTTGATACGAGAGTCCAAGCCAATGCCAAAAGGTGGCACTATCAAAGTTAGGTTGGGAGGTAAATTCCAAGATTTAAAATAGTCAGGAAAAAGGTTTATAAATAGGTTTTATTATTTGATCATTAGTTTCAAATATCAAGCCCTTTGGAGAAGAAGAAGGAGCAGTTTTACTATTTATATATTTGGTGGAAGGTAGGGGTATGGTCTCATGGGAAATGGTTTCTAAGGGAGGTAAAAATAATTCTATAATTGGTGTGGTAAGGGTAATGGTTTCAAGCAAAATAGTTGGTATAGCTTCTTCCTTGGTTTGGTTGTCTAAAAAAGTAGGTGGTTCTTCTATCTGGTTTGGAGTGGATAGAATGGTCGATGGAATGGTTATCTCCATGGGTATTTACATCATAGGAGGGGTAGATGGAACTATGGTTTAATCCAAGGAAGTGGAAGGGGTAGCTACTTCCTCCATTTGGGCATCTAGAGAAATAGGTGTTGATAGTTTTTCCCCCTCTATTTAGGTAATAGAGGTGATGACTTCTTTAGTAGTGGTCATATTAATGATGACATTAATTACATGTGCCTCATGTGAGTTGGGGGATTTGGGTTGGATTTCATGCTATTGGGTTGAAGGTGGATGATTTGGGAATGGTTTTCAAAAAATATCAAGAGATTGGTTGGAAGGAGCATTTGGGTTATCAAACAAAAGCTCTCCTTTATCAATTAGGTCTTGGATAATGATTTTAAAGGTATTGCATCTATCAGTATCATGTCAAATAACTCGATGATAATCATAATGATCATTCTCATTGTACCACTTGGGAAGGGGGTGAGAAATATCAAATTGTTGAGGGGGCTTGATGGATGGAAGTTAGATTAGATTAGCTTTAAGTAGTTTTTCTAACACTAATGCATATGATTCCATAATTGGGGTAAATGGTTTTGAAAGAGCCTAATTTTGGGTACATTTTTGGTGATTGGAAGGATTGTTGGTTGAAGTGTGATTTTTAGAATAATCGAGTGTGTCGATGATTTTAGTTTAGAACTGGTTGGGTTTATGGTTTTGGTGGAGGATGACTCAGTGGATTTGAAATTGAAATTTTATTTTGAATCTTCAACTTCCCTTCATTGATAGAATGGTTTTCCAATTTACAAGCCATAGTGAATGCTTTGTTAAAGGTCCTAAAGGTTTAGACTTGAAGAGTTAGAGCAATGTGTTTAACACACCCTCAAGAGAATAATTTGATTAATTCAGGTTGGGGTAATGGGAAAGTGAGTTGATTAATGAGGTCCCTCCATCTAGAAATGAAATCAATAATGGATTCATATTCAAACTATTTGATGGAGTATAGATCAATAATGAAAATCTTTTTAGATATGTTTACTGAAAAGTGTTCTAAAAAGGTTTGTGCCAATTGAGAAAAAAAATATAGAATGAGTGGTAAGGGTACTATACCAGTCAAGGGTGGCTCCAGATAATGACATGGGAAAGGTTCAAAGGAGGAAAGCATCATCATAAGTGATCAAATAGCAAGCATGATGAAAAAATCTTAAGTGTTACTGAGGATCCTCTTTACCTTGGAATTTAGAAAATTTGGGCAATTCCCATTGATGAGGGTAAGCATGAATGGGCATGGATGGGTGGATAGGCTCATTACAAATTTGGTGGTAAGACAAAAGATTAGTTGAGGTAGAGATGGATGACTCTAAACCAGTCATTTTATCCATGAGCATTTTGATTAGATTGGGCTGGGGTTGAGAAGCCACATAATTAAGAGGTACATTTTGTTGGGGTTGGCTTGTGGCAATCTATGAATAGGCAGTAGATGGTATTGAAGAATCCACATACTGATAAGTGGTGCCAAGAGGTTGAGATGGTGGCACATAAGAACTACTTGGTATGAAAGGTTGGGTGGAGGATGGTATGTACCCTTATGGGTTAGAGACATACTGGTAAGTTGTCATAGGCACTTAAGGAAAAACCATGGTTGTTATGGTTGAGGTAGGAGGAAGTTGGGAAGGTTGAGGTTGCATAGTTACCCTAGTGCTAATTGGGGGAAGGTTTTGAGGTATGGAGAGCACTAGGTTTTGAAGTGGGACTATGGTCAAGGGATTAGTTACAACTAAAGGGAAGATAGAATCCAAAATGGAAAATAATGCCACAGTAGACAAGGTGTAGGTGACTAATGGTAAAGTTGAACCCATATGTGGTGTGACAAGAGGTGGAAGGTTGGAGGTGGAAGGTTGCTTTAAGTTTGAGTGGATGGGGTATTGGAAGAGGCCTGAGTCAATGGTTGGGTTGAAGTGGTACCTACCATGAGGTGGGATGACATGCCAAGAGAATAATCGAAAGAAGGAATTAAAGCAAGGGGTATGGTGAGGCAAGGTATTGAGGTAATGTTGTAAAGAAACTAGATTATTGTCAAGAAAGGTAATAAATTCTAGATATACTTTAGATATGGTTGGGATTCTGGAAGGAGAAGGTGGTAAAAGAGAATGGTGAGGTGAAGTTTGAGGAGATTTGTCAACATCTGAGGTATAATCCATGGATGAAGAAGAAGGTGGTGGTTGGTTGTCTTGATTTATCACTTATTGTTTGGTTAAAACCATATGAGAAAATAGGGAATATTATTGTGATACTCACACCTCAAATAAAAATCAAACCCAAAAGAATTTCAAAGCAATCAACACATACACTAAGAAGTTCCTTTTAACCTTAGGATTACTTTTAAATCACTTTTGGGTTATGCATTAAAGAGTGTGATAAGGGAGGCTAGCTACAAAATGGGTACTAAAGAGGAAGTCTATGGATAGTTTTAGGTTGTTTAATAGCTCAAAAGGAAGATATGTGTTGAAATTCAGTACATGGCTTGGTGTTGGGGCCTACCCCCTCACTTCACAATCTTGCAACGATAAGGGTATCAGGTGCTTAGCCAAGATATATTGAGTCCAGAGTTTATACATAGCTAGAGAGCTAAGTTGGTTCTCCCTTTGGTGGTGAAATCTAAGTGGGATAATCGGGAGGGGGTAAGGTTGCCTCTAGGTGATGAAATCCCAGTCGGTCCTTATCTCAAGTATTATTTTGATGTGCAAATTATTTTGTGGTTCAGTTTTGTGTGTGATAACAAGCATGAATGCTATGATAAGATTACTTTGTCTCCTAAGTTACTAGGTGAACTAAAATCAGCAAGCAATCGATGAATGAAAATGGTTGATTTTTAAGCCCAAAAATAAATGATTTCATTTGATGATCAAACAATTAAGGAAGAAAGGGAACTAGGGTCCCATCGGGCATGCCAAAATGTTTCAATTTATTTCCTTCATTTCTTACTTTTGAAAGTAGATAAAAGAAAGTGAGTATTAAGGTTTGTGGATTAATACCTGGTATAATTCATGTGTTGATCCAAATAAATGTGGTAACTCCTCTTTAGCTAGAGAGGATAACCTACTAATCAAAATAAGACTAGAAAAGAGTTTTGTTAGATGGTAGGTTGAGTGGATTGCCTAGCGTATGATAGATCCAAGAAGCACAAGGATTTCTAGGAGGTTATCAATCCACTTTTAAGACAATTAAGTTGAAAATAATATAATAAATATACTTAGATTTAAATGATAAGAAATTAGATATGCAAAAAGATAAATAACATACCTGATAAAAGAAATGATGCATAAGTGTACTAAGGTCAAGTCCAGAGAATCAGAGCAAAGTCTGTAGACAAGTTAGGAACAAAAATAGGGGTTTGATTGGATGAAAGGGGGAGAAAATAACAATCTATTATTTTCTCTAATAATGATCATCACTAGTCAAGGTGACTAGTGACTGATGGACCTGATTGGCGAAGGTTGGTAACTGATGATGATTGATGTGATTGGTGACGGTTGTAACAACCATCAATGGTTTCCTATGGGTGCCTATAGAGGATTAAAAAGATGGTTGAGATGAGTTAACTGAGGGGTAGAAGGAGGTATATGAGTACTATGGATAAGTAAGGATGTGGAAATATACTGATCAAGATAGAAAACTCAAATGATAGAAGAAAATGCCAAAACAAGTAAATGATACCTAATGATGCCAAGTGGATGATAGTTGAAACTTGAAGAGAGTTAAATAGCATAAAAATACTCCTACCTTAAAAATTTACATGGATAGAGATTCATGGTCTTGAATGCCTATACAAAGATAAAAAAAATAATCTAGATGTAAATTTTTGGATCCCAAAATCCCTCCAAGAGCCCTACATTTATAGAAAAAACTTGTTAAGTGAGGAGAGAAGCTTTGAGGGAAAGTTGCTAAGTTGGGAGGATAAAGATGCCTATTTTCATTCATTTTTAAAAGATAGTTTTAAATCAAGTCGCTATTTGGGAGGGTGTTGTTCTTGAACAAAGATGGCAATGCTTTTAAATCTTAAGGTAAGGTTTATGACCATAACCATCCACGGTTAGGGTCAACCATCGATGGTTACCCTAACCAATGATGGTTGATGGCCACAAGCAAATGGGTGAAAAGGTATTGACTTAAGTGATATGTTCAGAGGGTGTTTTGACACAATGAAGTCATAAATAGGTGCTAATAGGTTAGGTTGGGTATGTATGTCAAGACGACATCAAAAACTATCATTGTGTAGTTTTCAAGTGTCTATAATATGATTGTATTTACATTTTTCCATCATAAACTACAATCAATATTTTCATAAATCATATTAGACTAGAATTTTGGAAATATCGTCAAAAGTTATAAATAATTATAATAAATATATAGATTATATTTCTTTCTTTAACTATTAACTATACTAACATTTGAAGGGTAATGTTTAACAAATAAAGGTCATCAAAAAATTCTCAACATCTAGGTTTAATTGTTAAATTAAGTACCTACCAATGAATATTTATATTCAATAGATATTTATGGTGGGAAATTGGTATTTACCTATTTTTGTAAGAGTTAGGAGATTAATTTTTTGCAACAAGCTTTATTATTTGTTTAAGTATTGTCAAGATAAAAACAAACTCATTTAAAAGTACACACTAGGCAATGAAACATATAACTAAGGTAAATAGTTTCACGGATTATGATAACCCCACCACTGAGACCATTAAGAAAAAAATTATTCCTTGAAGTCAATGACACCTTTATTGATCCTTCAATCACACATTTTGCAACATTTTACATGTCTACTAATAATGGCATATGCTCATGCTGCAACATTGCTCTTATTTATTTTCTAGAAAATTCCCCAAATAAGTTAATATTTTTATTTTTTACATTGTCTGGATGGGAACCTTATCTAAAATGTGAAGAGTGACTTCATGTTACCTTGATTTGTTACCTTCCTTTGATTGTTATACCTACACAAAATTTGACTATAGATCCTTTCTATGGGTTTGGTTAGGATTATCATAGGCCATGCACATGAAACAAGAACTTTTTATCTTAGCTTTCTCAAGCTCATTTAGAATTCAATCATGTGAGCTTTGCAACAAGCCCTCCTATTAATGAGACTTTCCTTAATGCCCATTAGTACATTTTGATATACCTGATAAAAAGTATGTAGCATAACACAAAAAGGTATGCAATCCAACATAAAATATACAAAATGTAATTTTTAATTTTTAAATGTATCTAATCATACACTTTTACCTTATGGTAATTAAACATTAATTATTCAAATTTTTATTCTAAAATGGACACGCTTTAGTTATTTTATTTTTCCTTGTGTGGAAAGGGGTGTAATGTGTGCCTTGACATCTCACAAATGAGTTATGCATGTGCTTTAGTTATTTTATTTGCCCATGTATGGAAAGGGGTATAATGTCTACCCTAATATCTCATAAATGAGCTATGCTCAAGCCCTGCTAGATATGCATGTGTCTACTTCTGTAGACATCATCTAAGTTGGTGCATCATGCATAGACTAAACTTTATTAATTACTAATACTTTCTCTCTTTCAAGAACCCGTCAAATCTCAATCTCTCTGAGTGCATACCTTAAAGGGTACAATAAGAAACTGTTGGCATATCTTTGGTGCTTCATAAGATTATTGGCCCCTACACCACCACTTAAAAACCAATATAACCTAATCTTATCCAATTCCCTAAGAATTAGAACCCTGCTAATACACTTCGCTAAGTAACTTACCACCTAAAATAGCCTCTACCTAAACAAAAAACACCTTTTACTACTTTTCCTACTATGTTGATCATGTCAACCTCATTCTAGGATTTAGCACATGTTACATAATTATGTCATCCCATTTCAACATAGTTTTAGACTTAATGAATGTATTTCCTACCTAACAAGGTTGATTGGACCAACTTCATCAGCTACATTCCCATGAGGGTTTAGGGTCAATCCATGACTATAAATGCCCCCTCAACTTCAGTTATAAATAGAGGATCATTTATTTTCACATCATTACTACTTACAAATATGCTTATACAATCAATAAGAGGTTTCATTACTTAGGTTTTTACCTTGGATAAGTAACGCTTATCTTGTGGAGGTCTTGGATACATAGCAGAAGTCTTATAGCCTAGATTTGATTTATCCTTGTGATCCTTACAATCCATAAATAAACTCTTACAAAGTTCCATTAGCCAAGGGAGAGATTGAGGCATGGTAGCTTCACTTAGAGAAGGTAATTGTATTTCTAGCCCTTCATATTTTGATAAGTAGATGTTGTAGAACTAATGGATTTAATTGTATCTCTCCTTGCTTAGAACATTTATAAATTATATTAGATAGAATTGTATTTGAATTTTTATTTTCTTCCCCATTTATGACACAATATTTAGTGAACACTAGATTATCTTTCACCTTCATTTACTATATTAAATTGCATGTTATTTAGTAGATTAGCTTGCTTAATACTATTACAATCATAGGACCTAGCTAGGGTTATCATTAAATGGAATTTGAATAGTGTCCTTGGAAACATCTTCTTTTCCATTATGTGATAAGAGATCCCTTAGTATAGGTTTAGTGGATCCATTATTGGTCATGACCTCGATATAAATGTATTTCCAAATGAACTTATTAGTTGATTATCTTCTCTAAGCTTGAATATTATTGAGTAAAATAAGTTTTAGATATATCTATTTTTAATTGCATATATTATGATGAACATGAAGTGAATTTAACCCTTATAGGGTTTTTATTTTTCTTTATAGATAATTGGATCGACCCTATTGACCTAGTTTAACACTTTGTGTGTAGGTTTTCATACTTTGTTGACCTTGCTAACCTAGTTTATATATGTGTACATGTTTTTATATCTTCATCAACCAAGTCAACCTAGTCAAAGTATCTTTTTGTAGGTTTTCCAATTGAGGTGACCCTATTGGCCATGTTAGAATTTTTTATGTGAAAATTTTCTAGTATCAAAAAACTAGATCGATTAAATCAAACTAGTTATTTTTCTACCTTTAAACATTTAATTGAATCAATCTAATAGAAACTTTTATTTTCTATATTTATTATTTAATAACTAGGTCAATTAGATCAACATAGTTCTATTTTTTGTAATTTACCAATTTTATTTGTATTAAGTCAACTGGCTCAATTTTGTCTAAATATTTTATCTTTTACCTCTACAGGTTCAAATTTCCACCTAAAAAACATAATTTAAAACATTAATTTAGCCTTTTTAGGAAAATGATTACATTGACCTGGTCAACTCGATATTATCTACCAATTTCATTCTAATCAGATCAATAACTTATCTTTATCAAATTTTAAGTAAATCTATTTTTCCCACAATTTTTTCAAATTTAAATTTTAGTATTATCTTTACTAGTTTTTCAATTCTATAAAACTATACCTTTATAGTTAACTAAGTTGATCAGCTTGACTTAGTTTTGTATCTAATTTTTGTCAAAAAGACTAAGTCAACTTTCTTGACTATGTTCATTTTGTCGATCAACTTGACTATGTACCGTTCTATTTGTACAACTTAGTTGACTAGGTCAACATTGTTCTATTTATGTTTCCTCCTAGTTCAAGAAAAGGGAATTAACCTACATCGATATTAATTAAACTCACTTTACTTTTTAGTTGGTTGCTTATTTATTTAATTTCCAAAAAAAAACTAAAAATTAACTTTCAAAACTTTGATTTTTGCTCTTATTTTACACTTTGTTTAGTTTTCTATAAAAAACTATATACTAATAGTTTTCAAATTACTTATCTACTATTACTAAGGCCTACTTGATACTCTATTTATGGTTATTATCTATCATTTATAAGTATTGTGGTGTAAATGGATTGCCCCAATACTCATGGCCAAAGTATAGAGCTAAACATGGTTTTTAGTTTCCACCTAGTTCATGGTATTTTGGAAATGCTTAGGATTTCATATTTATTAAACCTTATGAATATAGCCATTTAATTATTTATGTGGTGCATTGGTTAGTGGTTAACATCAAATTAATTACTAGAAAATAGTTGTTAATTTATTTTTGAAGAATAATACAGAGTTGATTTAGGCGATAATAGATGCAAACAATATAAAATAGAGTTAATTGGGTTATTATTATTCTATAGATGCAAGGTCTTAAATAATAAATTTGAATAGGTTGACTACTCTCAAATAGAAGATAAACTACAAAACTAAGTCAACCAAGTTGACTTAGTTGGTTGTAGGGTTGTAGTTTTGATGACTGCTAACTTATACAAAGAATAACTGAAGAAAGTAATGGAATGGTAAAATAAGGAAAGAGAGGAGCTTTGGTGGGTTTGAAGATGGTTAAGATTACAGATTTTATGCTGAAGTGACTTAATTTCTTCTTTCAAAATTTGAAAACTAAGTTAACTAGTTTAACATAGTTCTTCAAAAGCCTGTGTGATGAAGAAGAATATGATGACTAAGTTGACTTGATCAACCTAGTTTGTTGATCTAAATGTTGGTAGAGAGAATAAGATGACAAAGTTAACTAGTTCAACCTTGTATGCTTATCTAGAACTAAAAATGAGTACTATGTCAACCTTTTTAATCTAGTAACCTATTTCTGATAAAGACCTACAAAAACATAACATAGTCATTTTTATGTGACTATGTGTTAAACCTACACACAAAAAGTTAGAACTACATTGACTAGTTTGATACAATACTGCAAATATATAAAAATATAATAGAAATGAAATCATGAAATAAAACTTGCAAGGGTTAGATTCACATCAGATTCACCAGAATATATGCAATGGGAAATGTAGTAGATCTATAAATCAATCCTGTTTTAAAGAAGATAAATCCTACTTACACTTCTGATTGGGGATACATTAGATATTCAGGGTCATGACCAAGATGGATCCTCTAAACCTAGCCATGGAATATTTTACCATAATAATATCACTAGGGAGGGTTCCAAAGCCTCCGATTAAGCAAAACTATGCAATAACCCTAACTAGATCCTATGTTTTCATGTTCACTAAACTAATAACAAGTAAAACAAAATCTAATCTAGTGCTCACCAAAGCTTGTGGCATAAAGTGGGGATAATTAACATGACAAGTAAACATGAATAAGATAATCCTAATTAGGCTATGTATAGGTGAAACCCTAATGCATGGAGAGATAAATATATTCAAAAGACATTACTTATGTTATTTCTATCTACTAAAGAGAGGAACAAAATTAGATATATTTATCTTGAATATGAACCCATCGAGACTCAATATTTCCCTTGGATAAAGGTGTTTCACAAGAGTTTTTTTTATGGTTTTTAAGGATCACTAAGAAATTCCAAAACATCTAAGACTTCTCCATAAGACAAGATTCTTCTCCAAGGAAAAACCCTAAGCTAAGACTCCTTGAGTGGAATGGTAAAAAAGAAGAATGTAAAGAAATGCAAATGAATAATTAAGTCTTTTTGTCTCTCTAAGAATGGAAAAATGAATGTGTTTATTTAGGAAGATCTAACCCTAATATTTTCTAAAAGTGTAGGTTGATAAGGTCGACCTAGTCAGCCTAGTCTCATTATTGACAAAAAAATTAGGTCACAAACTAGGTTAGCTAGGGACCAACCTAGACCCTATTAAGTTTTATCAATTATAATACGAGGTCAATGGGGTTGATTGTGTAATGTAAATCATCAAAAAGGGTTTTAGGTTGGAGAAGGGATAATGAAGATGGTAAATAACTATACGAGGGTGAAAAAGAGGAGGCAAAGTTTATGATAATATATTAAGGAGATGGTTGGATTGATAATAAGTGGTAATAAGGTAAAACAATCCTATGAAGAACCAATGGTCTACCCACCCCATTCCCAGTGCACCCTTTAAGGTATGCGATTAGAGAGATTGAGACTCGATGGGTTCCTAAAAGATAGAAAACATCAGTAATTGCTAAAGTTTGAAAATATTATGTGTATACATATGTCCGAATTGAATCTCATCATGTGTCACATAGGTACAATAGGGGATGGTGCTTTGAGAAAAGATCATAACAATACACAATGCTGAGGCTAAAAGAAATTATAGTATTTTAAAGAAAAAATAGTGGAAATGTAAATGACTAAAATGTAAATAACTAAAATGTAAATAACTAAAAAGTAAATGGATGCATACCTTGACTTACCTTTATTGCTAGATGGTTGTCTATTGGGTTTATAGTTTTGATCATGGAGGGTGTAGAGACCATTTTTGACAAATCAAAGGATCCAAAACCAAATATCAAAAACAAATAAATGAAAGAAAGCCAAGATAATTGATGTTATGTGGATAGGATGTACTTGTAACTTTGGTAATCTGGGGTGACAAGTTTTATGTTAGACCAAATGATCAAGTCAAAATTATATTAAATTGGGTAACCAAAAAACCAAGGCTACTAAAGATTTAAAAAATCAAATAAGTAAATCTAAAGTTAAAAAGACAAAATCATAAAGTCAAATGTAGGATACATGTCAGTAAGGATGGTAATCAAACATTAATGTGAAATTAGTGAAAATACTTAAACAAATATACGTAATAAAAAATGGTAAAATAACATTGAAGAGTGAACAGTAACAATCCTTACTCAATCATCAATGGAAAAAGGTGCATGTTGGCCATTTTGGCCCACATACCAAGGTTTATGTCTGGTTCAAATAGATAAGCAAGGTCCCAATTGATGAATGGATCAGGTGGATTTTAAAGTAGGCGCAAATTTTGTAAGTGAAGGGATCCAAGTAGGTATTCATGGTACCAAGTAATTATAGGGGCAGGTCTAGAAGATGCCTAAGTTTACACATGTTCAAATTTTAGGCCAAGTATTAGCATTTGGATTTCATTTGGAGGGAGTGTTTCCCAAAATTCCTATAGTAAAGTACAAGTATATTTATTTTAGGAGTTTTGTCCCACTCCTTTTTGGTTAATTTTTTATTTCTTTCAGGACTCTATTTCACTAGGTGTTTTCTTTCTTCCAAGGTTTTTATTCATGCTAAGTGTCATATTTCCTTCGGGAAAATGGTCCACATAATTTTCTCGAAGGGCAATTCTACATGAAAGTGGTTCTTTACACTTTCTCTAAAGGGTGATTTCCTTCACCAAAAGGTTCAATGCAATTTTCTCGAAAGGTCTTTTTGTAAGCAAATTGCCCCAAATAATTTTATTGAAGGGTAATTTTATTTTTGAAAGGGTCCAATGCAAAAGTTTCGAAGGGCACCTTTTCTTTTGGGGTCAGTTTCTCAGGTAAGTATCCTCTTCAATTTTCCTGAAGGTTCTTCTCTCAAGGAAATTGGTCTGAAAGAAGATTTTTGAAAGGCACTTTTAAGGGCAAGAGGGATATTTCAAAAAGAGGCTGAAGGACCATTCTAAGGACATAATTCCTTTGAGAAAATTATTTAGGATAATTTTCTTGAAGGCACTTTTCTTTTGGATATTTTGTCTTGAAGCAATAGACCCATAGGAATTTCTTTTGAACAAATTGTCAGAGATAGAGACCCTAAAAAAACTACTCAAGACAAGGATAAGGCAAATGAATTCCTTTGAAAAATGTTTTCCAGCACAAGGCTCGAAGGAATTATCTAGAAAAGTATCCAAAGGAAATAACCATTTGATTTCAAAAGGTCTTGGGTAGCCCTGTAGATGCTAAATTCAAGCCCCTCCAACTAGCCGTTTGGATTTGAAAATTGAGAGATGTTCACACTAACCTTAAGTTTAAGCTTGAATAAAGTAAGTCCTTTTGATCTTAAATTTAATGGTTGCATGATCACCAATGATGATCACATGAATGACAAATGGCATCTTACAAACTATTAATTTTAAGATCATGAAGTAGCCATTGATATTCAAATAATGGATATGATGACTCAAGAGAGGATGGTTAGTATGGTGTTAGTTCTAAAATGAAAACAAAATGAAAGAAACACACTAATAACATAACATCTCTAGGCCTAGACACTAGAGAAAGCTTAGTTAATAAAAAAAATGAAAAACACAACTAAAAAGTAAGGAATAAAACACAAGAATTCCTTCATCTTCCTTAGATGCTCCAAATGCCTTTGTAGTAGTCGCTTATTCAGGTTGTGCTCATGAAGTCTTTGGTAATGGAAGCTTGGCTACCTCCATCTCTCCTTAACACCTTGGATTTTGGCTTGGCTTGTCTTGGAATCAATTTGGCATGGTAACACTCGTTTCATGAAGTTTTTAGAACCAATCCTGCATTATAATTTTTCATTCTCAAGTCTTAGAAATGATTTTCATGGCCTCTCTATTTATAGATTTTTGAGAATGTCTAAAATCAACTTGAACCATCCATCTGAGATTGAGATGTGTGGTTGAGGATTAATTCAATTTTTTGGAATTAAGTTTTCAATTATACTCATCATGACATTGGAAGAAGGGGCAATTAAGAGGCATGAAGGGCATCATGGGAGGCATTGATGAGGCATGAAGGGCATGAATCTTGATATTTGTGGCATTTATGGCCTAGGGATGTCTTCCCAAGAAATGAGGTCACTTGATGATGCAAATATTCAATATTCATTTACAAAAATAGTTTTTCAACAAGTTTCCATGGAATTATTAATTATTCCTTGATTTGGATTAATTAGATCTTAAGCACGATTAAGCACTTTGTGCACAAATTACTCAAATTGATCAGAATGCCTTGTTATTGGTCTAAAATTTGACTGGATTGGAATTGGAAGTCACTGTTAGATGTGTTGGAATCATATTCTCATTTAGGATGTTACTAGAAAAAAATAACAAAGGCACATGTCTTGTGTAAGATATTTGATAGGAAAGAGCAATCCAAAACACCAAGGTGCAAAATTGGCATTTTGACTCAGAATGATCTGACCAAAGTTAGTTGGATCATAAATTGCATTACCCCATTTAGGGATACCCTGGCCAAAATCAGTACTTGAATATTTTAGTTTCACATCATTTATTGTGTTTTAGTGTTTCTAGGCCAAATTGTGTATTTTGGGTGAAAATTGGCCAAAAGCCTGATTGGGGGTTATCGGTGGCCAAATTTAGGTGTCTATAGTTTTTCCCTATTTGGGAAGGTGTTGCAAGATATAATAATAGTAACATATTCTCAAAGAATGAAAAGACCATATATGCTTACAACTACAATGATGATAAACTAACTATATGATGCCCCCTCAAGGGATGATTGGCACAAACAGGTCAACAAATGGTCCCTTGATAAGAAAGAAGAGAAATGAGGGGACCCAAAAAAAGAAGGATGTTGGGGTGAAAAAGTAGTCAAAATCATTGAGAATGCAATTGGGATGGTGCAAAATGGTTTTCCCAAAGGTGGTTATAAGCATTTTAGCCTGATAGTGGCAACATGGTATGATAACACAATGATTTACCCAAAGGTGGTTATAATCATTGAGAAGATGGAGCTGCCCCAGTTAAAATAGAAAAAGAAGATAATAACATGCCCCTATATAGGTAGAACAATTAAAGTGGTGAAACCACAATGATTTTCCCAAAAATAGTTATAATCATTGAGAAATATAGGTGGGATGATGTGCAATGATTTGCCCATAGGCAGTTATAATCATTGGACCCCGATTATGGCAAACATGATAAACTTTGTTAAGGATGATGATAACTTAACATAGAGGGTAATGATGAATTAGAACAACCTACTAGTAGGCAAATGCTAGTCTGAACTAATGAAGGTTGAAATTTATTCATGGTTAATTACTATATTTGGGATATGATTGGGATTGAATTGAGATGTCAGTGCTAAAGAGATGCTACCATTACTAAATAAACTTCTTGAATCTAAGTTTTGTTGTAGCACGTGCCATTAGGCATCATGATATAACATCATGAGGACTTGGTTGAAATATGCATAAGGACTGACACCCATAATCCAATACGCAATAAAAAATAATGCACCAATGATGGAAAGCATGATGACAATGTAAACATATGAATATGGATAAATTCAAGTGTAATTGTGGGTAAGGAATCACCCAATGACCACACATAAAATGAATCAAGGTAATTGTACTGAAAGTAAAAAAATAGATAGACAAATAAATAAAATAAGTAGAAATAGACAAATAAACAACACAATAAAAACCCTATGAACATTGCCTCTATAAAATAGGCGATAACTTAACAAATGAAAAAAATGGGGGAATATAAGAAAAGGAAGGGGGTGGTTGAGCTATCTCTATATGCACCAGGCAAGTGGAAGCTGCCTACATAGTTTCATGGATATAATATCCAATAAAAAACTTCAAGCCAAATGTAGTATTCCTAGGGAATGAGAAAAATGTGATAAATGATGAAAACAAACATAATGGATGTGATAGAAGAATAGGAATGGTCTTGCAAAATGACAAGTGCGTGAGAGAAAAAGGCCAAAAAGGATGGGAAAACTAAATGACAAGTGACATGATTATAACTTAGTAAGGGTTCCCATAATCCTTAAGGTAAATAAGTGGTCAATATTTTTGCTCTTTTCTAATGATTTTTTAAATGTTTTTGAAGTATGTCAACTCAATCGATAATGACAAGATACTAAATGGTTCAAGCTCACAAAATAGTGAGAGCATAGCTTAGCTTGCTCAAAAAATGGTAGAGCATGGTGGAAAGGGTGACTGAGCTGACCTCAACAAGTATTGAGCACTACCTACGTAGTCTTAGCGTAGGACCTCAAGTCACTATAGTTTGTCCCCTATAATAGATGAATTTGACTAGTGTAGCAGTCAATTCAAATAGGCACAGTTGGTAAAAAGGCATAGCATGGCATGGGAAGTGGCAAGTTGGTATGTCAAGGCTTAATATTTCCCCTAGTTTACCTATAGGAAGTTATAACTAAGATACAATGACATAGATCAATGATACTAATTTACCCAAATTTGGTTATAATTAATAGCAAGATTGGTGGTAATAAAGGCATAAAAAAAAAGGATGTAACTACTAAAATTTTTGTCATACTATCCCAAAATATGATCTCTATCTAAAGTACTTGAACCAACTGATGAAATTGATTAGATACGTCAATGCTGAAATTGCATAATGAATGTCAAAAACCAAGGTCAAACAGGCTAGGCTTTAGAATACACTAGGTCAATAGAATGGAAGCAAAAAGTGGATACGATGAAGAGTATGGATAAGGATGATACTTTGTATAAAGAAGAATAGTGATAAAATGGCATAATTGAAATATTTCGTATAGAAAATACACCTTAGTGCTCAAGCATAGTACTATTTGAGATGAATAATATTCATCAGATCTGGAATTTCATCTCCATCTGGTGTGGAAAACTTGTATGCTCCAATCCATAATCTACAGTGATGATGAAAGGCCCTATCTAGTTTGGTTTGAATTTCCCTTTATGATTCTTCTCAGTCATGGTGTTCTTTTGGTTTTCTTTAAGAACAATATCACCAAGTTTAAGTGTTCTATACTTAACACATTGATTATAGTGTCCTTTGAGTCAGTTATGATATGCTTGAAGATTGTTGAGTGTGGCTATGTGTTTCTCATAAAGTAGATCTAGATATTACAAGCGAGCTACTCGATAGTCATGATCATTAAGACATACTTGAAAGAGATGCATATTGAAGTCAGTTCGACCTCAATGGAAAGGATGGATTCAATACCATAAACAAGTGAGTATAGAGTGGCTCTTATGGGAGTATGATGATTTTTTGGTATGCCCAAAGGGTAGGGAACATCTACAAGTGCCAATCATGATCGACATCATTGATAATCTTTTTGAGAATATTGACAATGGTTTTGTTTGATGCCTCAGCTTGGCCATTACCTTGAGGGTAATATGATGTAGAAAAATATCATGTGATGTTATATTTAACACATAACTAGTTGACATCCTTGTTCTTGAATGATCCTCCATTATCAGATATAATGTTAGAGGGGATACCATAGTGGTAAATGAGATGGTTGAAGATGAATTTGGAAATTTACTTTCCAGTCATGTAAGTGAGGGGTATAAATTTAACCCACTTAGTGAAATATTCAATGGTGGTAAGGATATGTTTATGGCCATCAGATGAAGTGGGGTTAATCTTCCTAATGAGGTCAAGTCCCCATGTAGAAAATGGCCATGGTGTCAACATTAGTTTTAAATTTTTTGTTGGGGCATGAATCATATTAGCATGCCATTGACATTTGTCACACTTTTTTACATATGCAGTGGCATCTACATCTATTATGGGCCAATAATAGCCAATACTCAAGAGATTTTTAGATAGGATTACCTCGCTATAATGAGCTCTACATACTCCTTCATGAAATTCTCTTAACACTAGCATAGACTCTACTAAAGTTAAACAATGGAGTAGAGTTCCATCAAAACTATGATGATACAAGGTGGATCCTAGTAGAGTATAACGAGTGGAATGATGAATAAAGGCTTTAGTTTGTTTTCAAGATAGGTTAGGTGGAATAAATTAGTCATGATGGTAGTTGTCAAGGTCTAAGTACTAGATATAATTAGGACCAATAATATCACAAATCATGGCAATGGTTGAAGGTTCATGAGCTGGTGCTAACAAATTCTCTATGAGGAACTGATACTCTCTAGCTTTATCTATTTGTCAAATCAGAGAGCCGATAGTAGCCATGGTATCTACAGTTTTGTTACTAGCCCTTGGTATATGCTCAAATTGAATATTATCAATTTGTTGCTTAAGAGTATCGACCATGGTATTATATAGAATGAACTTATCATCTTTGGTCTAAAAATGATCTATAACCTGATTGATGATTAACTAAGAATCACCATAAACTTGGAGATAAGATATATTTCAATGCACTGCTTGTCAAATTTCTACAAGTGATTCATACTTAGCCATGTTGTTTGTACAAGGAAATTTGATTCTAGATGATTAAGGGATTAAATCCCCCTATGGTGTAATAAATAATAGGCTTACCCCTGATCCATGTGCAGTAAATGAACCATCAAAATATATCTTCCAAGGCTACTCCTCAAGGGGTGTGTCAATGATGGTCATTATGGATTCATCAAGAAAGTGAAATGTGAGTGGATGTATATATATGAGAGGTGCTTCAACAAGTTGATCTACAAGAACTTGTCCCTTGATTACCTTCTAATTGACATACTCTATGTCAAACTCACTGAGAAGCATGATCCATTTAACCATTATACCTTGAAAATATATTTTAGCTAGTAGATACTTGAGTGGATCTACCTTTGAAATGACCATGGTATTATTATTCAACATGTAATGGCACAATTTTTAAGTTGTAAAGACCATGGCCAGACAAGCTTTTTCAATAGGTACATAGTTATGTTCATATGTAACCAAAGTATGGCTTAGGTATTACAAAACATGCTCTTTTTCATTTTCATCATGTTGAGACAAGAGTGCCTCCAGAGCATGGTCGATAGCTGATAGGTATAACAAGAATGGCTTTCTTAGCATAGGAGGTAATAAAATAGGTGGATTAATAAGATAGTCTTTGAGTTGTTGAAATTTTTTTTGGTAGTGGTCATCCCAATGAAATAAAACTCCCTTCTTCAAAAGGTGTGTTAAAGGGTTGACACTTATCTTCTAATTGAGAGATGAAGCATTGGATTGACTTGATCTTACCCTACAAACTATGGAGTTGATTTAAATTAGTTGGTGGTAGCATCTCAGTTATAGCATGGACTTTAGCCAGATCAACTTCAATACCTCTACAAGATATGATGAATCCAAGTAGTTTTCTTGAAGTTACACCAAACACATATTTCTTTGGATTGAGTCTGACTTTGTACTCCTGTAATCTTTCAAATATCTTACACAACACTTTTGGATGATCGACCCTAGTTTTGGATTTTCCTACTATGTCATCGACATAGTCTTCAACAATATCATGCATCATATCATGGAAGATGATAGTCATGGACCTTTGATATGTATCTCCAACAATCTTAAGGCCAAATGGCATTACCTGATAACAAAATTTTCCCCATAAAGTGGTGAATGCTATTTTATGTTGGTCTTCTGGTGCTATTTTTATTTGGTTGTATCCTAAAAAGCTAGCCATGAGTGAAAGCATTTCATAATCAGTTGTGAATTCAATGATCATGTCAATATTAGGCAAGGGAAAATTATCCTTAGGACAAGCTTTTTTGATGTCTCAAAAATTAGTACAAATTCTGATTCCTTCAAGCTTTTTACTAATAGGTACCACATTATAGATCCATTGTGAGTAGTCAATGGATCGAGTACATCTTGCTTCTAAGAGTTTTTCCAACTCTTTATTTACCAATACAACAATGTGAGGATGCATCTTATGTAACTTTTGTTTTATCAATTTAGTGTTAGGATTAACCATAAGGTGATGTAGAACTGAGGTGGGGTCCAAACCTAGCATGTCAGAATAGGCCCATACAAAGATATCTACAAATTCTCTCAATAGAGATGTAAAGATGTCATGTTCCTCCTTAGTGAGGGATGCTCCTAATTTTATCTATTTAAATTCTGATGGAGTCTTGATATTTACCTCTATTGTATCTTTAATTAGAAGGGTCAAACCATCTTCTAGGATAGTAGGCACTAACTTGAATTATTGAATTATCTCAAGGTCCTCTGTTAGGACTTGTTATTCAACTTCTCCTAAGCATGATGAATCTGAGTCCCCTAATAGGAAATCTAGCAATTTGACAAAAATAGTTGAAAATTCTTAAAGAATTTGATCAAATACTTGTTATTAATCAAAGTTAAACTCTGATCCACTAGCAAGTTCATCATTGGTGGTCTCCTAGTGTAAATTCAAAGAATAATGAACACCCCCATCTAATGGCACCTAAAATAGGTTTTCACCACTAGATTGGCCTTGATCTTTACTTTTTCCCTAGTCAAAAAGTGCCTCAAAGAGGTTTTCACTTTGGGACCTCAATGTTTTACTTATTTGTTTTTGGATAAGGGTGTTTAATCGCTCTCCAAAATAGGTTGTAGGATCCAATGTGATTGAGAATCCGATTTGTGATTTCCCAACAAAACGTTGTCTCTAAGGCCTAAAAAATCACAAAATGCCTCATTATTTTAGAACTCATCAATCCACAGACTAGATTCTTGTTGGTCCCAATCTATCAATTGGGGATAATATAATGGAAAATGGTTACGATGAATGGCCAAGGTAAGGGTAAAAATGACATTTTTATCAAACAGGTTAGTTTTAGCTAGGTTATCAAAGGTGAGTTAATGATTAGACTTTGCTTCACTATCAACATCATAATCACTAGTCGTTGGTGATGGATTTTGAATAAGATATATGGGGTCACCCCCAGGTGGTTTAAATCCAATTCCATAAGGTCTTTCATAATTAGTCATGGAAATTGGCTTGATGGTTCCTTGGTAATTTAGTTCAAGGCCTCCTCCTTCATAATTATGACACTCCATGATCATATTAGGAATATGATACTTTTAATTTTTATAAAAATCAACTTGGTTATCATTAAATAACCATGATTCATCCACTTTAAGAGGGTAAGGTCCTAGGTTAGATGTCGGTACAAATGTGACAGTCCCTTATCTTTGTTCTTTTATTGCCAATGCATATGTTGGATGACTTTAGGTCACCCAAAGGTTTCAAATTCTAAGAAATACTAGAAATATGAAATGTATCATGGGTCACATACTCTCCCAATCCATTATCTAAAATGGTGAAATGATTAGAAGCTTTAGGAGGTGGCATGTGGGAAAGGGAATCTAAGGTATTAAGATCTATGCAATTATCTGGTAAGGGATTAATAAGTATGGCCTTTCTTTTCTCTTGCTTGTAACTTGGATTCATGTCATACTAATAATTATAGCTTTGAAATTCAACTTTAAGATGCTTGTAGTGTTCATATGGATATAAATCTCCTAGAATATTCACTTATATCCCTAAATGGGAAAACTTGATACATTGGTGCAATGTTGATGAGACTGCATGAATCTCATGTAACCAAGGCCTGACTAAAAGCATGTTATATGATAACTCAAGATCAAGCACATGGAAAAGTGTATAATGGGTCAAAGGCCCAATGATAACTAGCAAACTAATGGTGCCTTGTGATTCTCTTTCTTGATTATCATAGGCTTTGATGGTTATTATTTCTGGATGGAGATTTGTCATTGTGTACCCAAAAAGCTTGATGAGCTTGAGAGACACTATGTTGAGGCTAGATCCATTATCTATAAGGACATGTTTCACTTTATGCCATCTTATATAAACTTATATGTATAATGGGTTATTATGGAGTGGGCCAAGGGAAGACATATCACTTTGGTTGAATGTGACTTGTTGGGATGGAGCTAGGTGTCCAACCAAAGCTTGAAATTTATCACGGGATATGTCACTAGCAATAGTGGATTGGATTAAAAACTCATTTAAGATGTTTTTATGGATTATTGACATTCACAAAAAATCTAAAATAGAAATTTGTGATGCTGTCTGCTGCAATTGTTCCATAATATCAAACTTCTTGTCTTGGTTAGTAGTGAATGGTTTATTCTAATGCTAAATGTTTGGTTCAATGATAGGCAAAGTGGTGGATGGTTGTGTGCCTAGGATAGTAATATTTGACCTTCGATTTATGATTACATAATCAAGATTAAATACTAGACCACTATTGCTAACTAATGTTGGAAATGGTGTGGGACTAGATAGGACAAGTCTTGATTGTTAGTGTACTTACATGTGGTCACATGGTAAGAATGAGTTTTTGATAAAGGTCCAAAAGGGGAAGTCCTAGTTTTTTAGTTTGCCTGTATGCAATCCCAGGTCAAATAAGGATTATGCATGTAATTTAGTTGAATATTATTGTTTAGCAAAGGTTTAGGCTGATTAGTGTTTGTTCTAGGATTAATGGAGATGGTATTAACACTACCCCCTACGATATGACCTACAACCCTATTGTAGTCATGTGCAACTGCATGGTAGGTTTATTGGTTGTTACCATTTTGACCTTGGTTTTATCCATTATTCTGTCATTGTGGGTTATGCTACTGATTTTGTTAATTTTGTTGGTTTAGCCTTTGATTTTGATACTATTGATTTTGCTACTGCACTAGTCATTGTTGTTATTGTTATTGATTATTTTGCTACTACTAATTGTTATGTTAGGGAAAGGGGTTTTGATAAATCCCAAGAGTTTGATTGGAATTAGAAGCACCATTATCCAATTTTATCACCCCATTCTCTAATATATTCTCAATTAAATATTTGATTTGGACATATCTTCTTAGATTATTCTTGTTGACCCGATGATAGTCACAAAATTTATTTTCATGGTAATAATCGAGACAAGGAATGACTTGTGGATAATACTTTGGTATAGGCTAAATAATTAGATTAGTAGCAACAAGTTTTCAAAATACAGACTCAATAGGTTCTCCTAGGTCACTAAAGATATGACATGTAGGCATGATTCTCCTAAGAGGAGGGGTTTGTAATGGTAACAGTTGTATTTGTTGTGCAAGTCTTGGTTGTTATGTTTGTGGCATTGGTTAGAGAGGTTACTGGGTAGGAGTAAGCTAGAAAGGTGGTGTAGATGATTTTTTTACTATTTAGACATGATAGGATTCAGTTACTTCATTTCCCACAACATTCCTATTATGATTGAATTACTTTGATCTTTTTTAGTTATTGGCCTGTACCAAAAGTGATGCTTGTGCTTGAATGGGATGTTGATTTTGGTCATTTCCCTAATTGGTACCTTGATTTTGATTCATTGAATTAAACTTGATGACTCCTTTACTGATGAGCACTCGCTTGATCAAAAAACCTTTATCAATGATCTCCTTGAACATATGTGCACATTGTAGTTCTAAATGATAATCTATCTCACTGTGCAAATTTTTGGTAAACATAATAGCTAATTATTTATCTGATAAACTATGGGTGAAACAACTTGAAAGGGCTTTCCATCACTATAAATAAGTTGCAAAACTCTCACTAGCTTTTTGCTTTACTTGCGTTAAGTCCACTAATGAAGTCTCATGATCAAGATTATAGGAAAAGTGCTACACAAACTTATCAAAAAGATCATCAAATTCCATTACTAAATTTTTGGGTAACTTCAAAAACCACTCATGGCTTGTCTAGCCACGCTCCTTGGAAACAATAACAAAATTTATATGTCGCTATATGCCACTAGTTGACATGTGACAAAGAATTCGATCAAATGAGCCTTAGGGTCACCTTTCCCTTTGTATTTATCAAATTTTGGTGGTTCATATCTTGGAGGAAATGGTATATAAAAATACTCCATGTTGAATGGATAGGAACATACGTCATCTAATTTAAATTTTTTAGTTTGTATACCAGCTTAAATGGTAACAATTACATCCTTCATCTATTATAATTCTTAAGATAGGAAACTAGAAGGAATATTGGTTTGAGGGAGAATATTGGTTTGGATAGAAGGTTGGGAGGTCACAAGTGGGACACTTTGACCAGGGTATGATGGAGATACTTGTTGGGGTACATTGGTTTGGTTGGAGAATGGACCAAGAATATGCATATGTGGATTAAGATGTATTTAAAATTGTATAATTGGTTATGCAATATTTTGGTTTGGGTTGGTGATAAATGTTTGACTTGGAGGATTTTTTGATTAGGACAGAGGGATATAACTATATTGTAGATACTATGGTTGAAAAGGGACATGATATTGAATAATCAAACCTTGCTATTGAGTGAGAACTTGTGGACCAAGACCCTATCTCTAGATTTGTGGCACATTTTGAACCAATGGTTGTCTAGTAGGTACCTGAGAAACATGGGGACCTCCTTGTTGCATGAATCTTGGTAAAGAAGTGAAATTAGGTTGTAGATTTGGCATCTATCATTGACCAATATTTGCATGTTGTTGACTAGTCATTACTTGGGTTTGGATTGGTATATTAGTCTATGACTAAAGTGGTATGTTCATTGTTACCGGCAAGGTGGAACATTTGTTGCCCCTAATTGAGGTGATAATGTATTTGTCCTCTATTACGTTGATACTCTATATTGTGTGTATTATTGTGGCATAATACTTTTTACATGTTGAGGGGGAGTAGGATTCATCACATTCTGTCATTGAGGTGTGACATTGGTCATTATTTGATTACCTAATCCTGTAGGTTGTACACTTGAAGAAGCAATCGATTGAGGTTGGGGTGTAGAAACTCCTATTCCCTGGTATGATAACCTATTCATAAGATGAACTATAGGCACACATTATTGGCTAGTTGTTTATGTGTTATTACCACTTTGATCAGGATTGGATGTTGTTTGCATATTGTATATTATGTTTGGCTCACTATTTTGTGTATAGGCCAAAAACACTTCTTTAATAATGGGTATATGCATCAAGTTATCTATCGAATTAGTTTATATGAATGGGTCAAAACTCACATTCTCTTGTCTATTTAACTCTATCAACACTCTTTTTGAAGGAACTAGGTCAATAAGAGGCTTACTTACCATGTTCATCTGATTGAAATCATGTGCTAGATTCAGGTAGGTTTGATATGTTGTCTACATTTGGTTAAAGTTATCTTACATGATATTTTTACCTTGATCAAATATATTAGGATCTTGGTACGTTATTTGGACTAGAGCCATAGGATTTATAGAAGAATCCTATTGATCATAAATGATATTGTGGGGCACTCTTACTAGACTTAGTAAATTTTCATGGGGGAAGTCTACTGGAAACTTGGCCCCTACCTCTATGACTCTAACCAAAATATCATCTTTATTATCTAACAAATGTTGCTCAAACAAAAATGGATCATATGTGGAATCCATATTAGTAGAATATGACTATTGAAGAACTAGCTCATCCACTACGAATATTGTAGCTAGGTATTGTGTGGTTTGCTTTTGGTCTTGTTCTGAATAAGGTGGTGTGTTAACTAGATAGTTAGCCAATGGATCTTGGCTTTGTGCCCTTGATTGAATATTATAAGAGGGATAAGAATCCATCTTATAAGCAATATTATCTACATAGGGGTTCTTGTACTATTTATTCCTATGCAACTACATTACTAATCCCTGGATTGTACATGAGTCCACTACGAGTGTAGGAATACATGTTGGGATCCATAGTCAATGTTTTTGTGATAAAAGGTCAAATATTTCTACAAACTCTAAAAAGGAAAATGTCTAAAATAGATGCTGTTTCAACTTGGTCTAGATTCATCAAAAGGATCAAAAGGTTTATGCAATGCTTTGTGAGGAAACAAGCTAGCATGAAGTATCTAACATTTCACTGTTCACACAAAGATAAGCAAGAAAATGGACCTAAAATCAAAATGCCAAACTCTACGGTCAAAGTGTTTCCAGTTAGTCTAATCTAGGAATTTAAAAGTTGCTAGGTCTTTTAGCCAAATGCAGTGTCAAAAGTTAGGCTCAAACATGGCATGCACTAGGACTCTTAGCCAAATGACGTCAAAAGCTAGACTTTGAAATAGATGAAAGTTTTAATCTAACAAATTTGAAACACTTCTAACAAACACTAAGCATCTGATTCTTGGACATGAACTTGATCAACTAGGTATAAGGTATGAAACAAAAGGAACTTTAGAAATAGTTTATTTTCTCATAAAAAATGGTATAAAACTTGGTTCTTTTGACAAACAAGCTAGACAAAAGTGAACAATATAATTATTTTCGACAAAAGATCATAAAAGTACACTTGGATTGGTCTGAAAATGTAGGAACAAATTTGGAACTCTATGCAAGAGGGTTTATGAAACATTATTCAAAATGTTTTGGGTAGCGTAATGACACTATACTACCTCAAGGTGTGACAGAATGGTTTTTTTCAAAAACTCTCTAAGGCAAAGACATTTTCCCATTATTTTGACAACATAACACTACTTTTCTTAACTCAAAATATTGTGGTGTATAGACTCAAATTGTAAGTTTTTAGCAAACAATAACTTAAGTCTATCAAGTGATGATAATTATTATGAGTATTAAATGGCCTTCAACCCAAATTGGAAATTAAACCTAAGTTCCCTCAAGTTTAGTGCAAATAGTGAACCCACTTAACATGTTAACCCTATGAACTTATAAAGGTGTAATTTTGAATTTAGATTATAAGTGAAGGACTTAAATAACTTTGGTAAAGGTCTAGAATCAATTGGGAAACATAACTATGCCAAAGTAGATGATATGACTCTCAAACTTTTGAACAAGGCAAATTGATGATCTCACACGGGCATCATAATGCCTCTTTGTTCAAAGGAAAATTTTGACTATGTGTTTGGTTTAGATTGTTTGTTTACATCAAGTTTTGACTCCAAATAAGACTTTAATCTAGGACAAGACCCACTAATTAATCTCTCTTAGATCCTAAACTGACAAGGTTGCATGGTATTGTTAGAATCCATCAATATATGTTATTTGAGAGGATTTTAAGTGTTCATCCAAAAGTAAATGCACATTATATAGTAAGGGTTTTACACCCCCCCTTCTTTCAAATGATAGTACTATGACATGGACCTTGAGGTGCACCTTACACCAACAAGACTTCCATGGAAAGTGGGGATTTGTCTAAGATCTAACAAGTTCTAAATGATCTAGGGGAATCAATTGCACAATGAATTTCATGCCAAACAATGCAAAAGAAAAGCATAGATTTTGGGATCATATCACTTGGCTTGTTGCAAAAAGTTCTAGTCTTTTTTATAACCACTACATCTTGTTGTTCGCTTAGTATAGTGCGATGTCCAAAGTAACACTATGTCTTTTGTTGGCTTGTGCTCATGAAATCCTTGGCAATGGAAGCTTGGCTACCTCCATCTCTCCTTGACACATTTGGCTTATGGCTTGGCTTGGATTGGAATCAATTTGGCATGGTAACACTAGTTTCATGATTTTCTTAGAACCAATCCTACATTATAACTTTGCATTCTCAAGTCTTAGAAATGATGTTCATGACCTCTCTATTTATAGATTTTTGAGAATGTCTAGAATCAACCTAAACTATCCATCTTGAGATTAAGATGTGTGGTTGAGGATTAAATAAATTTTTTAAAATTAAGTTTGTAATTATCCTCATCATGGCATTTGAAGAAGGGGAAATTAAGAGGCACATCATGAGAGGCATTGATGAGGCATGGAGGGCATGAATCCTGATATTTATGGCCTAGGGATGTCTTCCCAAGAAATGAGGTCACTTGATAATGCAAATATTTAATATTCATTTTCAAAAATAAGTTTTTAAAAAATTTCCATGTAATTATTAATTATTCCTTGATTTAGATTAATTAGCTCTTAAGCATGATTAAGCACTTTGTGCACAAATTACTCAAATTGATCAAAATGCCTTATTATTGGTCTAAAATTTAACTAGATTGGAATTGGAAGTCACTATTAGATGTATTGGAACCATATTCCCATTTAGGATGTTATCAAAAATAAATAACAAAGGCACATGTATTATATCATACATTTGATAAGTAAGAGTAATCTAGAGCACCTAGATGCAAAATTGGCATTTTAACTCAAAAATGATCTGACCAAAGTTAGCTGGCCCATAAATTGCATGGCCCCATTTAGGGATACCTTGGCCAAAATCAGCACTGGAATATGTTAGTTTCACATCATTTAGAATGTTTTAGTTTTTCTAGGCCAAATTATGCATTTTGGGTGGAAATTAGCCAAAAGCCTGATTGGGGGTTATCAGTGGCTAGATTTAGGTGTCTACAATGGGTCTTGGCAAGATTAATAATCCTTGCTCAATTATTTATCTCAATCCAATGACATGAGATGAGTCAAATAGTTAGATAGCTCAAGAGATCAACACATGGTATAAGTGCATAAGTTAGTAGATTGATAGCATAATCCTAAGGATTAGCATGCATTTGACAAGTGGCCCAAGCAGGGATAAGGTTAATAATTCAAAGGTAGATTTGAGGGCTCATGTTCATTTGGCCTAGCAAATCCAATAGAGTGAGCCAAGTAAAAATGGTTAGTGAACCTCAAGGATGAATGGGTGCATAAAAAGTGGCACAAGCACATTTGACTAGTAAAATATCAATGGCTCATGGGCATCCATGCACAGGTAAATCTAATAGTGTGAATCAAGGATCTGGGTTAATTTTTGATGACCAATCAAAATAAAGGAGAGACTAAGCTACTTAAGTAGAGGTTGAATAGTCTATTTTTGACTAAGGCAATTAATCATGATGGATATGGTATCGAGCACATTTTAGTTGGGGCCAAGAGTGGATATTTTGGGATTATACGACACCACTAGGAGCCTATAGAGTAAGATATGTAGAACTTCAATGGTCATCGCCAAAGCCAGCTACATGGAAAATGACCATATTCCCCACTTGGACATGCATCAAAAATCTAGTAATAAGCATTTTTTCATAAGGACAAATGAAAATGACTTGATCCCATCATTGTAGTTGCCATGGAACATCACAAAGAAGATATTGTAATAATGCAATAGACTAGGGTGATCTAGATCAATCAAATGGTCTAAATGGGCATTTGTGTAGAGGCAATTATAACAAAATTTTAAATGGATTTGAATTCGTTTGATTCCCTTTTGAGTACTAAAAACTCCCTCTCTCTTACTTCCCTTCTACTATAAATATATCCTTTGAGCTATTATTTTGCATCCCTCAAGTTGGTATGACTAGACTCTGCTAGAATTATATTCGATACCTCTTAGAGTAGTGAATAGAGTATTTTGTAGTGTTTTTTTCTAATCTATATTTAGTGTTATATGTTTTTTTAATATGAAACTATGAATTTTATCTTCCTTTTGTATGTCAAAACTTAATCTAGGTGCTAAAAATATTTTTTACAGGTCATATAATGTGTTTCAGCATTGATCTCCCAAATATATAGTGGATAACCAAACTTAAGTGTCTTTAACTAGACATTATTTTCACTACTCCCTAATTTGAGTGCATCAAATAGACCTCTATATGAAATACTATTGCATAAAAAGCATAGTGGGAATTTTATTATTTTCATATTTCATTAGTGTGTTAAAGAGTTCAAGCCTAAGAGTGGGTCTATTAAATTCTTGGTGCATCACCATGGCTTAGAATAGTTTTCATTTTATGCAATATCTTAACTCTTTTTAACCCAATCAATTTTAGGTTTCAGAATTAAAGGTCCAAATTTTGAAAATATGAGGAGCTAGCCTCATAAAAAACTTCGAGGTTTGGTCTAGTTATAGGCAACCCACAACTTTAGACCATTCCCATGTTATTCTAGGTTTGGAAGTAGGACTTGAACATTCATCCTTTTAGCTAGGGTGCAATATAGAGTGTTAACAGTTATGACACACTTGATGGGACCACTAATCTTGAATATCTGAGTATATTAGTAAGTTTCAAGGTTTCATATCTAGACTTGCATAATATTTTATGCCCCCCAGGGTTATCACAAGATCCTCCACAAAAGGGAAAGGAGTGAATTTCTCTGAGTTACCTTTACAATCAATAAAGAAAAATAAGGCCCCTCAGCCAAATCCTAAACCTACCCCTCTTATTACTCCTCTTATTTCCCAAAATCCTCTTGTTCAAGTTAGAATTATTTAGCCAAGAACTATTATAAACATCATATCTCAGATGGCTATTCCTAAAAGGAAAGATTTTGTGCCATTTAATGGTGGTAGTCCTTTAAACCTTAATAAGATAATATTATAGTCTTAGATTTGAAGGCCCTTACCTATTATACATGATATAATCTAGTTACTCCTATAGACCATATGGTATATATTACTAACCTCTATTTAGTACATCATATAACCCAAGAAATGTAGTAATGAGGTTGATGGGAATTTTTTTCAAGGGAAAGGCACTTCAATGGTACAGAATATTGGTCCCTACATCAATCAATAGCTGGGATGAGTTTGGAGAGGTCCTATGTGAGTAATTTGAAGATAAGAGTGATCATCTTTCACTTGTAGAGCAACTCACAACAATCAAAATATTCCCTAATGAGTTCATGATGGATTTCAACTATAGATTCTAGAAGACCTAGGATAGAATTCTTGTAGTGATAAAGCCTATGCCCAACTATGCTTTTCTATACTATTTAAAGGATCTCAATTTAGATGTAGCTGTAATGATTCAATCCATGAGGGAATACCCTACCTAGATCTTTTGAAGTAGTAATTAGGGTTAAAATTTGCCTTATACAAGTAGGCAAGTTGGCTACAAGGCCACCAATGCCTCTCTTCCTATAAATACATCCTCCTACCAAAAATATTGCTCCAGTTTGAGAATCAACAAAGTTTTATCAAATAGAAGGTAAGCAAACTGACATATTGGGTAAGATAGAAAGTATCCTCAAAGCCTAGAACAATAAGTTGGTTGTAATGGAGAAGCAACATCGTAAACCATACAGGCCATACTACAATAATAATAATTTTTTTTAGTACAATAGGCTACCATACCAAACCAATAAACAAGGACAAGAGCATAAGCCTCAATCAAGGAAATACAATCCCAATGCTCCAAGTAATTCTAGAGCTATTATGCCAACTTAGAACAACTACGCCTAAGAAGATCCATAGTAGTTAGAGAGATAGTCTAATGATATGGCGATGGCCACTATTAGAGAATGTATCAATACCTTGATTGAAAACATGTTCCTTCATTTTAGATTCATGACATGATGCCTCCTCCACCTCAAAATTTGAAAATAATTCAAGACAACATGCCTATTATGTTATGATTAGAAGCTCAAATCCAACAATAAGGGATCATAGATAGAACACCTACTGATACCACATGCATGATTTTCCAAGAAGGGGAATATGTGTTTGAGCATGTAGCAACCAATATTGGACAAGCTCAGAGGATAACTAAATCAGTTACATCTTAGACAAGAGCTAAGAAAAGGATGTTAGAGGATAACTTGGGGCAATGTAAGGCTTCTAAATCACCTCTTCAGACTAGTCAACAACCCACTTATTCATATGTAGCTACTAAATTTCCTATAAATCAATAATTTCCCCAATCCCATGGGTAGCAATAGAGGTCCCCCTTCATTCCTCATGTTACTCAAATGTCGAGTGATTCCTCCACCTTCAAGGGGCAGTCTAAAGGTACTAGTCTTTCTTTTAATATTATGGATCATTTAAAGAATCATAATGTAACTATGTCCATGTATGATTCTCTATTTATCCTTGGGAAAAAGGAGATCAATATCTCTCTAAACTCTCTTAGGTGGAAATAATGGCTGATAAAGTTAACATTATTTTAATCAATAATAGTTAGCCTAACCACTTTCTTAACCAAGTTACCAATCAAGTTCCAAGCACAAGCCAGCCTCCAAATGTTGTCCCTCCTAAGGTCACAAATTCTTCCCTATTTTATTTATCATTCATCATAGGGGATTATTTGGTGCACAACTACATGATTGACTCAGGTGCTTCAACCTTAGTGATGCCTAAATCCATAACAAACAAGTTTTGGCTCAAGTATTTGCCTAATGAAAAGGGTGTACTAAAATTAGATAGATCCCATACTAAGACAATAGGCATCTTTAAGGATATTTATATCACCTTGACTGTATGTCCAAATTATGTCATTTCCCAAGATGTAATGGTGGTAGACCTCCCCCATATTTTTCCCTATGTTTATCTAGAGACTTCATTACTAAGATTGGGGGATATCTATCATCTGATTGGTCATACATGGTTTTTAGAAATAGGTATGGGACCAAAGTCACCATAAGGTCTGACTTTACAGCTAGGTTTTACCTAGAGCCCTACATGCACAATCATGCAAATGCTAATTGTGTCATATTTGAGGAGGTTGAAGAGGTTATTGAGCAACAACTTCATAGTCATCTAGAAGGCATCTCAGACCTCTACATGGATGAGTGAGAAACTGATAATCATGAATTTGATCCAAATAACATCATTGAAGAGACGAAATTGGGAGTGTACTGTATACATGAGGAAGGTGCTACAATACCTTCCTTAACTAACACTTCTAAAGAAGAAGACAATAAATGGGCCTTTTCTTTGATGGCTCAAGTTCTAAGAATGAAAGTGGAGTGGGATCCATGGTGGTTTCACCCTCAAGTCAAAAGTACCATTTTGCTGCAAGACTCCAATTTAGTTGTGCCTCAAATAAAATTGAATGTGAATCTCTTTTACATGGTTTTCAAGAACCAAGGAAGAGATCTATCGAGCTCCTCAAAGTCAAGGGTGATAGGGAACTTGTAGTGAAGTAGGTGAGAGGCCTAAGTGTACTCAAGAGTCACCATCTGAAGGCCTATAAGAATCAGGTATGGGAACTCATAGAATATTTATTGGTGTTTGATATCCAAGAGAAGCAAACCAACATGAAGATAGGTTTGCTACCATTGGTGCCTAGTATGAGATAGTAGAAGGATTCAAAGGAAACCAACACCAAGATAAGGTCACTATTATATGTAGACCAAATTTACCTAACAATGAGGTGAGTTGGTAAGTCTTTGACAATGATGATCAAATCATATATTTTCTAATGTAAGAGGAAAATATTTATCATAGAAACCAATACAAATTCCAAAATCCATATGATGATCAAATAGTACAGCTTAGATCAAACAAGCTTCCCAAAGGACTTGTGAAATTAGAGAGAATCTTAAATTAAAATGACCAAGTAATAAAATGGAAGGCATGTATCTCATCTAAATAAGAACACTATGAAAGGATAGATATCTTTAAGGGCAAGCTATTGAACCTAGGAAAGGTCAATACAATAAAAGAAAGAGCTAAATTTGTTGCTCTATGCCAAAAATTTTATGATATTTTTTCATAGGAGTAAAAAGAATTGAAATGGTTTGACCCCAATCTTGCACAACACACCATTAAATTAAAAGGTAACACTAAGCTAGTTAAGCAAAAATAGATGCCTATCAACCCAAGAGTGGAGGATCTCATGAGAAGGGAACTATATAAATTGATCGAATCCATGATAATATTTCCAATTAAGCATTCTTCTTGGATGGCAAACCTTATGCTAGTGAGAAAAAAAATGGAAGAGATTTGGTTATGTGTTGAATTTAGGGACCTCAAGAAGGTGTCCCTAAAGGACCATTTCCACTACCCTCCATGGATCAAATTATGAAAAAGGTGGTATATTCTCAAAGGTTCTCATTGCTTGATGGTTATTTTGGCTATAATCAGATCATGGTGAAGGAAGAAGATAGGTACAAGACTACCTTCACAACAAAATGCAGTGCTTATGCATATTGTAAAATACCTTTTGGACTCTCCAATGTTGGAACCACCTTCCAAAGAGAAATAGATGTTGCTTTGTATGGTATTTTGAATGATATGGTTTTAGTTTACTTTGATGATATAATAATTTTCTCAAAAGACCCTAATGATCATCTAACACATTTGAGATTTATTTTTGATAGATGTAGATAATTTGGAGTTTCTTTGAATCCAAAAAATGCATTTTTTGGTATAAGAAGGGAGACTTTTAAGACATGTGGTATCTAAAGTTGGTTTATCCATTATCCCTAAAGGATAGACGCAATCCTTGTTGTATCAATAACCAAACACAAGAAAGGGTTGTAGATATTTTTGGTTAAGATCAACTTCATCAGGAGGTTCATTTCAAGCTTTATAGAGCTAGTCAAGCCTCTCACTCATATGCTAAGAAAAGGTAAAAAGTTCACATGGAAAAGGGAATGTAAGAGGATATTTGAGGCCATTAAGGAAGCCATATCTCATACCCCCACACTTTTAAACACATATTTTAACAAGGACTTCTATCTGTATGCCTTTTCTACATTAGATGCAATTTCTACCATGCTCATGTAGAAGAATATTTAAGGTCTAGAGTAACCCATTGCTTTCTTCAACCAAGATTTGGAGGGTTGTGAAGAAATATATAGCTTTGTTGAAATGTATGTGTTTGTTTTTATTATAAGTTTGAATAAAATTAGGCATCTAATTTCAAATAGTAAGGTCATACTAATGGTGGCTCACCCAAGTGTGAAGGATTTTATCCTCAATATGGATTTAAATGAAAAGAGAGATGGATGGGTCACCAACTGTATGTAATATGTCATTGAATTCAGAGTCATGAAGAAAGTTCGAGGAAAGGGATTATGTGAAAATATTGCTAAAGATGTGTGAGAAGAAAAAGGTACAATCTTGATAATCCAAGATGCCTAATAAGAAGATGAGGACACTCTTCCATCTAACTGGACACAAAATATTACAAGATTTATCCAAATGGGAGAGTGTATAATGGGTTTCATTGCATCACAAAGAAGACACTTCAATATACAATCATTTCCATATATTCTAATTAATGGAGTGCTATTCAAAAAGGAAATTAGAGGTATGCTCTTAAGATGTGTTAAAACTCACCAATTTGATAAGCTTTTCTAGTAATTCCATGATAGTACTCAAGGAGGCCATTTTATAACTAGGACCATAGTTGAAAAAATCATCAGATTTGGTTACTTTTAGACCAATTTATTTAGAGATGCACATGCATGGGTGAGGAAGTGTTCAAAATGTGCCATGTTTACATGGAAATAACAACTAGTCATTATACCACTTAAGCCTATTCAAGTTGTGATAGTTTCATGTAATGAGGCTTAGATTTCATTAGAATGATTAATCCCCCATCCATTGATGGCCATAAGTGGGTCTTGATTGCCATAGACTACTTCACCAGGTGGGTGGAAGTAATCCACTTTAGGGAAGCAAATGAGAACTCTGGTCTACAGTTTTATGAAAGCCTAGTCACCTATTTTGGAGCACCATCTACCATAATATCAAACAATGCTTTGGAATTTAGAAACACAAAGGTATGTGAGTGGGATGTTAAGTAGGGTATCTATCTAACATCTTCATCTAATTATTACCCATAGGGTAATGGACTAGTTGAGTCTACTAATAAGAACTTGATTCATATCATTAAGAGAATGACAAAAGATAATCAAAGATCATAGCACACAAAACTAAAGACTACCTTATGGGATGATAGGGTCACCCCATAGAAGGCCATTGGTAAGTACCCTTATCTCTTAGTCTATGGAAGAGAATCAAGGTTTCCCATTTCGTTGGAGATTCCATCTTTGGAACTTGCACACCAACTAGAACTTCTAGAAAGTGATGCAATGGAGGTCAAGATGAATAAAATAAGAGAGATAGAAGAAATAAGGGATGAAACCATGAATTTTATATGGTCTAACCAAAAATAGGTCAAAATAAACTTTGATAAAAGAGATTCATCAAAGACATTCCATCAAGGTGACATAGTCCTCAAATGTGATGAAGACCGTGCAAAACTAAGAAAACCCTCCAGGTTCAACAATATTTGGAGTGGACCATATGTCATCATAGGATGTAAAGATATCAATGATTTTGAGCTTGGGAAATTGAATGTCAATGGGAGGCATCTCAAGTTCTTCTACTAGTCCCATGTATCACTTCTTGTACATAAGTAGGTAGATTTGTTCTTTTCCTCCAAGTGCTTGTGCACATTGTTGTTGTTAGTTATTCTATTTTTAGTTTAGGTTGTTGATTCATCATTGTTTTCCATCCCCACTACTCTAAAAGAAGTTTTCAAAAGTTAAGTAGAGTATATTTGTAAGTAATTTTCATTTGAGCAAGCTTGATCAATGTCTAGCTTCCATGACCAATAGGCTGGTCAAAATAGCTATGCCATCAAAATCATTGGCCATTTTAGCCCACATACGAAGTTTTTGTCTTTTTCAAATAGATAAGTAGAGTCTAATTTGATGAATGGATCATGTGGATTTGAAATCAGGCTCAACTTTTGCAAGTGAAGGGATCCAAGTAGGTCTTCATGGTACCAAGTAATTGTAGGGGCAGGTCTAGAAGAAGCCTAAGTTTACACATCTTTAACTTTTGGGCCAAGTGTTAGAATTCATATTTATTTTGAATTTAGTGTTTCCAAAAAATCCCACAGTAAATTAAAATTCTATTTATTTTAGGGGTTTTTTCACACTCCTTTTTGGCTAACTATTTATTTCTTTCTAGACTCTATTTCACTAGGTGTTTTATTTCATTCAAGGTTTTTATTTGGGCTAAGTGTTGGATTTCCTTTGAGAAAATGGTCTGCATAATTTTACTAAAGGGAAATTCTATTCGAAATTGATCCATTACACTTTTTTAAAAGGGTGATTTTCTTCGCCAAAAGGTTTAATGTAATTCTCCTGAAAGGCTTTTTTGTAAGCAAAGTTCCCCAAACAATTTTCCTGAAGGGTACTTTTCTTTTAGAAAGGGTCCAATGCAGAAGTTCCAAAGGGTACCTTTTATTTTAGGGTCAGTTTCTTGGGCAAGTGTCCTCTTCAATTTTCCCAAAGGTTCTTTTCTCAAGGAAATTGGTCTGAAAGCAGAGTTCCAAAAGGCACTTTCAAGGGCAAGAGGGCTATTTTAAAAAAAGGCCAAAGGACCATTCTAAGGATATAATTCCATACAGAAATTGTCTTGGAAATTTTTCTCAAAGACACTTTTCTTTCATAGATTTTGTCCCATAGGCATTTATTTTAGAGAAATTTTCAAAGATAGAGACCCCAAAAGAATTACTCAAGACAAGGATAAGGCAAATGAGTTACTTTGGAAAAAGTGTTCTAGCATAAGGTTTGAAGGAATTATCCAACAAAGTGTTCAAAATAAATAGTCATTTGATTTTGAAAGGTCTTAACTAGCCCTATAGACATCCAATTCAAGCCCCTCCAACTAGTGGTTTGGAATTGAAAATATAGAGAAGTTTGTGCTAACATCAAGTTTAAGATAGAATAAAGTATGTCTTTTTGAGATTATATTTGACAGTCACATGACCATCAATGATGGTCACACAAATGCCAAATGACATCCCATAGATAGTCAAATTTAAGATCATGAAGTAGTCATTGGGTTTCAAACAATGGGTCCCAAAAAGATCAACGGTCCTCGCTTGATCGTAAATCTCATTATAATGGTGCGAGATGAGTTAAATATTTAGATAGCTTGAGAGATCAACATGTGGTGTACGTGTACAATATGGATGACTAAAATTAGGATCCTAAGGATTAACATGCATTTTCCAAGTGGCCCCAACAAGGACAAGGTTGATAATTCATAGGTAGATTTGAGGGTCACATTCATTTAGACTTAGAAAATCTAACATAGTGAGTTGAGTTAAAATGGTCAACAAACCTTAAGGGTGAATGGGTGCATGATAAGTGGTATAAACACATTCGATTGGTAAAATATCAATGACTCATGGGAATTTGTGCATAAGTAGATCCAACAGTACAAATCAAGGATCTAGGTCAATTTTTGATGATCAATCAGAGCAAAGGAGAGCCTAAGTGACTTAGGTAGAGGTCAAAGAGTCAATTTTCAACAAAGGTAAGCAAGCATGATGGAGTTGAGATTGGGCACATTTCATTTGGGGCCAGGATTAGATATTTTGGGATCAAATGATGATATTGAGAGCCTGTGGAGTAAGACACATAGAACTTCAATGATTATCACCAAAGCCAACTACATGGAAAGTGACCTTTCTCCCCACTTGGACATGTATCAACAAACTAGTCATAAGTAGTTTTGCATCAAGATAAATGAAAGTAACTTGATCCCACTATTACAACCACCATGAAACATCACAAAGACCTAGATCAATTAAATGGTCCAAATGGGCATTGTTGTAGAGGTAGTTATAAAAACTTTTCAAATGGATTTGAATTTTTTTGATTCCCTTTTGATCACCAAAAAATCCCTCTCTCTTTCTTCCCTTCTACTATAAATATAACCTTTGAGAAATTATTTTGCATCCCTCAGGTTGGTACAACTAGACTCTACCAAAATTGTATTCAACACCTCTTGGAGTAGTGAATAGAGTAATTTTCAGTATTTTTGCTAATCTATATTTAGTGTTCTATGTTTGTTTAATATGAAACTATGAATTTTATCTTCCTTTTGTATGTCCAAACTCAACCTAGGTGCTAGAAATATTCTTTGTAGGTCATAGTGTATCTCAACATTGATCTCTCAAGGATATAATGGATAGATGAACTTAAGTGTCTTTAAGCAGACCTTATTTTCACTACTCCCTAATCTAAGTGCATCAAACAAACCTCTATATGAAATACTATTACATAGAAAGCATAGTGGTCATTGCATTATTCTCATATTTCATTAGTGTGTTAAAGAGTTTAATCCTAACAGTGGGTTTGTTAAATTCTTGGTGCATCACCACGGCTTAGAATAGTCTTTATTTTATGTAATCTCTTAACTTTTTTCAACCAAACTAGTTTTAGGTTTTAGAAATAAAGGTCTAAATTCTAAAAATTTGAGGAGATAGCCTCATAAAAAAATCCTAGAGGTCTATTTTAGTTATAGGCAACCCATAGCCTTAGACCATTCCCATGTTAGTCCTAGTTTGGAAGCAAGACTTGAACACTCCTATTTTCAGCTAGGGTGCAATCTGGAGTGCTAATAATGTAGAAAAGGAAAAACAACATTGATGAGTGAGAAGTAACAAACCAACCTCACTCAATAATGGAAAAAGTAAATAAAAGTAGAAACACACTCAGATGTTTAAAAAAAGGGTGGTAAAATAATACAAAATGGTAAAATAAATCAAGGCACATCTAGAAATGTAGATCCATGGTGTAAATAAAGTAATCCATAGTTTCTCAAGAATATTGTTTTGTTCTAAAGATAGATAAAAGTGAAACAAAGTAGTGTTAGCATGTTTTGAAGATGTGAAGAAGGGGAAATATAAAAAAATGGGAAAAAAGTTTTAGAATCACATGTGCCTATCAAGGGGTGATATGAAATGGGTGGATGGAAAAATGAAGGAAAAATCAAGGTAGAGGAACTCTTTATCAAAGTCAAGACATTCAAATTAGGTTTGTCAAAGCAAGAAGGATTTTGACCTTAAGGACTTTGAATAAATTATTTGAGCTACACAATTCTTAGGTCAACAAATGAAGTATGTAGATCATTCCATGACGTATATATTAATGAAAATTAAAATAGACCTATCTTCTCACAACATGTTCCCCATTCTTCAGGATCCCTTACAAAATCATTGATCTACTATGAAGATTGGGTAATTGCATGAGAAAGTAGGTATCACCATAGAGTTTGTTGAATTATCCTATTCCAATTTACTAGATTTACCATTTATACCACTCCTCCAACCTCTTTACCCATCACCATCAATGAAAGCAAACACACAAATAATTGGATATATGTGAGTGATCCAATTGGGGCACATAACATAAAACCTTATACCAATGCTAGATAATGCATGTTTTTTCAATACAACACATAATGATTAGAGAGAAAAATATCAACTAAAAAATAAATTCTAACTAAGTGGTCATACTAAGTTTTATTATAGTATTAGAAAGTATTATTTTAAATTTGATAAGAGAGTTGGATAAAAATAGGGAACTAGAAAGCAATCTACGGATGGTTTCAAGACGTTTGGGCTGAAAGGGATCTGTGTTGGCAATGGTAATGGCTTGGTATTGGAGCCTACCCCCTCACTTCATAATCTCATAGTGATAAGGGTGTTATATGCTTTGCCAATATATACCATTAATCACATATTTATACTTGGCCAAAAATCCAAGTCAACTTCCTCTTTGGTGATGAAATCCAAGTAGGTAGGTCTTGGAAAGATAAGTTTTTATATGTGTTTTGAATATTGTGTGATTTGGTAGTGTGTGAAAAAGAGAAAAATAGTGTAACTAAATGGAAATTTAAAAAACCACCTATTTAAACTATGTGAGTTACTCTAAGCATGTAAATAATTTCTAGCAAATAGTTATTAATTTCTTGTGAATTTAAAGGAAGTGTGAATTAATTACTAGCAAATAGTTATTAATTTCTTGATGAAGAATAGTATAGAGTCAGTTTAGGTGACATTGTATGTAAATAATACAAAGTAGAGTCGACTAGGTCACTACTATTATTTAGAATCAATGTTTTAAAGAATAGTGTCAAATGGGTAGACTATGTCTCTTAGACAGAAGATAAGCTAAAAAACTAAGTCAACTAGGTTGACTTAGTTGGTTGTAGGGTTGTAGTTTTGAAGACTTATAACTTGTATAAAGTAGAACTAAAGAAAGAACTAGAATCAAATATAAAGGAAAGAGAATAACCTTAGTGGGTTTGGAGATGGTTAGGATTAAAATTTTTACATTGAAGTGCTTTAAATGCTGCTTTCAAATTTTGTAAATTAAGTCGCATAGTTTGACCCAATTTTACAAAACCATGTGTGAAGAAGAAGAATAAGATGACTAAGTCAACCTATTTGATCTAGTTTGTTAATTTGAATTCTAGTAGGGAGAATAAGATGATAGATTCAACCTATTTGACCTTGTATGATTATTTGGAATTGAAATTGAGTACTTTGTCGACTTGCTTGATCTAATAACCTATATCTGATGAAGCCCTACATAGAAAAAACATAGTCATTTTGATGTGGCTGTGTTAAACTTATGTACATGAAGTTATAACTATACTGAATGGTTTGATATAGTATTATAAATATAGAAAAATATAATAAGATGATAGAAATGAAAGAGTGAAAGAAAACCTACAAGGGTTAGATTCATGTTGGGTTCACTAAAATGTAGCATAAACACGAATAATTGTCATTATGACTTAGTTATACAAACCTTACTCCCTTTAGTCATTTATTATTTACCATGTGATCAGTTACCAAATAATTCATCTAATTATAATCTCCTTTTACTGGTTTACCTTGAATCTCCCTTTATTCCCCTTATTTCCTTTCTCAAACTAAGCATACACATGGTTGACACTTGAGATAACATTCTAGTTCATACATAAGCCTAAGTGTGTTAGTCCATCATGTCTTTAGGCGGTTATCTTCCTTTAGCCAAAGCCTAAATCTCATTCATGTGTATCACTTTATCTATAATGATTGGTCATTCCAAGTCTGTATGGAGGAAGAATATTAAAATCCATAAAAATTTAACAACCAAATCATTTAACAAAAGGCAATGATCTAAAAGGCAACATTCAAACATTTCAAAAGTCAAATCACACTAAAAGACATGATTATAAGCACATATCCTTTCTATAATCTAAGAACAAACTCTAAAGTTGGCCTCATGATAGAGTTGAGGTCCATTGGGGTGTGGTTGGCCAATAGATTAGAAAAGGAGAGTAAAAAAATCTTTTAGTGTTACCTACTTTCTCACACAAGTACCCAATCTTCATAATAAACTGACAACTTTGTAAAAGGTTCTGAGGAATGAGGAACATGTTATGGGAAGGTAGTTATATTTTACTTTTCTTATTCAAAACAATGAACATGTGTTGAAATTAATACCTCACTTATTTGCCTACATAGCTTTATGCCTATAGTGAACATGTATCCTCTGTATATTGATGGTCACTAGTCACTTAATGTATTTTTATGTCCTTGGTGTGCCTCATGTTTACTAAGGTCTTCTCATAAAAAGCCTACATTGTGATTTTTACATTCCTTATTTCATTCCATAAAATCCTAATATTTCCCTTTGAGAAATATTGTTTTGTTCACTAATCACTCCTCCTAGGGATCTCATTTATGAGTTGTAGTGTAGGACCTTGGATAAGACCAGGCCTTCCTCACAAATTATTAAATTTTCACATCACCATTTCAAACATCCCCTTTTCACATATTTTCCCCATTTTTTCCACATCATTAGTGTTCCCTTTGTGATTTATAGTGTAAGACCATGGATAGGACATGGCCTTCCTCACAAAAATTTTCAATAGCTAAGTCATAATGATATTCAATGTGTCAAACTTGAGATAAATCATGATTGATTATGAGTTACATATAATTGATATGCATCCCATCTTGATATAGTATGTTTTATGCTTACTTCATTAATCTTTCACTTTAACCTTCGTATTTTTTGATTACATGTAAGAATACAACCATTTTTCTTAAGTTTTTCATACCTCCGAGCTTGAATTAATGTGATCAATTTAAGTTCATTTTTCCAATTTTATTTCTCTTTTATACTTCCCAAAATGATTTAGTATGATTGATTAACTTAATTGTTTTATTTTTATACTATTTGTCTTTCATGTGTTGTCCATTTTATTACATTATTTTCATACTTCCCAACATGATATAGTGTGATTTTAATTTTTTTATTTGATGCCAATATTTTTCATGGTTTAAAAACATTTTGACCTCTTATTTACTAGTTTTTGGTTTATTGCACGTAGTCATATTTTTTTAGTACACATTTCCTGTCATGATATTGTGTGTAGAAAATTTGTTTGTGATTAATTATATTTTTTCAATTCCTTTTTTCCTGTTTCTTTTTAACCATGCATGTGTATCACATAATCCTAAAAAATAAAACACTCCACATATATTTACAATAACAAAATAAAAAATACATGTGCTGAAAATAAATATATCCATGCATCAACAACCATAGCCAAATTATAATGCATGAGACCGAAATCCAACTATCAAAATTTTATATCTATATATCATGTGCTTTATACAATGGTACAAAATACAAAAAAATACATATCTCTAGCTCTATGGTTGGGATCCATCATGCCTATCTCATGGCCTAGCCACACTGTCCATAGATGTATCAAACTATCCTCTTTGCACAATACATTGTAATGAGGTAATCTGATATCTCAACCCATCTACTTGTCCCTGTAGGCTAGCCACTTGGGTTTATACATATCCTAGCTAGATCATGGTAGCCATATATGTAGGTATCTCTTAAGGCAGGGCCTATCAAGCTTGTGCTTCTCCTACTCCCACCCCTATCAGTGGCTACAATCCATCCCCAAGTGTCTATATCTACCTCGTGGCCTCCCCCACTAGTCTAAACTAGCCCACCTAGGTTGGGGTAGATGGTACCATAGGATCATCCAGTGTGGTGAGGTTGTATGGTGTCATCACCTCATCCAAAATGTCATGGTGCATTGCCATGGTTAGGGATCCCCATTTGACATCTTATACTGTAGGATCTATAAAACCAAAACTATATAGATATTAGATCACATATACATCTCAAAATTTATCTATCTACTTACAATCATATGCAACTAGTATGCTATATCAAAATTTAAAATTACAACATTTATCACCAATCCTGGTGTTGCCAACCACCGTCTCCCCATCTTCTCATCCACTGAACATGGTCTCTCCATCTGATCATCCCTCGATAACCTCATTTATGGGTCACCTCCTTATCAAGGCAAATCTAGGAGTCACCACCCATGTATGTTGTGGCCTTATCCTCAAAGGTGCCTTTATCAACCAACTTTATCCTAGGCTAACTATAAGATCATCCTATCTGACCACCCTTGTCTATAATAGATCTCATTAATGGAATTTCCATTTGTGGTGTGTTAAAGGTGCTCATTTATCCTCCTATTATAGTGCTTATTGTGGTACCTATTTCACCCTTGTATCCACATCTATGTTATTTTTCTCCTCCATCTACCAGTTGTCATACTTGACCAATCCATGGTCTCACATACTACAACCTGATCACCAATATCTCAACTAACACCCCTCCTATACCCCTTGAATCTCTAGCATGTCATGACAAAAACATAGGCACTACTAGGGGAGTCATTGGGTGTGATATTACAAACTACCTTAGCAAGAATACCATTAGTTATAGCTCTACCCACCAAGTATGGTGGCCCCATGATCTACACTCGAGCCAACCCTAGTGCCATGGTTTCCCAATTGGGTCAAATAGCATTAGTATGTATGTATGGATGTCACACAATCTCCCCTTGTATGATTATATATAGTGCTGGCATGTGGGGTATGATTTGTGCTACCTAGTCTTGTCACCATCTAGTCACCTAGAGTAACCTATCATTAACCACATGGGGCAACCCAACTAGCTAATACATCAAGAACCCCTCATATATCCATGCACTAAGAAAGACCACTAGTCCTATGGTATTATACCCTCTGGAAAACATCTCAAACATATCATGAATGAGATGGACCTAAATGATGAACCCAAAATAGTAGATGCCCACTAATCTAAAATGGATTAGAAAAAGGCTATCACATATAACAGTACCTTTTTATCTGACTTGTGACACAACACTCTACTATCATAACTCTGAGTAACATGACAATGATATCAAAACTCAATGGGATGTGCCTCATCTTCATGATACCTCCTAGACCTAATACAACTAGTCTTGCTTTGTCTACATCTATTAAATGCTCTAGTAAATCTGGTAACCATGATGTATCGATCAATCACCAATATCTCCGATGCCTCTATAAAACATAAAACAACAAAAGATGTATTAGATATCCAGGTCATTTATAATAAAAATACATTATTACAAAATTCATAAAATGCAGTTGGTTTGTATTAGTTTATTCATTTTTTACCGAATTACCCTATTACAAACTAAATCAGCCTTATACTTCATCAGGGATACTAGATTGGCTCTATAAATTTTTTTACTAGATCGACCTCTAAAGTAATAAGTCGACCACCCTTTGGACTACTTATACTACATCAGCCCCATTTATAATTTGTAGTAATAATTTAACCACTTAAGAAAAAATTAAGTTGGCCTATTAGTACTCAATCAACCCCCTTAATCAACTAAGTCAACCCACTAATACATACTCAACCTATTGGTTTTCTTGTCCTCTATAGACTAAGTCGACCCAGTCAACTCTTTTCATCCATAATGACAAATTTTTGACTAATTTCCATAAATCACTTGAGAATTTATTGGTCTAACTCCTTCCTACCCAATACCTTATTTGACCCCTAGTGTTCTTAAAACTTTCCTAGGGTTCATTTTGGTGTCTAGATTTTGCCTACCAGTCATTTTTCTATATTTACTCAATTTAAAAATAAAAATATTCAAAATTTTCAATTACTTAGTTGTGTTGTACTCACTAAAAATACTATGCATCCTCCCCATCTTAGTTGTCATCTCCTCACCATTCTAGCTCTCTAGTCTATCACTAGGTCTACCAGAGCTCTATTTTCTCAAAATAGTAAAAATACCAAATGAATAATTTTTCACCCTATTTATATATACTATTCAAAATTATTTACCTTTCAAATATTTGCTATCATATTTATTATTTTACTCATATTTTTCTCTACTAATTCTTTTTCCAAACCATAAAATGTTCTAGAATCATGACATCGTAGAGAATATTTTCAACTATTATATGTACATGTTGAAAAAAAATTATTTTTTGCTCTTTTACGCTAACCTTTATAGGTTTGCCTAATGTTTTTGACATTGGACACCTTCACATTTATTGCATTTTATTCTTTATCTATAACACTAAGGTAAGTAAAGGTATGTGCTTTTCAATTTTGTCCTTTCATTTATATTATTTTCTTCTTACTTCACTTTATTTAGCTTTAATGTTGTGTGTCACCATGTTTTCTTCTTGAAACATGATATTATGTTATACATAAATGATGTTTGATGAGATTTGAGTGGGGCATATGTATACACAATATTTTAAAACTTTATCAATTAATGACACTTTCTATCTTGTAAGAACCCTTTGAGTCTCAATATCTCTATGTGCATGCCTTAAGGGGTGCACCGAGAAAGGGGTAGATAGACCATTCATCTTTCATAAGATTGTTGTCTTTTATTACCAATTGTTATTTACACACTCATCTCCTAAAACCATTTCCCTAAGATTTGAATCCTATTTTCACCCTCCTTTGGTCATTTAAAACATTCATTATCTCTTCCCTAATCTAAAACCCATTTTTGATGGTTTATGCTATATATTCGACCCCATCAACCTTGTACTCTTATTGACAACACTAATTAGGGTCTAGGTCTGCCCTTGACCGACCTATTCCATGACCTATTGTTTTGTCAATAATGATACTCGGTCAAGTGGGTCAACCTTGTTGGCCCAAACTTTTAAAAAGGATTAGGGTTAGATCCACCTATATAAACACATCCATTTCACCATTTCTAGAAGAAGAGAAGAAGAAGCAAGACATATTGTGCATATGCTTATCCACCATTCTACTTGAGGAGCAAGCTTAGGGTTTCATACTTTATTTAGTTATATAGATCTTGTATTATAGAGAAGTCTTTTATAATCTTTGATAAGTTATGTATCTTAGAGTTGATTTATCCTTGTCATCATTACATAACACAATGACATCTTTAAAAATTCCTTGGCCAAGGGAGATATTGAGGCTTGATAGGTTCATCTTTAAAGGTAAGTATTCCTAACTTCATTATTCTTTTGTAAGAGTAGATAGATATGCATTTTTACTTCTCGTCCATGAATTAGGATTATGTATACATTGATGTGAGTTTATGTATTATATGAATGTTTACTTTGCATATTTATTACCCCCACTTTATGCCACAAGCTTTGGTGAGCACTAGACTAGATTTTGGTTTACTTGTTATTAGTTTAGTGAATATATTAACATGTGACCTAGTTAAGTTTATTTCATATTGATTGATTGGAGGCTTTGGAACCCTCCCTAGAGATATTATTATGGTAAGATATCCCTTGGATAGGTCTAGTAGATCCATCTTGGTCATGACCCTAAATAGATAATGTATCCCCAATAGGAAGTATAAGTAGATTTATCTTCTCTAAGCTAGGATTGAATTATAGATCTATTGAATTTCCTATTACATATATTATGGTGAGCTTGATGGGAATCTAAACCTTATATGTTTTCTTTTACAATTTCATTTCTATCTTTATATTATGTTTTTCTATATTTTCAGTACTATATCAAACTAGTTGGTATAATTCTAACTTTTTTTTCAGATCCATCTTGATCATGACCCTGAATATATAATGTATCCCCAATAGGAAGTGTAAGTAGGATTTATCTTTTCTAATATAGGATTAAATTATAGATATATTGCATTTCCCATGACATACATTCTGGTGAACTTGATGTGAATCTAAACCTTGTATGTTTTCTTTTACACTTTCATTTCTATCATCTTATTATATTTTTCTATATTTGTAATACTATATCAAACTAGTTGGTATAGTTCTAAATTTTTGTTCACAAGTTTAACACACAATCACACCAAAATGACTCTAATTTTTTAGTGTAAGTCTTCATCAAATACAATTTATAAGGTCAAATAGGTTGACTATGTATGTTTCTATTCTAAATTGCTTTCTAAATTCAAAGAAGAAATAAGAAACTAAAAGAAATGGTCAAGGCTATAAGATACCTAATAAAGTCATGCGCACCGAAATCAGACGTTGGAAGATTCTCCTCTTTGGCTGTGGAGGAATGACACCTGAGAAGAAAAGAGACTGAAACACGGAAAAATGTTAGTCAAAGATATGGTGGGCTGTCAGGCGAACGCCCGATCCTGGAAGTACGAAGACTTCCTAGAAGGATATCAACCCACTGATAAAAAAGTAGAATATTGAACTGAAGTGGATATAATGAAAGATAAAATGACAAAAATAAAGGATAGAAAATAAAATACGTACCTGATAATGAAGTAAAATGTTCTGAGCAGTCGCCGATGTCGGTCTCTGTAGTGCCGGTGTCGGTCGGACAGGTGCCGACGTCGGTTATGATACCGACATCGGTCGGGGTAGTGACCAGCGTCGGTCGGGGTAAGCTCTGGACAGAGTCTGGGTGGGTTGCAGAAGGTCTGGTAGAGTCAGGATAGGGTCTTGGTTAGGTTCGGGACAGGGTTTGGATAGGGTCTAGTCAAAGTAGGTCAAGTTTGGACAGGGTATGGGGGTTTTGGTCGAGTCTAGACAGAGTTATAGATTTGGATAGTGGACAGAGATGTAAAGAAGGGACTCAGGGTTCAGGTCTATGGTCTGAAGATCCAAGGTGATAGAAATAGAAATAACAAACAAATAATAACCAGAGAGAAATAAAAACAAATAGAAGAAAATACTTACCTGTCAGAAGATATGATAAAAGCCATGATTGAAGTCGTTGAAGCATTGCCGTAAGTTGATCGAAGCGAATGCGGATTGGTCAAATGCTGGAGTTGGTTGATTACTAGAGCTGATTGGTTGCAAGAGTCTGTGAATGTCAGAGTTTGGGATCGATTGATTGATTTTTCGAATGGTTTTGCTGATGAAGGTGAGGAACGGTTCGATAACCGATTGGGAAACCGATTGGGAACTGAATGATAATTGAAAATGGGTAACGGTAAGGTGACCGACGTCGGCAGGATTGCCGACGTCGGCCGATAAGTGACCGATGTCGGTGACGTCGGCTGGATAACGACCGTCGTCGGCAGATGCACAATGGGGATAGAGTTTAGTTTTAGCTCTGTGCTCATTTTTATATGCTACTAGGGTCAAGGCTAGTGGAAAAAGTGGTCAATAAGGGTTAAATAGGTGAATAAAAATAAAATGGGGGATGACCAGGGGATTTGACACGATTTCGGTGTCTACATTTGCCCCTTTTTGTCTTGTTGGTTGTTCTGGACGAGCTGCAAGACAAAAATAGGAGTTATTGCCCCAGGTGAGGGATAAGGTTGATTTCGTCTTGTTGGTTGTTCGAATGAACTGCAAGACAAAAATAGGTAGCGGATTGCCCCGATTATGGATGAGGTATTCCCCCTCAAAGCAGGAGTTGAGGGAAGGGAACCGAGAATCGGGTGCTGATTTGACAAAGAGTGGATTAAAAAAAAAGAGGGGTGAGGGTGAACGCTGCAAAAGGCATGATTGCATGCATACCACTGCACGAGATGGTTAGGTCAAAGTGTCACAGGTCAAGGGTCGAGGAGTGCCAAAATTGAAATAACCGAGCCCCAGCATTTAGTCATCTGCTGATTGGGTTATTCAATCGAAGCTGAAGCTCCAATGGGTCGTCGCGTGCTAGGTATCCTGGGCTCAGGAAGTGCTCCTAGAAACACAAAAAAGTCATAAGTAGTGTGGATCAACCAGCTTGCAATCCTATACTTGTGAGGGTCTAAAAAGGTCTGCGCACAATTCTGCTAACCTGTCATCAGGTAGCAGACATGCAAAAACAACCAAAGCAATAGTGTCTTAGAAGTGGTCGAGGTTGGAGGAGATAGGTATGATCTCCAATGGTTGGTGGTCGAGGGGAGGAATGGACGAAAGGATGTGGCCGAGCTAACCTCAGAAGACCCCATGTCAACTGAGTGCTGCCTACATAGCCCTGGTCATAGGGCCTCAGGCCAATGTAGTTCTCCCTAGAAGGGAGGGAAGGACAAAGGGATAGCATTGGTCGTGGTCAAGGGCAAGGTTATGGTTAAAAGAAGGAAAGAAGGTTTGTCCATCAGAGAGATGAACAAATGAGGGTGGTCGAGCTAACCCCAGAAGACAGTCGTGTCATCTAAGTGCTGCCTACATAGCCCCTGTGGAAGGGCCTCAGACCAATGTAGTTCAGACAAAGGGTCCGAGTAGTAGACAGGTGGTCAAAATGGTCGATAGATTGGTCTTGGTTATGATGAAATGATGAGGAGAAGAGATGTTGCAGCCTTTTCCAAATGGTGTATTCTGCAACATTGGTTGAGAGGTCTTTCATCCCTAGCAATATTCTATATTCGTGATGGATGTATGCTAAAAATGAATTGAGGTCTATTTATGCTTCAACAAGTATTGGTTTATGTTGAACATAAATTGCGGTGGGTCGATAGTTTCCATGTGTATTGGTGTCCATAGAAACTAGGGTGAATAGGTAATGGGAGTGATCTGAAAAGAGAGTTGAGTTGAGTTGATTGACAAGTGATGAAGGTGAATGTGACCAAAGTGCAGAAGAAGTGAAAAGCATATTGCTCTTTCATTGACAAGGACCAAAAAGATAGCATAGATAGGGGTTATGAGAACCAAGAGCCCCACTCATGCGTGACGTCATTGACCAAAGTTATGTTAGAGCGGTAATCGAATCACTTTGACATTAAAGTGAGCTCAAAGTCCCTTGAGCAGGTGATAGGAGGAAAAAGGGTAACCCATTTTAAGAGCAGAGATAACTTTGCCCCTTTTTATAGGAGACCCTGAGACAACTATAAGTCAAGTCCATGACTCGTTTTTTTTTTTTTTTTGTTTTTTTTGAGGTGTAGACTGATCAATGTGGGAAGTCTGCATAGAGATGTCATTTGCTTGGTGGTCAGTTGTGAAGCTGATCAATGCGGGAAGCTTCTAAAATAGTGCTGTTTATTTCTAGATGAGTCATAGCCATCCTTTGAGGGAGTGGTCTAGATTTTTGTTTAATATAAGGGCTTTTGAATAGCTGTCCTTCGAGGGAGCAGTCTATTAATTACATCAATGATAGTACAGTTGTCCTTCGAGGGAGAAGTCTACCTTTTGATTTGATATTGATATAGTGACCATGGATATTGTGACATCTTGATTTGTTTTTATAGAAATATGAGTCATGGACAAGATTATAGAAGGTCAAGGGCTCCCTTTTATTAGGACAAAGCATCCATATAGCATAAAAGGGTTATAGGAATTGTTAAGAGGAATAGGGTTGAAAGGAATTAGGACTAAGAGGATGGGGATTGCTCAAGGGATGAGCTCAAGTTAAGTGTCAAGTGGACGAGTACTCGACTATCAGTAGAACGGTCACAGATGCAACGCATTAAGAGGCTCAGGTTCTGGTTGTCCATCAAGAGAAGACAGACGATAAGTCCTTGATCCATACTTGTGCGTGATAATAAAAGGTCCGAGCCAATTAAGAGTAAACTTACCTCGTTTACTTCACTCCATATTGGTCACATGTTGATTATCTTTGAGGATGAGGTCTCCGATGTTGAAATCTCGTTCTCACAGATTTTTGTCATAGGCGTGCTTGATGCGATGTTGATAGACATGGAGATGATTAAGGGCAGCAAGACGGCGTTCGTCAAGTAACTCAAGTTGAGCTAAGCGATCTTGACGAAAGTCATCATTGAAAAGGATATCATGGAGTGAAATACGAAGAGATGAGATCTGTACTTTGAGAGGTAGGACAACCTCTGTTCTGTACATGAGAGAAAAAGGGGTAGCACCCGTAGAGGTTCGGATGCTAGTGCGGTAGGCCCACAAAGCGAAGGGAATGTGAATGTGCCAATCCCTGCCTGTGTTACTGACCACTTTCATGAGAATTTTGGTGAGAATTTTGTTGGAAGCCTCAGCCTGCCCATTTGCTTGTGGGTAGTAAGGCAAAGAGAAACTGAGTTTGATGTCGAATGAGTCGCATAATATTTGGACAGTCTTGTTTTTGAAGGACTTGCCGTTATCGGTAATGATTTTATGAGGGACACCGAAATGACAGATGATATGGGTGGTGATGAAGTCGATGATCTTGTCGGCTTTTGTGGAGATGAGAGGAATGGCTTCCACCCACTTGGTGAAATATTCAGTGGTTGTGATGATGGATTGATGACGAAGAGACGAATGAGGGTTAATCTCACCGATGAGATCTAAACCCCACTGAGAAAAAGGCCAGAAATCTTGAGCAATTTGTAAGGCGTGACTAGGAAGATGAAGCAAGTTAGAGTGCTGCTGACACTTGATGCAACGCCGAACATAGTCGCTACAGTCTTGATGAAGGGTAGGCCAATAATAGCCCAGATGAAGGATGCGCTTGGCAACCGAATTCCCACTGAAATGTCCACCACAAATCTCGTCATGGACTTGCTGAATGGCTTGAGATGCTTCAGTGGAGGTGAGACAGCGAGGAAGGAGGCCGTCGAAGCCTCGCTTATAGAGAAGACCCCCTAGCATGGTATAACGAGCGGTATGCTTGATAAAAGCTCGTCATGCATTACTAGAGAGGTTGGCAGGAATGACAGAGAAAGATAAGAAGTCTACAAGTTGCTTATACCAAGCATCTTGTGAGCTAGGGTCTATAGTGTTGACATGATGAATGTGAGAAGAGATATATGAAGGCAATGGCACACGACGCACCGTGACAAAAAGTTTGGATGCAGATGAGGAAGATGGGATATGTGAAGCGAGAGAAGCCATGGTGTCAGAAAACTTATTCGTGGATCGAGGAATAGTCTGCAGGAGGAAATGGTCAAAAGATGCAAGGAGAATGTCAACACGGTTTTTGTACCTTTGCAAAATTTCATTTTTACAGAGGTATGAACCATTGACTTGATTAACGACGAGCTGCGAGTCACCAAAGATGTTGATGGACTTGATGTTGAGAGAGAGGGCGGTCTGAAGTCCCAAATTAAGGCCTCGTATTTGGCCATATTATTGGTACAATCAAAGTCGAGTTTAAAAGACAAAGGCATGGGCTCCCTTTCGAGTGGGATGAGAATGACCCCAGCACCCCCACCTAGTTGACATTTGGAGCTGTCAAAGAACATAGTCATCTGATAGGTGGTGTCGTCAGAGGAAATCATAGCGATAGATTCATCTGGGAATTCACACTGCGAAGGTTGATTGTCAGGAAGAGGGGCATCTGCTAGTTGATCAGCGATGGTTTGCCCCTTGATAGATTTCTGCTGGATGAATTCGAGATCAAACTCAGTAAGCAGCATGAGCCACCGAGCCATATGTTGATTCTGATATGGCTTGGAGTGCATATACTTGAGAGGGTCGGTGTGGGTGATGACAAAGGTTTTGTGATTAAGAAGATAGTGGCGAAGCTTAGTAGCAGTAAAGACTAATGCCAAACAGAGTTTCTCGATATGGGTATATCGAGTTTCATAGTCGACCAGTGTTCGGCTGATATAATAGATTGCTTGCTCTCGGTGATGCTCGTCTCGGTGCGCGATCATGGCACCTAACGAATGATGAGTGGCTGAGATATAAAGGTAAAAAGGTTGGTCATCTTTAGGTGGAATGAGGACTGGTGGAGAGACCAGATAGCATTTGAGGGCTTCAAAATCCTCTTGACAGTCCTTATCCCATGTAAAAGAGACGTCCTTCTTAAGGAGATGATGAAAAGGTTGGCAGCGGTCAGAAAGCTGTGAGATGAAACGATGAATGGACTGGAGCTTGCCTTGCAAACTACGAAGCTGCTTGAGATTGGTCGGGGGCGGCATTTCGAGGATAGCACGAATCTTGGCGAGATCTATCTCGATGCCATGGAAGGAAACGATGAAGCTGAGAAGCTTACCAGAGAGGACCCCAAAGACACATTTCTTAGGGTTAAGATGAACATTGTACTGAAGAAGATGAGAAAATATGATTTTGAGAATGGTCAGATGGTCACGGCGAAGCTTGGACTTGCCGAGCAGGTCATCCACATAGTCCTCCATGATTTTGTGAAGGAGATCATGGAAAATGTAGGTCATGGCACGCTGATAAGTGGTGCCTGCGTTTTTCAAGCCGAAAGGCATGACTCGATAGCATAAAGTCCCCCATGGGGTAATGAAAGTGGTCTTGTGCTGATCTTTTGGAGCAATCAGGATTTGATTGTATCCTGAAAACCCATCCATAAGAGATAGCATCTCATGGCTAGCCGTAAGATCAACAAGCTGGTCAATGTTAGGAAGAGGAAAGTCATCTTTAGGACAGGCTAGGTTAAGGTCACGATAGTCAGTGCAGATCTGAATCCCCCCAGTTGCCTTGGTGACTGGGATGATGTTAGAGACCCACTGTGGATAATCGATGGGCTGGATGAAGGAGACAGAAAGGAGGCACTGAAGCTCTTTTTTGACAAGGAGGGCAACGCGAGGATGCATATTTTGAAGCTTTTGCCTGACAGGCTTAGCCTCTGGTTTGGTGACAATGTTATGGGTAACGATGGTGGGGTCGATGCCAGGCATATCACTGTAAGTCCAAGCAAAAGCTTTGCTATGGTCGAAGAGGAACTGGGTATAGTCAAGCTGCTCCTGAGTGTCTAAAGATTGGCCAATCTTTAAGACATAAGAAACATCAAAAGAAGGAAGGTTGATGTCAATGGTTGATTCATTTAACATAACCTAGGTCTCAGAAGGGAGGGAGCACTGGATGAAAGAATCGTCAGCACCCATGTAAGAAAGAATGGCGTCGTCGTCAATGTAGTGAACAGTGTGAATGGTTGCCGACTCATCTTCGATCATGCTGGGAAAAATGAGAGGGAGAGACTTGGATACCCCATTGAGCTGATAAGTCAAGGGGTCCAAGCGGATGGTGTTTATGGAAAAAAAACTAGGAGGAATGGAAACCACTGACTCTGTAGGTGAGGGGGGCGGAACAGGCGAGTGTGGAGGAGATTGGTCAATGATTGGTTCAGGACAAAGGTTTACAGGGTCTTGAGTGGGGTCGTGATATCCCAGACCATACCGTTTCTTGGCGTCATCATCATTGAGCGGTTGGATGGGCTGATGGGAGCCCTGCTCATAGCGTCTGAAACCAAAACCCTTCCATGCACACCTGTAAAGATAAGTGTGTGCAAAGGCGGGGTTGCCAAGAAATGAAAAGTTTGATGTGAAAGGTTGAGGTGAAAAAAGAGGATTACCGTCAGTAGGAGCTTGATTAAGCCCCCCATAGATGAGGTTAGTGTGGAGGTGAGGGGGACCATAAGGTATGATCATCCCTATCTGATGGTCGTAGCTGGGGCTGTGATGAAGGCGTCCATACTCTTGTGGAGTTTGGAACATGTCTAAAGCCAGCAAGCGATACTCTCCCAATGAAAGTCTTTGGAAGATGTCTTCCATGGGGTCTGTGGTCATCACTTGAAGGGGAGGTGTAAGGGCGACTGCCTGTTGCGAACTGGTCGAAGCTTCTGTGGATGGAGGCGGTGCTGGGGTTGACGGCTTGATAGGAATGAGGACATTGTTTAGACGGTAGGTGGTGTTGCAAGTTTTGAAGGGTGAAGGGTCAACGGGAATGGTGTAGACTTGTCCGTCATGCTCAAATTTCACACAATGGTGCAGGGTGGAGGGGACACAGGCCATGGCACAGATCCAGGGTCGGCCCAACAAGATGTTGTATTGAAACTCTCCTTTGATGATGTAGAAGAGCTCCGAGACTGTGCGTGGATCAACGCGAATATGAAGAACGATTGTGCCAATGGTTGTGGCAGTAGTGTCATTAAAAGAGCGCAAGATTATGTCAGTTATGGAGACACAATTCTTAGGAAGAGCCAACTGATCAAAAGCATGGGTGGAGATGATGTTGATGCTAGCGCCTCCATCGATCATAATGCATTTAATGCGTGTCTGATCGATATAGGCAGTGATGAAGAGGGCAGCGTCCTGATCTTCTGTGTTGGATGTGGGAATCTCAAGATCGCTGAATGTGATGGAGGCAACAGGGGCTAAGGAGTGGACAAGGGTAGAAAGTGGTTGGGGATCCTCGGGTTGGACCTCCACTTCCTGCAGGGCTTGGATGAGGGCCTGACGATGTTGGGGTGAGGTTTGGATGAGATCGTAGAGGGACATCTTCATAGGCATCTGGTGAAGCTATTTCAACATGGAGTCGTGGATTGGTCCGAAAGAAGAAGAAGAAGAGGAGGGTTGGGGTGCACCAATGATAGAAATATTAGGCTTAGGCGGTTGAGGTGGATTGACAAAAGGGTAGGTCCAAGGAATGACAGATTTTTCTTTCGCCTTGTCCTTTTGTGACCTAGTGGTGATGTGGATGGCATTGATTTCAAAGATGAGAGGTGAAGGTGAAGAAGGGGTTGTAACCGGTTGATGAGATGTGGATGGGTTTGAAGAGGTTGAAGGGTTATGAGAAGAAGTCAGGGGTCGATCGAAAGTGTCCTCAAAGAGAAGAGTGTCTTTCTCCAGATATCGGCGAATGACAGCCTTGAGGGCACAGCAAGTCTCGCTATCATGTCCTGGCGTATGATGATATAAAAAAATATTCGTGTCATCGAACCATGAGGGTTTAGACCCGAGAGGTTGGAAGGGCTTGATGGGTGGAAGAGTTATGCTGGAAGTTTGCAAAATTCGTTGCAAGATCAAAGAGTATGAGCCCACTAAAGGGTCTGCACTCATTGATGTATGTGATGTCGGTGACTTTTGCTTGGGCGAAGTTGGAGGGGGTTTTCATACCACCTTCTGGGTTGATGGTGTGATGACAGGCAGAGATGGTACATTCTTCATGAGAGGTACCGCCCTTTTGAGAGAGGGTAGGCTTGTGGTAGGTAAAGGAAGCAAAGGAGGCAACCGGTTTTGATTAGAGGTTGAAGTGGGAAGGATTCTGGTTAGGGTTGAAGGATGTGGGCCCAAAATGGAGGGAAATGGTGACAGAAGAGGAGGCGTTCACCTCTGTGGTTTGGTGGTCTTTTGTGATTTGGGTTGAAGACTACTATTGGTTGAAGTCTGGTTTAAGTCCACCTTCACTTGTGGATGAGTGAGGTTGGAAATGGGGCGAACACCAAGTGACTTGATAGGTTTAGGCAGAGTAGATGAGGGTTTTGGTTTTGATGAGGTTGATGGAGATGTAGATGGTCTAGAAGTGGAGATCTGATTTTTGTTGATAGTCTTAGGAGGTTCTGCGATGGGAGGATTAGCAGCATGAGATGAGAGGGCACGGGCTTGTTGAAGAGCTGTGAGACGGTCCCACAATCCCTGATGTTCCACTTTCCTAGAAGGGAGAAGTTCGAGTCTCTCCACTAATTGGGAAAATGGCTGAGAAGATGCGGGATGAAGTTTGGGCACTTGAGAAGACGTCGATGGTTGTGGGACTGAAGGTGAGATGGGTGTAGTAGTCTCGGGCCCAAAGCATGGTGAAGTCGTGACAGGTTCATCTTTGGTTGGAGATGAAGGAGAGATAGGTTCTTCTCTGGGTGGAGAAGAAACTGGAGAATGAAGCTCCTCAAGCGGGTAAAGGGCAGGGATGATAGTGCCCTCCACTTGCGGTCGAGGAGTAGGAAAGGTTGGGTCCTGCATGGGCAGCAAGAAGGAAGATGGTGAAACCGGCGGTGCTAGTAAGGTCGAGGCATCCTCCAAAATGAGAGAAGTTGACGGAGAACTAACTGGAGAAAGAGGTTCGTCCACATGTGATGGACTGATGGATGAACTCACCTCTTGAGGTTGGTTAGAAATGAGGGGCGAGACCGTATTGATTGTTCGAATATTATGTTCGTGGGTATTGTCAGTCAAGGTCTGGACGTTGTTTTGGGTTGGTGGATGATTGGGGAACGGTTGTTTGAAGATATCGATACCTTGATTAGGAGGGGCATTGGGATTGTCGAGGATGAGGTCACCCTTTTCCAACATGTCTTGGATTATGTTTTTAAGGGTTTTACAGTTGCCCGTGTCATGACCTTTAACATGGTGGTAGTGGCAGAAGTCATTTTCCCTATACCACGCAGGGATGGCATGTGAGGGATCAAATTGTGGTGGTGGTCGGATCTGAGGGAGATTGAGGGCCCCTTGTTTGATGAGTTTTTCCAGCACAGATGCGTATGATTCTCCAAGTGGAGTAAACTGTCGCTGTATGTATCTCTATTGAAATTGGCGAGTGGCACTCATAGATGTGGATGGTTCAGGTTGATTAGTTGAAGGCGAAGAAGAAGAAGATCTAACAACCATAGCATTTGCTGAAGCTTTAGATTTAGGATTGGATGAGGAAGGCTTAGAAGAGGGGTCATTGGTTTTGGAGTTGGGATTTTTGCTCCGCAACTTGACTTTATTCTCCTCGATAGCACGTAACTCAAGTTTACGAGCCATCGTGAAGGCTTCGTCAAAAGTGCGGAAGGTCTGAACCCTCAAGGTAGAAGAAATATGTCTAGCGCAGGCTTGAGAGAAAAGTTCAATAAGCTCAGGCTAGGGTAAGGAGAATGAGAGTTGATTGATAAGGCCCCTCCACCGAGCGACGAAATCAGCAATGGATTCATCCTCGAACTGGCGGATAGAATAGAGGTCTGTGATGGAGACCTTCTTGGTGATATTGATGGAGAAATGATCAAGGAAGAGCTGGGCCAGCTGAGTGAACGTGAAGATGGAATGGCTGGGAAGAGAGCTGTACCAGTCAAGTGTAGCACCCGAGAGAGACATGGGAAACTTGCATAAGAGCAACGCATCGTCGTGGGCGATAAGGTAATAGGCATGTCTGAATGCCCGTAAGTGTTGTTGTGGGTCTTCCTTGCTCTGGAAACGAGAAAACTTAGGAAGTTCCCACTGGCTGGGATATGGTCTGATGGGGACAGAAGGATGGATGGGCTCGTTGCAAATTTGTTCGTACGAGAGAGTGTTGCATGAGCCAAAAATGGAGGTCTCTAGGTTGGACATTTTATCCATCAGCATCTTGATAATATCTACTGATGAATTGGTGGGTGGAATGCCTCCTAGATTGTAAGGCACTTGAAAGAGGCTGGAAGAGGTATACGACGTAGTCAGTTGTACCAATAAGGGTGAAACGTACGGATGACTAGTCGTAGGGATAGAAGAGGTGACTAAGGATGGTTGGATAGAAGGCATGGCTAGGTTTGATGTTGTCATGGGAGGTTGGTTAGAGGTGACATGGGCCAATGGATAGGTAGCCACCCTAGTGTTGATAGGAGTAAGGGTAGGCGGAATAGAGACGACCAAGTTTTGAAAGGGGGTAGAAAGTGGTTGAGTGGGCTGAGATTGATAGGGGGCCAAAACCCTGGTGAAAGTGGGCCCAGCGATGGAAGGAGAGGCCATACTTGGATGGTTGGTAAAAGGTTGGTCATTAGTTGAGGCAACAGCCTGGGTGTCTAAGGGTTGAACTACGGATGTTGTTGATACGGCCGCAGTCTCGAGGAAAGAAGTCGGCATTCCATAAATTGGATTGCCCAAGGGGTCTCGCATTTGGCTATTCACGAGATAGTGTTGCAAGGCTTTTACGTTGAGGTCCAAGAATCGTGTGAAATCTTGGTCCCCTTCTGGGATAATAGGCGTTTGGGTCGGAGATGGTCTGGTAGGAGTTCTTTCAATTTCTGAGTTGAACTCCATTATAGGGCTGGTTATAGGCGGGGTAGACGGAAGACGATGATACCTCACGTGATCGACTAGAGCCTTGGCTTGGCTACGAGTCAGAACCATTCAAGGCAAGGAAGAACATCCTCACAAGCTCAAACAAGCAGATAAGAACTAAAAAAGGATGAAGACACAAGCAGATCCTAAAACCCTAGAAGTAAATTATTAGGATTATAGTGGCTTATGCCTTAGAATGTGTGTAGAGGAAGATTGGCTTTTGAGTCAGGTCCTAGAAGAAGCAGTCTATAGATGGTTTTGGGTTTTGTTATGGTGCTCAAGAAGTCTGTGTTAGCTTCCATACAGGCCTGGTGCTAAGGAGCAAGCTCCCCTCACTTCACGATTCCAATGGTTAGCTGGTTTTGCTTAGCCAAAATATACTTCCACTATAGTTTAGACTCTGCCAGAGAACAGAGTTGGCTTTCCCCTTGGTGATGAAATCCAAGTAAGATCACCGGGACGGGTAAGGTATCTGCTGGGGGATGAAATCCCAGTCAGGCCTTGTCTCAGGTAAGTTAAAATGTTTGTTTTGTGCAAGTGGTTTGGTCGTGTAACATCAAGTGATCTAGATTAATTCAATATGCGGTTTAATTACTATGTGTGGTCTAAGAGATGCAGGCAAACAGAAATGAATGCAAAGTGTTTTAATGCCCAAGTCAAAATGTTTGTTCGTATGAAGACGAATAGAGAAAGAGTCGAAGAATATGAGTTTTAGCTAGTCTAGAAGTGTAAGAAAGAAAAGAAAAGTTCTTTTTATTTCCTGCTTATGATGTCGTTTAAGAAGAGACGAAAGGAGGCGAAAAGGAAGGAACCTAATGCACCTATATGAACGAAAGAAAGAAAGAACCGAAGGAAGGCCCTAGGGTCCCACCGGGCGTGCCAAAATGTTTCTATTCTAAATTGCTTTCTACATTCAAAGAAGAAATAAGAAACTAAAAGAAATGGTCAAGGCTAGAAGATACCTGATAAAGTCGTGCGCATCGAAATCAGACGTTGGAAGATTCTCCTCTTTGGCTGTGGAGGAATGACACCTGAGAAGAAAAGAGACTGAAACACGGAAAAATGTTAGTCAAAGATATGGTGGGCTGTCAGGCGAACGCCCGATCTCGGAAGTACGAAGACTTCCTAGAAGGATATCAACCCACTGATAAAAAAGCAAAATATTAGACTGAAGTGGATATAATGAAAGATAAAATGACAGAAAATAAAATGCGTACCTGATAATGAAGTAAAATGTTTTGATCAGTCACCGATGTCGGTCTCTGTAGTGCCGGTGTCAGTCGGACAGGTGCCGACGTCGGTTATGATACCGGCATCGGTCGGGGTAGTGACCGGTGTCGGTCGGGGTAAGCTCTAGACAGAGTCTGGGCGAGTTGTAGAAGGTCTGGTAGAGTCAGGATAGGGTCTTGTTTAGGTTCAGGACAGGGTTTGGACAGGGTCTAGTCAAAGTAGGTCAAGTTTGGACAGGGTCTGGGGGTTTTGGTCGAGTCTAGACAGAGTTATAGATTTGGATAGTGGACAGAGATGTAAAGAAGGGACTCAGGGTTCAGGTCTACAGTCTGAAGATCTAGGGTGATAGAAATAGAAATAACAAACAAATAATAACCAGAGAGAAATAAAAAAAAATAGAAGAAAATACTTACCTGTCAGAAGATATGATAAAAGCCATGATTGAAGTCGTCGAAGCGTTGCCGTAAGTTGATCGAAGCGAATGCGGATTGGTCAAATGCTGGAGTTGGTTGATTACTAGCACTGATTGGTTGCAAGAGTCTGTGAATGTCAGAGTTCAGGATCGATTGATTGATTTTTCAAATGGTTTTGCTGATGAAGGCGAGGAACGGTTCGAGAGACGGTTCGATAACCGATTGGGAACTGAATGATAACTAAAAATGGGTAACGGTAAGGTGACCGACATCGGCAGGATTGCTGATGTCGGCCGATAAGTGACCGACATCGGTGATGTCAGCCAAGTAACGACCGTCGTTGGTAGATGCACAATGGGGATAGAGTCTAGTTTTAGCTCTGTGCTCATTTTTACATGCTGCCAGGGTCAAGGCTAGTGGAAAAAGTGGTCGACAAGGGTTAAATAGGTGAATAAGAATAAAACGGGGGATGACCAGGGGATTCGACATGATTTCGGTGTCTACAATGTATTCTTATTCTATCTTCTAGAATTTAGATCAACAAACTAGGTTGAACAGGTCAACTTAGTCGTCCTATTTTTCTTTAGCACATAGGGTTTTGCAATACTAGGTCAAACCAGTCGATTTAGTTTTTAGAATTTAAAATAAACATTTAAGGAACTTCAACATAAAAATTTAAATCCTAACCATCTTAAAACCCACCAAGGTTCTTTTGTTTATCATTCTATTACTTTTTTACTTATACTTTGTATAAGTTAGCAGTCTTCAAAATTGCAACCCTACAACCAAGTTGACCTAGTTGATTTAGTTATGTAGCATGTCTTATGTTTGAGAGATAGTCAACCCATTCAAATATATTTTTTAAGACCTTACTTTTACAAAATAGGAGTGACCATTCAAATCTATTTTGTATTATTTTAATATAGTATCACCTGAACTGACTCTATACTATTCCTCATCAAGGAATTAACAACTATTTACTAGTAATTAATTCACACTTCCTTTTTCAATTATTTGAATGCTTATATTAACTCACATAGTATAAATAGGTGTTTTATCAAATTAAAATTTAGTTATACTATTTTTTTCTTTTGCACACACTACCAAATCACACAATATTCAAAATGTATTTAAGCACTTATTTTCCAAAGGCCTATCTACTTAGATTTCATCACCAAAGGGGAAGTCAACTTGGTTTTTTGGCCAAGTATAAATACGTGGTTAATGGTATATATTGGTAAATCCCCTAATAGCCTTATCACTATAGGTTTTTGAAGTGATGGGGTAGGCCCCAATACCAAGCTAGTATTATTGCCAACATTTATTCCTTTTAATTGAAATGTCCTAAAACCATCTATAGATTACTTTTTAGTTATTTATTTTCAACCTTCTTATCACACTTAAAAAATACTTTATAATAATCATATAATAATCAAAATGACCACTTATTTAGCATTTAATTTTTATTTGATTGCTTTATCTCTGATAATTATGTGTTATATTGTAAAAACATGTATTATCCAATACCAGTGCAAGGTTCTATGTTGTGTATCCCAATTGAATCAATCACATTGATCTAATTATTTGTGTGATTTATTTAATTTATTTCTTCACTTATATTGCAACATTTTACCATGTGTTAACATACTATCATTCTAGTCGATACAATATTTTATAGACTGTAATTTTTCCCTATCAATAGTACACAATCAACCTATACAACTATGTATCCTTCTCATCCTACTTTATCTCCCAGTCTACTATATAGAGTTAACCTATATGACTATGTGGCCTTCTCTACCTACCAGGTTATCGAATTAAGTAGACCTGTATGACTCTATATCTTTATCATCTTGTTTTATCCTTTGTCTATAATATAGAGTTGACTTGTACAACTCTATACTCTTTTTTACTTATTAGATTATAGAACATAGTAAACCTATTTGAATTTGTATCATCTTAGTCTTATTTAATATTTCTCTCTCATCTTGAAATTTTTGTTTTAAGACAACACTGAATTAAAATCAATAGATATGATGAGTTTTACCAACCCTAATAGGTTTCCCATAAACAAATTCTAACTCCTAACCTATATGAAAGTAATGTGCATGTAGCCACTCATAGTACAAACTATGGGACCTGTCCTCATTTGTATTCAATTTATGAACCTCTTTTCTCCTTAGAAGATCAGCTTGAATTAGAATATACTTTGGAAGTGCGTTATTTCATTAATAACTTTCCTTAACATAGAGGAAAATATCCTTCTACTATTTTCCATCTTATGATTTGTGGTCAAACTAAGGATCCCCATTCACCTTCCCCCACATTATCTCATGGATTTGGGGAAAATAACTTCTTTGCCTTTCAACCTCTATCTTCTCTTTTGACCCCTTCTCATACTATGACCTCTTACTCTTTGATTTGCTCCACATCCATGCCAAGTATCTCTACTAACATGACATGTTCTACATCTAGTGAACCTCTTATAAGACATGATATACTCAATTATTCCACTCATGAAATGTTTGTTATCCATGGTACTCATGCATCTAGTGATTCTTCTCATCCATCTACTAGTGCATCTTTCACCACCTAAGCAAATCATGCTACTAGTGCCTCATTTACTAATAATTCATCTCAAACTATTAATAGTGTTGTCCCCAAAAATGTCACTCATTATTAGGACAAGCTATGAACTATTTTGGTTCAAAATACCAAAATTATCTATTCCCTTTTTAAAAAATATGTTTTAAGCATTCAATTTCCTCATTTTCCAAGCTTTTTCAGTAAAGGGATTAGCAAATTCAACAGGTTTAATGACTAGTTGGTTTAATCGGATGGTTCAATCGGTAGGTTCAAGGGGCTGCCCCAAAGCCAAAGAGCTAAGTGACCTTGTGGAGGGCAAGGAACATTGGTTCAAGGGTCAAAGAGAGGCCAAAAGGATTCCTTTGGAAAGGTTTTTTTTTGTGGGAAAATGACCAAGGAAAAATTCCTTCAGACATTTTGTCCGAAGGAATTCACTCAGGAAGAAAGCTCGAAGAAATTGAAATGATTGAAATGGCTAAGGAAAAGAAGTGAAGCTTTCCTTTGGAATTTTTGTTCGAAGGAAAAATCCTGATGGAAAAAGCCCTAAAGCCAAAGCCTGTCAAAGAAGGAAGAACCCACCAGGAAAGATCAAACCTCAAAGTGTAGCAAAAGCTGCCACATGTCCCTTGTAGAGTTGATGTGGAAGCTGCCAAGTGTCATCTATCGGGACACAATTTCTAATAAGTTGCAAAGCTACAGAATGTGCCACATGTTCCATTATAACTCAGTAGAAGTTGACAAATGTCATCATCCATAGTTTCTTCCTTTGTTTCATAAGGACTATGGTGGGCCTTGGGTGAGTTACTAAGGTTAAGAGGAGCGCGACAAGTGTCATCACCTGCATGAATCCAAAATAAGTCCTAAATTTTTCTACAGTGTTTCTAGGAGCTCGGTGGAAGTTGCCACATGTCATCTTCCACATGAATCTCAAAAGGTATTCAAGGCTTCGTGGAACATGCCACGTGTCCCAATTAAAACTTAGTGGAGCATGACAAGTGTATGCATCTACATTTCAATTTTCTTATAAATCTTTTTTCACTAAGCTTCTCTCAGATTTATATGGAGGGCACCATGTGGCAATTACAGAAGGTTTTAATATGTGTTTTTAAAAAGTAGTAGAACACACCACATGTCACTTATTGAGATTAGTGGGAAGTAGCTAAAGCAAGTGAGAAAGACATAAAAGAATTGCTAAGGAAGATGACGGACCTGAAGATGTCAAATTTGTGGCAATGAAATAGCTGTTGATCTTCGCAGACTTAAGCACAAACGTAAAGAAATTCAAAGGCTTAAGGCTAGAAGGAAGAGAAAGCCAAGAAGGGGCAATAGACCCAAGTACAGAAATGGACAAAATAGTCCAAGTGGCGAAGGAAGGTGTCGACTCAAGGAGTTACTCCATCAATTGACACAAGGTCTATGAATTAGTAATCAAGAGGTGCGAATAGTGAATGACACAACCCATTTTTCTTCACTTTGCATTGATGAGCAGACAAGTTACGTGAATTCCTTGAAGGAGTGGTCTTGTCTATAGACAAATGGTGTGGCCTATGTTCTAAATGCCTGAAGTCAGAATAGGAGCTGACACAACATTATCTATTAAGCAGCTTCCTCTTCCCAATGCTCAGAACACACATGGACCACTTGTAAAAGGGCACCAAAATTCTTTTCCAAGAGGGGCACCTTTTTTTTCTTTCTTCTCTATATATATTGTAACTTATCATTTTGAAAGGGATATCTTCTGAATATAGAAGCAAAACTCTGCCCAAATTGAAAGGTGAATACTGAGACTTTGAGCTCAGATTATTGTTCATATCATTTTATCTGAATGAAAAAGCAAGTGTTTTTAGACTTTGTGATATTATAGCTTGTATCATTTTAGGAGATTGTTCTTATGTCTATCTTCTGAATGTGTTCTTGTTTATTTAATTTGGCAAGCAGAACTAGTGAAAGTAATCAGGAAGGTGTCCTGAAGCTAACTGTGGAGAGACTTTGTGCCCCCATAATTGCCTTTAGTGTGTTTTATTTTTGTTCCCGTGTAAAGGATCTTGGGATGAATTTGTGCCCCCATTGTTCTTTGTATTTCACTCTCGGGCAGTCAAGGTGGAGACTTTTAGCTACATCTTAGATTGCTGGTTACTCTGTACTATGTTATCAGTTACTTATCATACCTGAAAGAACTCTTGTTTTTGCCTGTAAGACCACTTCTAAAAGAAGAGAAGTGCCTTCAGTGTTTTCACCAAGATTTTCTCCTCTATTTGTTAACATAATCTATGAAAGAAGAGAGATGGATAGTATATCCTACCCTTGAGTGTTATTTTCTGCTTATATCTATAGTATATAATCCGTTTATACTTATAGGGAACCTCCCCTTGATGAGAGGAGAGATTTGTCCCCTTTGGATGTGATAAAACTATAACTTTGGATGACCAATCTCCCTTGATATGGATGATCAAACCTATTTTGCTCATCAGTATGCTGGTGACAAAATACTCACCCAACAACTTTTTGGTGACCCCACTGGGGATGAACGTGCAGTCTGAAGCCTCAAGTTTTAGATTGAAGCAGTTCCTTCCCTTATCCATTATAGACTCTAGTGACTCTAATCCGTGTCTTACCCACTATCATTATAGCCTTACCATCTTCTTTTACCCCCACACTAACTAGGATAAAATGCGTAGCTTAAAGTCTCCATCTTCAAGCTGAAGTAGAATCAATTCTTTCTCATTTTTGTCCTACAATCTGGTAGATCCATGCTATACAAGAAGCCAAAAATATCAAGGTGTTGTTGACCTTATTTTTGAGTTGGTGTAGCAGAGCAATTTTGATTTGTTTCCTCCACAACATCACCTTCAACGAACTAAGAGTCTTCCTCCTACCCCTACTAGGTCACCAATACAAGGTAGAGCTTCTTTTTCTATTGCTAGCAGAGCTTTGCCTATCCATACTCCACCCAAATTTGTGATCCCACTTCTACATAATCAAATCATGGCTCAAGGCCCCTGGGGTAACTCTTTTGGTCCACTAAACTTGACCCCACCTCTATATGAGCTTCCATGTAGTTCAAAGAAAACTTTCCCCAAATTTTTTGGTGTTGGGAAAGTTCACCTTGATGAACATATTGCTTCCCTTAGCATAGCCTGTGGTGTAATTAGAGTGGAGTATGAAGACATAGTAGTCAGGTTGTTTGTGGAAACACTTCAAGGTGCTGCTGTAGACTGGTTCTACCATCTACAGGCTCAGTCAGTGACTAACTGGGACACACTCAAATCCAAATTCAAAGCCAGGTTTAAGCCTACAGAAGATGCACATGCCCTGCTGGCCCAGCTCACACAAATGAAAAAGGAGCCCCATGAACCTATAAGGGACTTCATTGCCAAGTTTGACAAGCTGAGGAACATGATTCCTATGATCGCCCAACTGACCCCTGAGAACCTCAAATGATTCTTCATCAACTCACAACTACCTGAAGTGAGTTTTCTACTGAAATGAGCTAGACACATAGACCTTGTTGCTACTCAAGACTTGTCTACTAAGGTATAAGATGACCTTATCTTGACTGGAAAGATAAGGAGAGACCTAAATAGAGGCAAGCCCTCTTCATCTTTTGAATACTCACCTACATCCACCACTAACCCAATGGTGCAAAAGGTAGAAAATGAAGTGCTAGCTCTCAGAAAGCAAATGGCAAAAGGGATGTCATCCACTCCTACATATAGAGATATGTCAAGGAGGACATTTTAGAATCAGGTGTAATAAGGCCATGCTACCAGTAATTAAGGACAACTAAATTGCCTTCCTCCTCTACAGAGGAACCTCACCCTCGAAGCACCTCTAACCAACTCAACAGTTGGATATCTTAAAGCTGAATCAGATTTCTCATTCTAACCTAAGTTGAATCTTGAAGATGATGCTAATCTCTTCACTGAGGAAGAAAAAAATTAGCTAGTGACTCCCATATTGGTTTCTTGAATTATTAGGATGAACCCAAAAGTGAAGGTAATACAGCCGAGGGATCATATGTTGTATTCACCTAGTCGAAGAATCAATCAACTCAACAAGTTGATAAAGAGAAGATAGAGGGGCAACCTCAACCAACAATTTTAATTGCTAAGCATGGAACCACTTTGCATTTCCAGCCAAAGGACCTGGTAGTTGCTGGAAAGGTAAGTACCCCAAACATTTTTGCACCTTCAACTTCAAATTCAAAGTCTAGTTCTCCCCCTCCCAAAACTCAAAAGGATGAACTCTCATCCTCTATGCCTAGTTTATTTCCAACATTTGATATCAATGACCATATAAAGAAAACCAAAATTCAAATGTCTAAATTTAAATTTTTGCAGTCGCATCCTGAGCAATTAGATAAATTGGTTCAGTGTGTGAAGAACCAAAATGCCCCTATAGGACAAGTAATTCCCAAGGTGACTCATGTTTCCCCCAAGAATGCACCTACCAAGAACAACCTTGTCATTAATCCCCCTACTGCTCCTGATAGGATTGAACCTTTCTATGTCTCTTGCTGATAAATGGACATCAGTTGAACAACTGCATCATTGATTCTAGAGCCTCAAAAAATGTTATGCCTACCAAAGTGGCTGAATCCCTTAGCCTTACACTAACCAAAACCTTTGGTAGATGCTTTTCCATGGAAAACAAGCAAGTACCACTGTTGGGGCAAATTAAGGATGCCCAATTTGCATTTACATCCTTTCTAAACAAAAGAATCAAGATGACTGTCTTGGTGGCTAACATCCCAGAATCATATGACATCCTTCTTGGCCAAAATTTATACAAGAATGTTGGAGATGAATTGAGCATGAACCTATCCAAAGAGAGAATCCTAGTCAAAGGTGTTATGAAGAGGTTGCTCCCTAAGAAGGAAGCAAAATATGTGGTTACTCAAACATCAGCACCTAAAGCTCAAATTTTGTTTGAGTCTTCAAGCAAGGGTAACTAATTTTTATCCACAGATGAATTCCATGAAACACTTGTTGAAACTCTTGAAGGTGACAACCTGAAGATTAGTTTAGTTTGGACAATAAAAGAATTGGTGGAGTGAAATACAAGTGTGGAAGAACATCCCCCTCTGAATGAAGAAGAACCAAAGAAAAATTAGTGTCTGATGAGGTATTGATTCTATAATTTGATGGAAGCTACTCCTCTACTAGTTCAAGAGCCAGGGTTGTGTTGATATCTCCTCAAAGAGATATTTTTCCTTCATCCTACAAGTTGCAGTTCAACAACACTAATAACATAGCTAAATATGAATCTCTGTTGCTTGGATTGAGGGCTACTCAAGACAAAGGCATCAAGCTTGTTCATGCCAAAGGAGATGCTGAACTAGTGGTTTGTCAGGTGAGAAACCTATACCAAACCAAGAATGAAAGATTATGCCACTACCACAATCTAGTCTAGGACCAAATTGAAAGCTTTGATGCTTTCAACATCTCTGCCATTCTTAGAGATTTTAATGACTAGGCTGATGTACTAGCTATTTCAACTACTCTCTTGGTCCCCCACCTAGACTTCAAAGGAGACAAGTACACTATTGAGCTGGTATTTAGACCAAGTGTGCCTAATAATGCCAGTCATTGGCAAGTGTTTAATAATGACAACCAAATCATTGCCTTCTTAGAGCAAAAGGATAGTTTTGAATGGCTGCATTTTGAAGGTAGTGAACCTCAAAAGTGTGAACCAACTCCTGAATCAAATATAGATGTAGGTGAGGAGTTCCTACAACTTAAAGGGAATAAGATTCCCAAAGGCCTATTTTCCCTTAAGAAGCTATTTGACAAACATGATAGATTCATCAAATAGTAGCAAATAGATTCAAGCTCCTCTCAGGAGTTTGATCAAGTAAATATGGGAATCAAGGGAGATCCCAAGATGGTTAACATTGGTAAATGCTATACTCCTGAGGAGAGGTTCAAGTTCACTACTTTGCTCAACCAGTACATGGATGTCCTTGCATACTCCTATGATGACCTAAAGTCACTCAGGCCTGATGAAATCTACCATGACATTCCTCTCAAGGCTGACTTGGTGCCTTACAAACAAAAATCTAGGTAGTACAATCTAAAGATATCAGGTACTATTCTATCTAAGATACAAAAAATGCTAAATGCTAGGATCATTTTCCAAATCCATCATTCCACATGGATTGCAAACATAGTGCCTGTAAGGAAGAAGAATGGCAAAATTTGCCTCTGTGTGGATTTTAGAAATTTGAATAAGTCATCCTTGAAGGATAACTATCCTTTGCCAATCATGGAGCAAGTGCTTTAGATAGTGACAGGTTCAGAGATGTTATCAATGCTAGATGGATTCTCAAGATATAATCAGGTTGAAGTTGGTGAGGTGGACCAGCATAAGACTACTTTCACCACACTTTGGGGCACGTTTGATATAAAAGGATGCCTTTTGGCTTGATAAATGTTGGCACCACCTTCCAAAGAGCAATGGACCTTACCTTTAAGGATGAGATGGGTAAGTTCATCATGACTTGACCATCTTTTTTAATCATCACCTAGATCATGTGTGCCATTTGCAACAAGTGCTAGAGCGCTACCACCAGAATGGCATTTCCTTAAACCCCAAGAAGTCAATTTTTAGAGTAACAGAGGGAAAAATTCTCAAACACATTATGTCCAAAGGAGGCATAAATATTGACTCAGACAGAGTCAAGTCTATCCAAGAGTTTACCTTGCCCACAAGTAAGACTACCATTCACTCTTTCTTTGGAAAGGTGAATTTCTTACGGAGGTTCATCCCCAAGTTTGCTGAGAAGGAAGATAAAGCCAAGAAGGGGTAAAAGAGCCAAGTACAAAAATGGACAAAATAGTCCAAGTAGAAAATGAAGGTGTCAACTCAAGGAGTTACTCCAGTAGTTGACACCGTGTCTGCAAATTGGTCATCAAGAGGCGTGAATAGTGAACAACGCAACCCATTTTTCTTCACTTTGCATTGATGAGCAGACAAGCCATGTGAATGCCTTGAAGGAGCAGTCTTGTCTGTAGACAAAAAATGTGGCCTATGTTCTAAATGCCTGAATTTAGAATAGGAGCCAACACAACATTATCAATCAAGTGGATTCCTCTTCCCAATGCTCAGAACACATATGAGCCACTTGTAAAAGGGTGCCAAAAGTCTTTTCCAAGAGGGGCACCTTTTTGTTCTCTCTTCTCTATATATATTGTAACTTCTCATTTTGAAAGAAATATCTTTCAAATATAGAAGCAAAACTCTACCCAAATTGAAAGGTGAATACTCAGACTTTGAGCTCAGATTGTTGTTCATATCATTTTATCTAAATGAGAAAGCAAGTGTTTACAGACTTTATGCTATTATAGCTTGTATCATTTTAGGAGATTGTTCTTATGTCTATCTTCTGAATGTGTTCTTATTTATTTTATTTAATTTGGCAAGTAGAACTAGTGAAAGTAATCAAGAAGGTGTCCTGAAGCCAACTATGGAGAGACTTTGTGCCCCCAGATTTGCCTTTAGTGTGTTTTTTTTTGTTCCTGTGTAAAGGACCTTGGGATGACTTTGTGCCCCCATTATTCTTCGTATTTCACTCTTGGGCAGTCAAGGTGGAGACTCTGAGCTACATCTTAGATTGCTAGTTACTCTGTACTCTGTTATCAGTTACTTATCATACCTGAAATTACTCTTGATGTTGCCTGTAAGACCACTTCTGAAAGAAGAGAAGTGCCTTTAGTGTTTCACCATGATTTTCTCCTCTATTTATTAACATCATCTATGAAAGAAGAGAGATGGATAGTATATCCTACCCTTGAGTGTTATTTTCTACTTATATCTATAGTATATAATCCATTTATACCTATAAGGAACCTCCCCTTGATGAGAGGAGAGGTTTTTCCCCTTTGGATGTGGTAAACCTGCAACTTTGGATGACCAATCTCCCTTGTTGTGGATGATTAGACCTATTTTGCTCATCAGTATGCTGGTGACCAAATATTCACCCAACAAATAACATTCATGCTACCACTCATAGTGGTACACAAGACACTAATACCAATACCAATGCTTCATAGACTATAAATACCACCACTCAAACCCATCAAATTTTGTTGCAAAATCTGAACCAAATGAATGCTTTCCAAGCTAATGATGCCAACCAAATTATGAAAATTTAAAATCATCTTATCCATCTTCAAAATCACCTAATTAGAGATTTAAACATCAAATTAATATTTGGTATTTTAGTGTGATTTGACTTTTAAAATGTTTAAATGTTGCATTTTAGATCATTAACTTTTGTTAGAAAATTTTTCTTTTGAATTTTTATGGCTTTTAAGATACCTCCTCCATACGGACTTAGAATGACCAATCATGAGAGATAAAGTGATACACATGAATGAGATTTATGATTTATCTAAAGGAAGATAAGTTTCTAAATACATGATGGACTAACACACTTAGGATTACATATGGACTAGTATGTTATCTCAAGTGTCAACCCTGTATATGCTTAGTTTGTGAAAGGAAATAAGGGAAATAAAGGGAGATCCAATGTGGATTGGTAAATGGAGATTATAATGAGATGAATTTTTTACTAACTATATAGATGGTAAATAAAAAATGACTAAAGGGATCAAGGTTTGTATAAATAAGTCACAATGATAATTATTCTAGTGTTTAGAGAGATAAGAGAGTAAATAATCATGAGAAAGGACAAGATATACATAGAAAATGAAATCATAGAGAAACAATATGTAATCATGAAAAAGAATCTATAAGAGAACATAAGGAATAAAATGGCATCATAAGAAACATGTAGTGTGAAACATAAGTAGTCATGTAAGGTAAATAATAATTTGACAAAATTTCAAATGATATAAGATAGATAAATGTAAGTTTGGAGTACACATCCAATCCAAATGAAGAAGGAAATGAAAGAACACCATGTTTTTTTCACAAATACTGGTATATTTGTCCACAGAAATTATCCATAACATATGATAAGTCTCTATAAAGTTGAACTCAGACTACAACCAAAGTCTCATCTATCTTCAAGGAAAGTTGAGAAAATACTTCACATTGAATCTCCTTGACAAAAAATGGAGGAATTCCTGAAGGATCATGATGATGAGGATTATCATGTAGGGGATGTTAAGCATAAGAAATGGGAATGGAATATGTCGGAGATGAATGGGTCATTGGTGGAGAATGGTCCGTAGGTGGCATCATTGGTGGAGAAGGGGCCATAGGTGAAGGAGGATCCAAGGGTGAGGGAATAATGGGTGGGTAAAATAAAGGTGGGGAAGGGAAAAAAAGTGGAGGAGCCACATAGGAAGAAGGGGGAGCCTTCTTGTGATGGTGACCTATGGGAGGAAGGGTAGTAGGCATAGGAATGGTCATGAGGTGGTCTATGAGATGCTACTGAAGGATGTGACAATGATTAGTATGATGAGTACCACATTGGTGCCACAAAAAATATACCTCACCATAGTTGGGAATATATTCAAGTAATACTTTTGGGGGAGGTATATCCTTGTCTGTGGGTTAAGGAATAGTGGATGAAAGGTGTCAATAATTATTGTAGCTTATGACAATATGTGGATGAATGATTATATGTGTCATGGAAGTAACATATATGATTATTAGTATACTTTGTGGGTATACTAATAGAGGAAGTGTAAATGGATTCTAGGTAAGGTTGGTGTAATGAACTATCTCTAGTCTAATGATTGACAGATTTATAAATATCATAATATGGCTGATCATCCCATTTGGTGGTAAAATGAGCAAGATACGATAAATGGAGTAAACCAAAGGAAAGTGGGGCTGATGGAGATACTAGATGAAGTTTGACTGAAGGAGAAATAGTATAAAAAATAGGAAGATATATCTATAGAGGGAGTGGGAATAGGATCTAAATTGGGCTTAGTTGAGGGAGGGGTAGGATGCATAGAAAGATGAAGAACAGGTGCAAGCATCTCAGGGGTAAGTTGGCTAGATGGATCCTGGTATCTATTAAAGTGATAGGGACCAGTCATAACATGATCCATAATCATACTCCTATGAGGCTCTTCAAAAAATAGAGGTGTGTGTACCATATCTACGCTATGATTAAGATGAAAAAATGCTAAATTATGAATTATATAGGATGTGATAAGATTGATAAAAAGATTAAATTAAAGAAGAATAATAACAAATGATTTTAATATCTTGGGCCTGAACAACACCTCTTAAAAATGTATCATCTAAGATATAACCATCATCATAGTCAGGTGTATTAAGATCAATGACATAGGTAGGGATAACCTTCTCATCTGATGTGGTGTGATGAATGGAGTACTGAGTCTTACTTAAGACAATGAGAATTTCATCATTAAGCGGTTGATGGGAACATAAATTTAGATAATGTGGAAGAGGAGAAATGAGATGAGAAGAGAGATCTAAGGTTTTGATTTTTATATTGATCTCATCAGGCTCATTGTCATCTAAATTTAAGAGGTTAGGTGGTATATTCCTGATGAGTTCAGGGTGACAATTGTAACCTCATATAGAGTTGATAGGGAAGTTAAAATTTTGATATTCATGTAATGGAAAACTTGAAAAGGGTTCATGGGTTATAATTTTGAAAACACCACAATCTTGGAATTGTTCAAAATTCTAAGAGTTAGTGTCACCTCGAATCCTATAGATTGTACAATTGTAAGGAAAATTAAAACATTGGCAAGTAGAAGAAGAAACTACTCTCACATAATGAGTCCATGGCTTACCTATCAAAATGTTATAGGATAGAGGAAAGTTGAAGATCATTACCTTCACTTGAATAGTGATAGGAAGTCACACACAACCTGAGGGAGGCAACTTCCTTCAGTCATAACCTTGACATGTGTTGTGGGTGGACTTAAGATTACATTAAAAATATATAAGGGTTTTAATAAAATTGAGAGGCAAAAAAAGTACCTAAACCCTCATAAATCAAGACACACTTAACTTGGATATCACCAATTTGTACATTGATAAAAAGGGGAGGATAAACTACATGAAGTAGAATATCATTGGGAATCATAGAAGTAATGGGGAATTTGAGGGAGAGAGAAGCGTCCATTGTTTTGTAAATGTGTATGGACATCTCTTCACACTATTGTAAATGCTATATTCTGATCCAGATTAGGTGGCTTCACAACCTTCTAGGGGAGGATGAGGGATTTTTATTTTGAATAGGATCTACATAAGATGATTACGATGATGCAGATAAGTTAGCATAAATTTGAGAAATGGAATTTGAGATGGGAGATTAGTAAGTTCCATGATAGGATCCCATTCATCGTAACCCAAAGTGCATGTGAATTTATGTTGATAAGATGTGGTAAGTTTAATTGGAGGACAAGTTTGTTGATTATGTTGAGAGGATGGGGTAGTTGATGCAGGTTTGGTTTCAGATAAATTTGAAGAAGTGTTAGAAAACATTTGAGTATCGTTGGTGATGGGTAAAGAGGTTAGAGGAGTGGTATAAATGGTATGAGAAGTGTTATTCAATGGAGGTGTTTTAATTGGTTCATCAAAATATATAAGGTTTTCTTTCCCTAACTCTATTAATTGAGTTGGGAAAGAGTGTTGGATAACACAAAATGTGTGAGGTGATTGATGAGTGTGGATGTGATAATAATGAATTAAGGTAAATACCATTAACATATTAGTCATTTTTACCACATTATCTTAAGGATTTGGGTTTATAAGACTATCAATTTTATTGGTAGAAGGAGTAGGCTTATCATTGTTATCTTGGTGATTCGGAAGAGGATATTTATAGATAACCAAATGAGCATTAGCCTAGTTCAAAGCATGAGTTTTAGTTTGTGTTTCATGAGATTTTAAAGTAATGTCATAGGCTTGTAGAAATTTATAAATGACATAATCATGGTCAAATTGGGAACAAGGAGAAAATCTATAGCCAAATTATGTAATTGTCTACAAGTCTCATGATAATGATCCCAACTACCATGAAACCAACATAATTTATTTGGAGTGTACTAGGATTTCATTAGACAAGTGGCATCAAGATATCATGGAAGAGGCATTGGTAGATGATTTTGTAGCTTTACTAAGGATAAATTTTTATGAACAATAAGGTTACTTATTGAAGAGAAATGAGGATTAAGGATGTGGTTGGGAAGGGAAGCTTGTTCTGGATCCTAGTTGGGAATAATTGCTTGAATAGTATGAATGGTATGATAATAATCTATGACACCATAATTAGTAAAATGATGATTTTTATTTTTAATTACCATGAAATTGTGATCATAGGATTGTGATAAGGGGAGATTAGTATTAAGTTAGTATATGAAATCAAAATTAAAATAAGACACTAATAGCTAACACCTTAATCCTATCTCAATAGGGGAGCTTAGTTAACAAGACTAAAATATAAAACAAAAATAAAATGCAAAATAAACCTTCTTTCACCTTCCTCGGATACTAAAAAATGATTGTTGAAGTGGCTTGCTCAGTTTGTGCTCATGAAGTTTGCACCAATGAAGTGTGGCTACCTCCATCTCTCCTTGGCACCATGTTTGGATTTGGCTTGGATTGGCTTGGATCAATAATTTTACATTATAAAAAGAATTGAAATGGATTTTTGAATTAATTTGGGCATTATAAGTTTGGCATAAAAGAGCTTAAAAATTAATAGGCAAGGCTTCCTTTTTATAGTTTTCTGGAATGGTTTAGAATCAACCTGAACTATCCATCTCAAGATAAAGATGTGTGGTTAAAGATTAATTCAATTATGTAATTAAAATTTATAAATAGGCTCATAAATATTTGGGATAAAGAGGAATTAACTAGGTATGGAGGGTCTTAATGAGGCATGTGAGGCATTAATTTAGATATTTGTGGTAGTTATGGTTTGTGGATGCCACCCCATAGGATGATGCCATTTGATAATGTAGTTAATGACAATAAATTTATAAAAATAAATATTGAAAAATTTCCATGGAAAATTAACTTAAGATCTTGATTTGGTTTAATTAGCCTTAAACATGATTAGTCAACTTTGATGCAAAACCTTGGCAATTTATGCACAAATTAATCAAATTAGTTAAAATGTCATATTATTGGCTTGAAATTTGACTAGATTGAAATTTCAAGTTGATGTTAGATGAGTTGGAACTTTTATCCCATTTAGGATGTTGTAAACATAAAATAACAAAGGCACGTGTCTCATACAAAAAATTTGATATAAAAGAGCAATCCAGAGCACCCAAGTGTAAAACTGGCATTTTGACTCGAAATGATTTGATTAAAGTTAGCTACTTCATAAATTTCATTATCCCATTTAATAATGCTCTTGACCAAAATTGGCACTTGAATATATCAATTTCAACTTATTTAATGTGTTTTAGTGTTTTTAGGCCAAATTGTGAATTTTGGTGGAAATTGGTCAAAAGTTTGATTGATGGTCATTAGTGTCCAGCTTTAGGTGTCTACAATTTACCCTTATTTTGGAAGATGTTGTAAACCGTAGGCAAATAAATTTATTCTCAAATAATGAGAGATGGCCTGTATGCCAAAAAAAAGATGGTGGTTGAAGAAAAAGCTCCAAAGAGTGTTTGGGAAGCCTCTGATGATACCACCTTGAGGGAGTAGCTGTCACATTTGTTGATGGATGGTCGCTCAAAAAATAAGCAAGAACAAAGGTGGAATTAACCCATGGTTGAGATTAATCTAAATGATAAAATGCTTTCATGCATTGATTTAAAAAAGATATTGATTTGCCCAAAGAGAGTTATTATCAAGAATTAAATTCACAATAATGATTTATCCATAGGAAATTATAATCATTAAGGGTAATTAGATTGTTTTATAAAGATGGTTGTGCCATAGTTAGGGTTGATTAGCAATAATAACTCAAGGATATAAACTATAACATAGATTAAAGATGAGTGGGTGCGAAGTGATAAAAGAGATGAATAGAAGAATGAAAATTGATCAATAGAAATGATTCGGTTATTCTTGCCAATGAGGAGATGCTTATAATTATTAGAAATGATACAAATAAAATGGTCATTGGGTTGATTTGATAAAGTGTGGATGGAAGGATATGCCAAGGTGTTAAGGAGAAACTTATGTGGCTCCATTGATTGTAGACCTTCTTAAAGCTGATTTTTGTTGTAGCACATGACAGTATGCATCATGATAGAACATCATGAAGACTATCTTGAAAAATTCATAAGGAATGAATCTTGATCCAATAAACAATTTAAAATAATGTAAAAATGATAAAAACCATGATGATAATGTTGACGTATGAATATGGATGGATTTAAGTATAGGTACATGCAAGGAATCACCTAATGAACACTTATAGATTGATTCAAGGCAACAATGCTAAAAGCAAACAAATAGGAAATCAAACAAAAATACTAAAAATAAAATCAAAATAAAGCATCCTAACAATGACCATGAAACCCCCAAGTAAGGTGGATTGAGGATAACTAACTAGGCTTAGACAGGACAAATGTTTTTGGATTTTTAAAATATTGTGAATGTTTTTAGTTTTTTTAGGTATCTTAACTCATTGAAGAATGATAAGATACCTAATCACAAAATGGTAAGAGTGTTTGTCTTAGGTTTCTCACAAAATGATGAGAGCGTGGCTTAGGGTGCTTGTAAAATGGTAAGAGCATGGCTTAGGGGGACTGAGGTGACCTCAACATGAACTGAGCATGACCTACATAGTCTTGAAATGACCTCAAGTCATAGTAATCCCATCCACACAAAAGGTGAGGAAAAAACAACTAGGTCCCAATAGGTTCTCAAATCTAGCAAATGGCCAGTTAAATAAAAAAATAATGGCAAGGTGATGCGATAATGCATGATAAGTAAATGTTGCCCCTAGTTTACCCATAGGTAGTTATAACTAGGATACAATGGCATAGATCAATGATACTAATTTTCCCATAGGTGGTTATAATTAGTATCAAGACCAGTAAACACTAATTTGCTAATAGGTAGTTATAATTAGGGTCACATAAAAAAACTTTGATATATGATGGAAAATGAAAGATATCTTGCCAGATCAATTGTCAACTACTTTCATAGACTATCATTGAAGTATGGATTTGATTTATTATTGAAACTCTATCATAATACCCTCTTAAAAATTTTGGGAAGAACCAAAGGAACCAATATCAAAATAGGATTGGGTAGGATGACTAAAAATAGGCTTTGGTTTAGATAGGAATGGAATGCTAAGATGGCATGGTATTACTCTAGGATAATGATGGGGTTTGATAGATTGGATAAAATGGTAGGAGGGTTGCTCCCAAGTGATGGGGTAAATGGTAGGAATATGTGACAATGGCAAATAGATATGACAAATGAAATGGTATGGTACATGTTTTTGGCCTAGGTGATTGTTGGTTTTTTTTAAATTGGGGTGATTGTTGTTTTTTTTAAATGTTTGGCCTAGATATGGTAAAATGGCATATGATTCTATTATTCCTTTGAAAATGGAGATGTACGTCCTAATCTATAAATGATACAAATAGAATAATCAATCATGTTAATTTCTATCCCACACCTCATCTAAATAACTACTCTATCAAGAACTCAGTGCAGATCTAGATGTTGAGAATGTTGTTGTGATCCTTGTTGGTCATTAATTTTGATTTATTAAAATATCAATACAAGGTATCTTTGTAGCCTCTAAAAAGGAAAGTGTAGCCATGGATGGTAAATAGGGACAAATAATGGTTGATATGTTTGATTGTGAAATGAAATGGTAGATGATAATGAAATGAATGGTGGTTGAAAAATAAATGAAGATCATGACTTTAAATCACATGTAATTTTATTAATGCCAAATTTGAAATAACTTTGGTTATGGTGGGGTTGAATACCTATAAATATTCTCTCAATAGGATCACCAATTTTTGTTGTTGTTTGATCTTGAGAGTAGCTACCATCTGATTAGGCTATAAATTGGAATCTAATTTGATTTGATCTTTGATATTATCTTCATCAAATAGTGAAGTAATTTTGTGCTTAGCTATCAATACCTTGATGATGTTTTCACCAATGAAGTTGTCTTTATTGTTCCATAATTCCTTTGAGAAGGTTTCACTAAGGAATATTGAATTTTGACTTTGATTGTCTTCTAACACTTCTAAAAAAGTTTAACTAGAAGATGCTAAGTTTGAACTTTGTGTGTTCCCTAGCACCTCCAAAATGGTTTCACTAGGAGAGTGTTCTTCTAATATATGAATGCATTTTTGGCCCTCTTGTTCTTCTTCAACTACTATGTCACCATGGATGTAGTTTTACAAAGTGTACTTGTATTGATCCTAATCGACACTTGTGGGAGATGGAATGTCAATAATATGGCTATGTTGGTTGATGGTAATGGCTTGTGGAATGGTAATGGAATGGGAAGATACTACACAATCCTCATATAAGATATGAGGATAACTTATGTTTAAGCTAAAGTACTCATCCTCAAAAACTATAGAAGGGTCATAAATATATTCAAATTGATCTATAAGGCATGTGTAACTAATATTATAAAAATCTTGAATGTATTTTGTTTCTGAATCTAATTCTGACTCGAAGGACTCTAAATTTTATGTCAAGACTGATGTTAATTCTTCTACTGATGCTAAATCTAATGTCGATTCAAGAATAGAACATGATTCTAAATTTGATTCTTCATCTAATAGGTACCCTATTACAATAATGTCTTGTTGACTGTTTGGTATTAGACAAGTGATGGCCTATGATGACATAATGGGCTCCAAAAAGATTGGTTTGTCAAAGTGAGACTCTTCCATAATGGGAAAAAGGTCAAGAGATAACTCTTCAAAGATTGGCTTGGCAATAAGAAGCTCTTGAAAAATAAGAATATGGTTGAGGTAATGATTTTCCCAAAGGTAGTTATAATCATTAAGAAGTGACTCAATAAAGACTGGCTTATCAGAGTGAGACTCCTTAATAACTAGTATAGGATCAATAGGTGATTCATCACAGGTTGACTTATTACAAGTGATTGGTTCAACAAAAACATATTAGATTGGTCAATTTTATTGGCTTTGGTTTCAAATGAGTTGGAAAATACCAATTTTGAACATAGCTTGGTCTTTGAATGATTGTATGGGTTGAGGTTTTGATTGTATTGGTATCACATGAGGAATGGCCTACATTTAGATAATGGCAGGGTATTGGGGAGAATTATTTCTCACACAAGCCAAAGGATGAAGTCTTGAAATGGTAACAATAGGATAGTGCAAATCTTGGTTACTTGCATAAGCCAAAGGATGAGGTCTTGGAATGATGAAGGGGAATTTTGGAGCTTGATTTCTCTCACAATCCAAAGTATATAATTCCTTTTCATAAACCATATCATCCCAATCTTGATTTGGATCATAATTTGGTTCTTGATTATGTTCTATGTACTGATTATTGTAAAGAGGGTATGCATCTATATCTCAAACAACATTATTTGTAGTTAGGTCTTAAAAGTCATCCTCATAAACCATATCATCCCAATTGGTAATTTGGTTTTGATTTTGTGGATTTTTACTATGTTCCCCATATAGAGTATTGTAAGGAGAAGAATAAAACTCCTTATAAAATCTTTCTCTATAGGGGTTCCTAGTGGGATTTTGTGAGACCATTATTTCATAAGTTGGATTGTATATGACTCCACCATAAGTGTAGCAAAATATATCTAAATAAATTATGAAATCTCTAAAACAAAAAGGCTTAGAGTTTTTCAAACTCTAAAAAAATATGTCCAAAGGACAAATGATTCAAACTTGGTCTAACTTGGTTGAAAGTGCAGCTGTATCTCCAAACAATTATTTGATCATGGATTTGTATATCCAAAATGGTTTGGGATAAATATTTGGCATAAAACATTCTAACATCAAATTTCCAATGCAAATTTCATACACATAAAAGGTCAAGCATCTAAATAAAAACTAGCATGTCAAAAGTCTAGGTCAAAGTGTTCTAAACAAGGTCTAAACTAGGAAAGGGAAAAGAGTCGCTAGGACTTTTATCCAAATGTGAAGTCAAAAGATAGGATCAAACATGCTATGCTAGGACTTTTGGCCAAATCACATCAAAATATAGGCTTGAAACAAAGGATTATATGATTTTATTTAATGTAACAAGTTTGAAAACAACTTTGACATAGACCTGACACATGAAATCAGACATAAACATGATCAAATGGTATAAGACACAAGGCAAAAGGCATATAGAGAAAGGTTATGTTTGTTAAGCATGAAATATACTGAGAGGGGGGTGAATCAGTATATTATATATCTTTTACTTAATCTAATTTTTTTCTTTAGCCACTTAATCACACATTTAAGATATGTAATAAAACTGAAATAATAATATGCACCACACAGGAGAGAGAGAGAGAGAGAGAGAGAGAGAGAGAGAGAGAGAGAGAGAGAGAGAGAGAGAGAGAGAGAGAGAGAGAGAGAGAGAGAGAGAGAGAGAGAGAGAGAGAGAGAGAGAGAGAGAGAGAGAGTTTTACATGGAAACCCAAAGTGGAAAAAACCATGGAGAATAATCTCAAGTATATGAATGAGCACCAACTCAAAATACAAATTTCACAAGCACCAACTTGTAGGAGCACCAACCCCTTTACTGAGCACTCATGCAATAACTATTTGTGAGTACCAACCCATAGGAGCACTAACCCTCTTGTGTATAAAACAAAGCTATCTCTTAATGTTGCTTACTCAACAAATGATAGAACTCTACAATATCTCCTACTTTTCTCTCTTTGAAAACAAATACAAATCATGCACTCTCTTGCATATTAAAAATGGCTTCTCAAGCCTTTATTTATATCTTTCCAAATGACCTTTGGCATTCACCCTTTATGACCCTTTAATCCTCATGGAAAATGGCACCAAAATTGCATGACCCTTCGTATCCTTACATTTAAAACATCATATGGTGAATCTTCATAAGCAAAAACATCCTTTTTTATTTTGTCTTTATCTTGGTCACTTTTTATATTCCTCAAAGTGTCCCTTCATGGAAAAATGCACCATACCATCTTTTGTCTTCACACGGTGACTCTTGGAATTCCTCAAGATGACTCTTCATGAGAAAATGCATCCCATTCCTCTTTTATATTTTACCTTGTGACTCTTTGACTTCTCCATGGGCCCTCTTTTGACTTATATGCAACCAAAAATATATTCATTAATATTAAATAAATATTAACACACATTATCCAAGATATCAATATTAAAAACACCATTAAATGCAATGGGGCCTTTATCACCAATAATGCTAGAACTTTGACATCAATGACAATATTTATAACAATCTCCCCCCTTTGTCATTTATGGCAGCCTCAAACTAAAATTGCCATATCCTAAAACCTACACATACTTCCATATGAAAAAAAAAACATACAATAACTCCCTCTTACTGTAGCAACCTATACCTGTTCCCTATACCTATTTCTACACCTATACCTATTCCTATAATTCTCCTCCTTTGACATCAATGGCAAAGGACCTACCTAGATCTAACACTTAACTCCCCCTCAACTGATGATGAACCTTAATAGCAGGGAGTAAGAGAAATTACTCCCAAATTCTCCCATAGATACTTAAATGTGTCTTTTGGTAGTGTCTTTATGAAAATATTTGTAATATGCTCTATAGTACTGATATATTTCATCTTAACTTGTTGATCTGCAACCTGCTCTCTTAAGAATTGATATCTAATGGGAATATGTTTTGTTCTTGAATGCATCAATAAATTTTTTGAAATATTAATAGCACTTGTGTTGTCAAAAAAAATAGAAATAGGTTCATCATATTTTTCCTTGATATCTTCCAAAGTTTGCTTCATCCAAAGCACTTGAGTACAATACAATACTGATGTAATATATTTTGCTTTAGTTGTAGAAAGTGATACTGAATTTTTCTTCTTACTTAGCCATGATACTAAGCTATCACCAAGGAGGAAAGGTCCTCCACTTGTACTCTTTCTATCATCCAAGCACCTTGCCAAATCTAAATCTGTATAAGCAACCAAAGTAAAATCCCTACCTATGGGATACCACAATCCATAATCCAATGTCCCCTTGATATATTTGAATATAGATGACTAATATCTTGCAACCATACCTAATACATGCATGATGTCTAGCCTCGATGCTATCAAATATAAAAGGCTACCAATTAAATATCTATACAAAGATTTATCTACAACAGGTGAATCTTCATCCTTGCTCACCTTATTTCCTATACACATTGGTGTGCCAACTAGTGCACAATCCTTAAAACCAAATTTATTCAACATTTCCTTGGCATATATACTTTGAGATATGAAAATCCTTTTATCTGACTGAATATTTGCAATCTAAGAAAAATGACAATTTTCTAAGCATATACATCTCAAATTCTTTTTGCATATTATCAAAAAATTCTTTTTCCATCTTTTCAATGTTTCCTTCAAAAATGATGTCATCAACATATACTACAACAATCAATTGATTTTCACCTTTTATTTTGATGTAGAGATTACTATCAACAAATCTTCTCTTGAAACCTTAATCCTACAAGTACTTATCAAGTCTTGCATACCAATCTCTAGGAGCTTGTTGCAATCCATACAATTATTTCTTCAATTTGCTTACATGGCTACTAATATTTGAGAGAATAAATCCCTCAAGTTTCTCAATGTAGACCTCTTCTTCTAGATTCATGTTTAAGAAGGCATATTTGACATCCATCTAAAAGACTTTGAAAATTTTAAACATTGCATATGCAAGAAATATTATAATAACCTCTATTCTTAGAACTAGTGCAAAAGCTTCTTCAAAATCTATTCCCTCAATCTGAACATATCCTTTACAAACTAATCTTGATTTATTCTTGGTCAATTCTTCATTTTCATTTAACTTATTTTTATAAACCAATTTTGTTCCTATCACATTGTGATCTTTTGGTCTAGCAAATAATTCCCAAGTATCATTCTTTTCTATCTAATTTAATTCTTCATCCATAGTCTTAACCCAATGCTTATCATGTCTAGCTTCTAAAAAAGTTCTAGGCTGAATTTTACATAACAAAGAGAAATTAAGTTGCTCAGATTCACTTACCATCATTTTTTGGTGCAAATTCCTTCATTTATGTCCCCAATGATGTCACTTTCATTATGATATATCTAATCATATTTGGATCAATTTTTGGTGTCCTTTTTCTCCTTCTCATCTTCATCTAATTCTTTAAAATCTTCCTCTTCAATGATTTTAAGAATGTCTATTGGATCATTGATTCTTTGTGTTCCATCTTCTTCTATTCTGACACTTGCAATTTCAATAATTTTCTTGGTTCTTTTGCTATAACATTTATAAGATTTAATTTTACAAGAATAACCAAGAAATATACCTTCAACTGCTTTAGATTCAAACTTCTCAAGTTTTTTGTTAGATCTCTTTTTGAAGCATCTACTACCAAAAACTCTAAAATAATAAACTATTACTAGTTTGTCTTTTCATAACTCATAAGGAGTCTTGTCACTATTGACTCTCAATAAATCTCTATTCTTAATATGCACTACTGTAGAAACTACCTCTCTCTAATATTTATCTAGTATCTTGGATTCATTTATCATTTTCCTTGCCATCTCCTAAACTGTTATGTTTCTCTACTCAACTACTCCATTTTGCTATGGAGTTCTGGCTAATGAATAATGTCTCTTTATTCCATGGTCTTCACAAAACTCAATAAATTATCTAACATGAATTCTCATTCTTGATCTAATCTTAGACACTTAATCTTCAAATTGGTTTCATTCTTATCTAATGCTTTAAATGCTTTGAAATGTTTGAAAGCTTTTAATTTTTTATTTAAAAACATTACCCAGGTCATACATGAAAAATCATCAATAAGAACATAAAGTATTTATCACCTTAAGTACTTTGAGTTCTCATAAGTCCACATATATTAGTGTGAACAAGCTCTAACATCTGAGTGGTCAAGTACTCTTTTATTTTGAACCACCTTCGAGCCAACTTCCCATGCTGACAAGGTTCACAAAGTATGTCATATGGCTTTGTAATCTTTAGAAGATATTTGACTACTTGCTTCTTGCTGATATTGACAAGATTGTCAAAATTTGTGTCCCATTTTCTTGTGCCATAGCCAAATTTCTTCAATTTGAGTCAAACAACATATTTGAACTTTGATGTCTGATAACATATACAAATTATTGCCTATTCTTTGAGCATCTATAATCAACACATCTAAATCTTTTCTTCTAATTTCACAAACTTCTACATAAAACTATAGTGTGTGCCCCTGATCACACATTTGAATTACACTCAGAATATTATGCTTAAGAATTTATACATACAAAACATTTTTAGTTTTAGTTCTACCATTATCCAAATTTAGTGTACCTTTTCAGGAAATTTTGGCAGTAGTATTGTCTCCAAATTTCACTATGCCACCATTTATCTTCTTCAAGGTTATGAAATTGATCTTGTCTCTTTTCATGTGCCTTGAACATCCACTATCAATGAACCATGTATTTTCTTCATTTCTTGCATGCAAATCTATCTACTCAACATAGATTTTTTAGGTTGTTTCTTCTGCCATGAACCTGTTTGAATTTTCTTCTTAATGAATGGAGCCTTGAAAATCTGGTCTTTCTTGACTGACTCAAACATACTTCTATATTATCAAGATATATGTCCAAAGTTGTTTCAATTATAACATATTATGGCCTCTTCATTAAATCCTGATAGAGGAGTAAAAGAGTTGTGGCTTCTGCTTGACTTTGCATGACTTTTCTTCTCCTTATATCTAAAATTGTTATCCATTTTTTGACATTCTATTTTATTATGACCATATCCATTACAATAAAAATATTAACCATAAAAATAGGACTTATTTATGTATCTATGACTTGGTTTCTTTTTGTAGTTCTATTATTTCCAGCCTTCTTTGTTTGAGATGTCCTCTATATTATTAACTTCTTCCCTTTTGATTTCCTCTTTTGTAAGATCTTCAACATAGCTCTTTTCTTTTTCCTTGTCTATGAAAGTAGTGGCCTCCCCTTTCTCCTTTTCAAATCTGATACCTGTCTTATCTGACATTGATCTTTGACTTTCTAATATCTTATTCAATATATTAGTGCTATTGTCAAATTTTTAATCATTGGCTTCTCTATCATTGATTATTTTATTTTATTTCTCAAGATTTATTTTTCTAGAAGTAATTTCAATAACATACCTTCACATTATTTACCAACTTTTTACAACCATGCCATTAGGTATTCTTCATTCTTCTTGACTTCTTCAAAGTGTGCTTGTAGATCTTCAATTGTTTCATTTGACTCTTTTTCATTTTTCTCGATATGGAGCTTTAATCTTCGATTCTTCTTCTCAAGAGCTTTTAACTCTTATAGGGTACAAATTATTTCTCCTTCCAGATTCACTTTAGCTTCATCTTATTATTCTTCTTGATCATCTGTAGTTTTACTTGTGGAGGCATCTTCATGTATGGCCATGAATAGAATCTCTTCAATCACTGACTCCACTATCTTCAGCTGAGCTAGGATCTTTAGAATATAAACTCTTCTTCTCAAATCCCTTCTTGAATTTTCCTTTGAAATTCTTCTTGTATATAGATTTTCCTTCTTCATTGTCACCATTACCTTTATCTGGGTACTTAGCTACAAAATGTCTAATCTTTCCATAATTAAAATATCTAAAAAGTAATTTTCCTTGATATTTACCTGTGCCCTTTTTTAGCTTGCGAATGAATAGAGATCTATTTCCATCTTCATCATCACTAAAACTATCACTTGATTCTTTAATCTTAACCTTCTCTTTTTTTAATGTCTTGAAAGCAACTTCTCTCTTTGAGAGTTTATCTTGTTCGGACTCCGCATCTCATATGCTATAAGAATACCATGTAGTTCATCCATATTTAGTTTGGATAAATTCTTCATTTCTTCAATTGCCAAAACTTTTGCATCATATCTCAATGGTAGAGATCTCAAATTTTTTTGAACCACAATTGATTCTTCTAACTTTTCTCCAAGACTTAAAAATTTGATTAACTATTTGATAAACCTACAAAAGATAACTTGCTATATTTTCTTCCCCTTCCATCTTCAAAATCTCAAACTATCTTCTAAAAGTCTGAAGCTTATCTTGCTAAACCTTTCCATCACCTTTGTAAATATTCTCATGTTTTACCCAAGTTTTATGAGTAGATTTACATTGCATAACTTTAACAAATTTTGATTCACATAAACCACAAAAAATAGCATTTAAAACTTTAGCATTATTTTCACTTGCCCTATTTTCTATTAGAGTAGTTACAAGTGTCTGTGGCTCTTCATATTCCTCCACCACTACTTACCAAATTTTGAATCTAAGGGCCATCAAATAAGTCTTCATCCTTATGCTCCAAAAAACATACTTTTTTCCATCAAACAAAGGTGCCTTATTTTTAGAAAAACCTTCATGTGATCCAACCATCATGCTTTCCCGATCTACCTTCAAGCTGTATAACTGTTTCAAAAGGAACCTGCTTTGATACCAATTGTTAAGCATGAAATATACTGAGAGGGGGGGTGAATCAATATATTATATATATTTTACTTAATCTGATATATTTTCTTTAACCACTTAATCACACATTCAAGATATGCAATAAAATGGAAATAATAATATGCACCACACAAGAGAGAGAGAGACACAATATTTTTACATGGAAACCCAAAGTGGGAAAAACCATAGAGAAAAATCTCAAGTATATGAATGAGAACCAACTCAAAATATAAAGTTTTCAAGCACCAACTTGTAGTATCACCAACCCCTTTGCTGAGCATCAACACAACTATTTGTGAGCACTAAACCATAGGAGCACCAACCCCCTACAAAGATTTGTGAGCACCAACCCATAAGAGCACCAACCCACAGGAGCACTAACCCCTCTTATGTATAAAACACAACTATCTCTCAATGTTGCTTACTCAAAAAATGATATAACTCTACAATATCTCCTACTTTTATCTCTTTGAAAACAAATACAAACCATGCACTCTCTTGCATATTAAAAATAGCTTCTCAATCCTTTATTTATAGCTTTCCATATGACCTTTGACATTCACCCATTGTGACCCTTCAATCCTCATAGAAAATAACAAAAAACTTACATGACCCTTCATATCCTTGCATTTGAAAAGTCATATGGTGACCCTTTATAAGCAAAAGCATCCTTTCCTCTTTTATTTTATGTTGATGAATTTTTGTATTCCTCAAAGTGTCTCTTCATGGAAAAATGTGCCATACCCTCTTTTGTCTTCACATGGTGACTCTTGGAATTCCTCAAGATGACTTTTCATGAGAAAATGTGTCCCATTCCTCTTTCATATTTTACCCCATGACTCTTTGACTTCTCCATGGGCCCTATTTTGACTTATATGCAACCAAAAATATATTTATTAATATTAAATAAATATTAACACACATTAGCCAAGATATGAATATTAAAAACACCATTAAATACAATGGAGCTTTTATCACCAATAATGCTAGACCTTTGACATCAATGAAAATATTTCCAACATTGTTCTTCCAAACAAAAGCACAACAAATGATGAGGATAGGCATTTAAAAAAATAAACCATCAAGTGTTTTCAAAATTGGGTAATTGATTAACTAAAGTTATGCAACCTAAAAGAGAGATTTTTGTATCAACCCCAAGAATTGAGGCCTAAATAGAAATCAATCAATGTTTGAATCCAAACTTGACAAATTTAAATGAAAAATCAATGTTTAAGATTACGATTTGACCAAACAAGCTAGATAAGATTGGATAACATGACGATGCATAAACAAGGTCTAAATGGTACACATGACATGGTTTGAAACAAATGGTTTTTGGTGCAATGGTAAACTAGTTTTGAAATAAATTGAGCAACTTAACAAATGTTAGCATGCTATAATGACGTGATCAAAGTTTGTTTCAAATAATCAAAGGCAAAATGGTTTGGCATGTTTTGGGCAACCTAATGCTACCCTTTTTAACTCAAATGACACAGACACAAAGAAGTTTATCAAAAATTTCAGGGCACAAGTGTGGTGTAAAATGGCCAACATAATGCCTATTTAAACAAAAAAGTGTTGTATAAAAAAATTGGTTTTGACATGGTTTATAAACAAAAAAAAAATAATTTTAGTCTCAAAACACCAAGTAAGAAAATGATAAAATACAAGTAAATCATCTAAATTCCTATTAAAGGTGTGGCAAAGTGGAGTTGACTAAACCTAATTGGTTTTCAATCATTTATAAATAGATCCCATGTCTACCAACTTTAAAATTAGCAAAAAAGAGAAGCAATACTTTAATTGGGTGTCCATGACACTTGGCTTATTACAAAAAGGTCTTGTCTATTTTGTAACCACTACATCCATCACTTGTTTAGTATTGTGTGATGTCCACTGTGTAGATATGTCCCGTGTGTAACTCTAACACTAGAAGGTGGTTTAACTGCTCAAACCTCTGATCCTAGTGGGAATGATGATTTTAGTACTAGGATATGAAACCTTAGGTCAAAGTTTCACTAAATAACTTGTGGGAGGTAATAAAATCCCCCTTGCAAGCTAAGTTTACATAAAAATAAATAACTTAATAGAAAGACTTTAGGGTCATTTGAAGATCACCCAAACTATTGTGAGATTTTGGAGAGTGATTTAGATGACATTATTTTATGCCTTAGACTAGGCTCAAATTATGATGAAATGGTTCTTTTTATCTCAAAAGTTCCCTAAAGGGGATAGATGGAAGAGCATAAATGCACATCTCTTTTCACTAAAACAATCAACCAACAAGTTTATAAATAATTGAAGTGATGTTGATTTGTTTCACCAAATTTATAATGTGTGATTGGGTTCATTACTATCCCCTTGGATTTAAGTGTGAAAATGGCAAAGATTTCACATTAAAAAAAGACCACATGAAGCAATAAAAACCTATGTTCATTTTAAGCCCAAATTAAAGATTCAAGACTTAGCCTAGATTCATGATTAAAACACCAAATTGAAAAAGTTACAAGATTTATGATGTGTTTTAAACACTAAATGAAAAGTACCTAAGACTTAGCTAAATCTTAGGTTCATTTTAGGTACCAATTCAAATGTGTGAGAAACATGACATGTTCATTTTAAGCCAAATTTGAAGTGTGCATGATTTTTGATCAAGTTCTTTTTAAACCTAATTTTAAAGGTGTGTGGTTAGTCAAAAGCATTTCAATATACTTCAAAACCACCCCCTCAACCTAAAAAAAAATATTACAATGACCTGATTTGAAACACTTAAGAGTTTGAACAAATGACATTAAGAATTTATCTATTGGGTTGACAGTCGAGTTGGGTTTAAAAGTGAGTTGGGTTGACAGGTGAGTTTAGTTGGATAGGTGAGTTCGGCTGATGGGTAAGTTGGGTTGATAGCTGAGTTAGGATAACAAGCGAGTTGGGTTGATAGGTGAGTTGGGTTGGATAGGTGAGTTGGGCTAATAGGGGAGTTGGGTTAATAGGTGAGTTGGGTTGATATGTGAGTTAGGTTGACAGGTGAGCTAGGTTGACAAGTGAGTTGGGCTGCACAGTCTCAAGAATAAAACTATGGCTTAGAAAAAATGGATTTTTGCTTAGATTTTTAACTTGATTGCATCCACACTCCAATATCCTACATGACAATGATTAGTAGGTTACTTGTAGGTACAATTTGACCAAATTTGTGATGCTATGTCCCACTAGGTGTGCCATTTGTGAACATAGGATTACAATAAGGGAAGATTAGTATTGTTTTAGTATATGAAATCAAAATCAAAATAACACACTAATAGCTAACACCTTAAGCCTATATCAATGGGGAAGCTTAGTTAATAAGACTATAATGGAAAACACAACTAAAATGCAAAATAAACCTTCTTTCACCTTCCTTGGAGTACTAATCAAATGTGTGAGAAACATGACATGTTCATTTTAAGCTAAATTTGAAGTGTGCATGATTTTTGATCAAGTTATTTTTAAACCTAATTTGAAATGTGTGGTTAGTTAAAAGCATTTAAATATACTTTAAAAAATACCCCCTCAACCTAAAAAAATAGATTAAAATGACCTAATTTGAAGCACTTAGGAGTTTGAGAAAATGAAATTAAGAATTTAGTTATTGGGTTGATAGTAAAGTGAGGTTGATAAGTGAGTTAAGTTGATAGGCTAGTTGGGTTGGATAGGGGAGTTGGGCTAATAGGCAAGTTTGGTTGATAGGTGAGTTGGGATGACAGGTGAGTTGGGTTGATAGGTGAGTTGGGTTGATAGGTGAGTTGGGTTGATAGGTGAGTTGGGCTGACAAGTGAGTTGGGTTGATAGGTGAGTTGGGTTGCACAGTCCTGAGAACAAAACTGTGGCTTAAAAAAATAGATTTTTGCTTAAATTTTTAACTCGTTTACCTCCACACTCCAAGATCCTACATTAAAATGGTTAGTAGGTTATATGTGGGTACAATTTTACCAAATTTGTGATATTAGGTCCCATTAGGCAAGCCATTTGTGAACATAGGATTATGATAATGGGAGATTAGTATTGTGTTAGTATAATGAAATTAAAAATCAAAATAACACACTAATAGATAACACCTTAAGCCTATCTCAATGGGGAAGCTTAGTTAACAATATTATAATGCAAAACACAACTAAAATGCAAAATAAACCTTCTTTTACCTTCTTTGGATGCTCCAAAATACTTGTAGTGGCTTGATCAATTTGTGCTCATGAAGTATACATAAATGATGTACGGCTACCTCCATCTCTCCTTGGCACTATGTTTGGATTTAGATTGACTTTGGATTGGATAAATAATTTGACATTATAAAATTAATTGCAATGGATTTTTGAATGCATTTGAGCATTATAAGTTTGGCATAAAAGAGCTTAAAAATCAATAGGCAAGGCCTCACTATTTATAGATTTTTGGAATGGTTTAGAATCAACCTGAACCATCCATATCAAGATGAAGATGTGTGGTTAAGGATTAATTCAATTATGTAATTAAAATTCATAAATAGGCTCATCAATATTTGGGATAGATAAGCATTAACTAGGCATGAGGGTCTTAATGAGGCATGAGAGGCATTGATTTAGATATTTGTGGAATTTATGGCTTGTGATTGCCACCCCATAGGATGATGTATTTAATGAAAATCAATTTATAAAAATAAGTATTCAAAAAGTTCCATGGAAAATTAACTTAAGCTTCTGAATTAGTTTAATTATCCTTAAACATGACTAGTCAAATTTGATGCAAAACATTGGTAATTTGTGCATAAATTAATCAAATTGGTCAAAATGTCATTTTATTGGCTCAAATTTTGATTGGATTAAAATTGGAAAGCTGATTTTAGATGTGTTGGAACTATTATCACATTTAGGATATTGTCAACACAAATTAACAAAGGCATGTGTCTTATACAAGAAATTTGATATAAAAGAGCAATCTAGAGCACCTAGGTGCAGAATTGACATTTTGACTCAAAAATTATTTGATCAAAGTTAGTTGATTCATAAATTTCATTTCCCAATTTAATGATACTATGGTAAAAATCAGCACTTGAATGTATCAATTTCAACTCATTTAATGTGTTTTAGTGTTTTTTAGGCCAAATTGTGCATTTTGGTGTAAATTGGTCAAAACGCTTGATTGATGGTCACTGGTGGATAGATTTAGGTATCTACAATAATTAACCATAGTAGGTTAGGATGGATGAAATTGATTCATGAGGAAATCTTGGTGCTTGGTTTGGTTAATGGCCTCTTCCAAAGTGCATGGAGAGAGAGAGAGAGAGAGAGAGAGAGAGAGAGAGAGAGAGAGGAGAGAGAGAGAGAGAGAGAGAGAGAGAGAGGAGAGAGAGAGAGAGAGAGAGAGAGAGAGAGAGAGAGAGAGGAGAGAGAGAGTCCAACCCAATATTTAAACTTAGGATAAAGAGCTTTGGTGAATAGATGAAAGAGGTTATCATCTATCATATTGTGTTCACATTTTTTAGACAAAGTCTTCCACTATTTGATGAAAGCTTGTGCAGTTTCCATTTCAAGTTGCTTAAAATTGATTAAATGGGCCAAGGTCTTTTTAGGGAGGTCACTAGTTTGAAACTCTTGTACTAAAGCACTAACTAAATTCTCAAAACTAGTGATGGAATGAGATTTTATTTGGTTATACCAATCTAAAACATCTTCAGAGAGAATTTTTTCTAATAGCTTGGTAGTGGTAAAAGTGTTTAACTTGACCCAATTTGTGTATAGATTTTCAAATATTTTTAAGTGTAAAGTAGGATTGGTTGACCCATTATAACTAATGGTATGGGTAATAAATCCTATATTGATGTTATCAATTTGAGGCATAAGGGGGTTTTTTTTAAGGTGATTGATTGCTTTGGTAACAATAAGAGGTTGAAGGATGATATTACCATGGGAATCCTAAAGGAGAGGAGGGGGGATTTTGGTTATGTACTCCCCATGGAACCTATTGAGAGTGATTTTGGAGATGGATAAGATGATTTTGCATTTGCATCATTTGGTTTGCATTATTATCTTACAAAACATTCAGTTGGTTGAGAGTTTGTAAGAAAAGTTGATGGGTTTGAGTGGTTGTATTTATAGTCTATGAAGCATTGACATTGGTATTAATGGCTTGGGTACCACTATGAGTGGTAACATGAGAGGAATTTTTAGTAAGGCACTAGTAGCATGATTTTCATGGGTGTAAAATGATGCACTTGTAGAGTAATGAGAAGAAGCAATAGATGCATGAGTACCATGGGTAGAAAACATTTCACTAGTGGAAGAATTGAAAAGAGCGGGTCTTAGAAGAGGCCCACTAGATGTAGACATTGCTATGTTAGTAGATATACTTGGCATGAAGGTGGAGGAAATGAAAGAGAAAATGTTATAGTATGATAAGGGGTTAAAAGAGAAGGAAGAGGTTGAGAGGAAAATAAGCTATTATCCCCAAATCCATGGAAGAATATGGGGGAAGGTGAATGGGGATCCTTAGTTTGACTACTTATCACAAGATGGTAAATAGTAGAAGGATCTTTTCCTTGATGTTGAGGAAATTCATTAATGAAAAAAGAATATTTGGATTATATTCTAATTCAAGCCAATCTTCTAAGGAGAAAATAGGGTTGTGAACTAAATATGAATGAGAAGGGGCCCCATAGTTTGTAGTTTTAGTGGATACATGCTTATTACTTTCATTTAGGGTAGAAACAACAAGATGTTTATAGAAAATCCTATTTTGGTTAGTAAATATCATCATATCTATTGACTTTAACTCAGTGTTGTCTTCAAATAGGAAGTTCATGATGAGAGAGAAAGATTAAATAAAAATAAGATGATGTAAAGACAAAAGGGTAAAAAGGATACAAAGTTGAATAGGTCAACTATGTTCCATAATCCAGTAGGTAGAAAAGAGTATAGAGTGGTATAGGTTGACTTTATATTGTAGATAGAGGATAAAATAAGCGAATAAGGATACAGAGTCATATAGATCAACTTAGTTTTGTAACTTGATAGGTAGATAAGGTTACAACATTATATAGGTCTAATTTGTATTATAGATTGGGAAACAAAGTAGGCTAAAAATGATACACAGTCATACAAATTGACTATGTAGTACTAATAGGGTAAATTCATAGTCTATAAGAGACTTTATAACTAGAATGACAATGTGCTAAAATAGGGATTTTTTAAAATATAAGTGAAGCAAGAAATGGAGTCAAACACATAAATAATTGGTTCAATGAGAGTGATCCAATTGGGGCACACAACACAAAGCCTTACACCAATGCTGGCTAATGCATGTTTTTGAAATACAACACATAATGATCAAAGATCAAGCAATCAACTAAAAGTAAATGCTAACTCTATGGTCATCCTGAGTGTTATTAGATTATTAAAAAGTATTGTTTTAAGTGTGATAAGGGAGTTGGCTAAAAATAAGGAACTATAATGTAATCTATGGATGGTTTCAGGATGTTTAGGCTAAAAGGAATATGTGTTGGAAATGGTACTATCTTGGTATTGGGGCCTACCCCCTCACATCATAATCCCATAGTGATAATGGTGTCATGTAATTTGAAAATATATACCATTAACCATATATATATACTTGGCCATAAAACTAAGTCAGTTTTCCCCTTGGTGATGAAATCCAAATAGGTAAGCCTTAGGAAGACAAGTGTTTAAATGTGTTTTGAATATTATGTGATTTTGTAGTGTGTGACAAAGATTAAAATAGTGTAGATAAATAGTAATTTGAAAAACCACCTATTTAGACTATGTGAGTTATTCTAAGCATGAAAACAAATAAAAAAGGAAGTGTGAATTAATTACTAGTAAATAATTGTTAATTCCTTGATAAAAAAAGTATAGAGTTGGTTCAGGTAACATTGTATGCAAACAATATAGAATAGAGTCGACTAGGTCATTACTATTCTATAGAAGTAAGGTCTTAAAGAATATAATCAAATGGGTCGACTATGTCTCTCAAACAGAAGATAGGATATATAACTAAGTCAACTAGGTTAACTTAGTTAGTTGTAGGGTTATAGTTTTGAAGACTATTAACTTATACAAATTAGAACTAAAGAAAGTATTGGAATGATATATAAAGGAAAGAGAAAAACCTTGGTGGGTTTTAAGATCATTAGGATTACATATTTTATAATGAAGTGCTTTAAATGCTACTTTTAATCTTTTGGAAACTAAGTTGACTGGTTTGACCCATTTCTACAAAACCCTGTGCAAGAATAGGATGACTAAGTCAACATGTTCAACCTAGTTTGTTGATCTAAATGATAGTAGAGAGAATAAAATGACAAAGTTGACCTATTCGACCTTGTATGATTATCTGTAACTAAAAAGGAGTACTGTGCCAACCTGTTTGATTTATTAACATTTATCTGATGAGGATTTGCACAAACATAATAGAGTCATTTTGATGTGATTGTGTGTTAAAATTGCACATAGAAAGTTATAACTATACCAACCATTTTGATAAAGTATTTCAAATATAGAAAATATAATAATATTATAAAAATGAAAGTATGAAAGCAAACCTGCAAGGTTTAGATTCACTTTAAGATCACCATAATGTATGCAATGGGAAATACAACAGATCTATAAGTCAATCCTAGCTTAGAGAAGATAAATATTACCTACACTTCTAATTGGAGATACATTAAATATTTAAGGTCATGACCAATATGGATCCACTAAACCTAGCCAATGGATGCCTTACCACAATAATATTGTTAGGGAGGGTTATAAAGCCTCCAGTCAATAAAAACTATGCAATAGCCCTAACTAGGTCCTATGTTTTCATATTCACTAAACTAATAACAAGTAAAACAAAATATAATCTAGTGTTCATCAAATATTATGGAATAAAGTGGGGGTAATAAACATGAAAAGTGAACATGTATAATAAGAGATATACTCATGTCAATGTATACATAATCTTAATTCATATAATATAAGTACCAATTTATATCCATCTACTCTTACAAAAGAGGAATAAAGTTAGGAATGCTTACCTTTGAAGATGAACCTATCGAGCCTCAATCTCTCCCTTGGTGAAGGTTCTTGGCAATAGGTTGTTATGGTATGTAAGGATGACAAGGATAAATCACCTCTAAGATACACAACCTATCAATGCATCCAAAAGACTTCTCCACAAGACAAGCTCAATATCTCCAAATAATGTAAGAAAACCTAAGTTTTCTTCTCTAGTATAATAGTGGATAAGCAAATTCACAATATACCTTACTTCTTCTTCTCTTCTAGAAATGGTGAAATGTATGTGTTTATATAGGTGGATCTAACCCTAATTCTCTCTGAAAGTTTAGGCTGGCAAGGTCGACCTAGTTGACCTAGTATCATTATTGAAATAAATAAAATAGGTCATGGAATATGTCAATCAAGGGCTAAATTAGACCTTAATAAGTTTTATCAATAAGAGTACAAGTTTAATGGGGCTGACTATGTAATGTAAACTATCAAAAAAGGGTTTTAGGTTAGGGAAGAGCTAATGACTGTGGTAAATTACTAGATGAGGGTGAAAAATAGGAGACAAAGCTTAGGTAAATGGTTTTAAGAGATATAAGTGTAGATATCAAGTGGTACTAAGAGAAAATAATCCTATAAATCACCAATGGTCTACCCACCCCTTTCTTAGTGCACCCATTAAAGCATGTACATAGAGAGATTGATATTCAATGGGTTGTTGCAAGATAGAAAGCATTAGTAATTGATAAAGTTTTAAAATATTATGTGTATACACATTAGTTATTGGTTGGGATCAATAAGATAATTCTATCTTACCCTTGAAACTAGGTTTAGTGGGCTATGGTAATGGTACTTCTTCCATAATCAGCACTCTGAAATACTAGGCTGACACTATCCAACAAAAAAACAAGTATTTTTAAAATCTTACACTTCCAATCAAAACCTTTAGTATGAATTTTTGATCTTATTTTCAAATAGTTGATAATCTTGTAAATCTCATTATTACTACTTATTATTTATTATTAGATGTTGTAATGAAAATTTATATTAACTAGTGTTAATACAAAGTTTTTGTTATGTGCTACAACTAGATCAACTAACTCAACCTAGTTGTTTGTGTGTTTAGTTATCTTTCCTATAACTAAAAATAAATCATCCAGATTCATACCATTTTAAATATTTCCTAGATTATAGAACTTATTTGACTATATCAACCTGATCTATGACATATTATTATGTTTTCCTTCCTATAGAATGTAGTCGACCAACTTGACCCAGTCTATTCCAAACTATTCTATTTTCCTTCCTATATAATTCCATGACTAGCTCGACCCATTCCATTGTAGACTATTGTTTTTTCCTTCTTAAATAACTTAGACAACCAACTCAACCTAGTCTATTACATATTATTTTGTTATATTTCTTATAGAACTCAGTTGACTAATTAGATCTAGTTTATTGTAGACTATTTTGTTTTCCTTCCTACAAAACTCAGTTGACCAGCTTGACCTAGTCTATTACAGATTGTTATGTTTTATTTTTTTAGAACATAGTTGACTAAGTTAACCTAGTCTATTATAGAATTTTTTAATTTCCTTCTTGTAGAACTTAGTTGACCATATCGACCCAATCTATTGTAAACTATTATGTTTTCCTTCCTACATACTCAATCGACCAGCTTGACCCAATATATTATAGATTATTTTATTTTCTTATATTATATAACTCATTCAAAAAACTCAACCAAAACTATTACAAACTGTTCTATTTTCTTTTATATATAACTCAGTCGACTAGTTTAACCTAGTCTATAAAAAATTGCTATGTTTTCCTTCCTAGAGAACTCAATTAATCAGCTTAACCTAGTCTATTGTAGATTGTTCTAATTTCCTTCCTACAAAACTTAGTTAACTAAATTGACCCAGTCTATTGTAGACTTATATTTTCATTCTTATAGAACTCAATCAACCAACATGACCCAATATATTATAGACTATTTTGTGTTCCTTTGTACATAACTTGGTTAACTAGATAGACACATTATACTACAGATAATCCCTTTTTGGTCTATCAAATTTCACCAACCAATTCGACTTCATCTGATTTCTTAATTTTTAAACTCCCTCACTAAAAGATTAACTTAGTCATTTCATCATGCAATATTTATTTGACAATGTTATAGAGAAAAATTAAACTAACATGATCATTTTTACTAATCCTAATTAACTTCTTAATACACATTTTTTGGTAACTAACCCAAATCAAATCAATATCCATGTTACCACTATAACTACCAACTACAGGACTTATCCCTATTCCATAGATCGTAATCCTTTATTCATACAAATAGTAGAATATGAAAGTGACCTTGAATATATGGATGAAATGATCCTCTTCATCAATGAAAATACTTAACATAGAGGTAAGGATCCTATAATCATCTATAACCTCATGATGGATCCTTATATTGGAGAACCCCATTCACCTTCACCTAGCTTTTATATAGGATTTGTGGTAAGTTATTTTATGACTTATACCACACCTTTACCCTCTCTCATGTCTCCCTTTAATAGTATGACATCATCTTCCATGTTTTCTTTCACCTCCATGCCAAGTATTTCTACAAACATGGCAAGTGTGACTTTTAGTGGGTCTACTCAAAAAACCCATACTAATTTCAAATTCCTTATAACTCATAATACATATAATACTACTAGTGATTTTCATGTCATTATTTTATCTCATACTACTAGTGCATCTTAAACTCTTAATACCTTGCATAATACTAATGCATTCAATGATGCTTCTACTAGTCAAAATACCATTCAAACTAATCAATTACTATTAATACTTTCAATCAAATGGCTACCTTTTAGACTAGTAATGCCAACCAAATGATACAAATTTAGAATCAATTATTGCATCTCCAAAATCAACCTTAATGTACTCAATGGGAAATGTAAAATCTTAATTTTCCACCCCACCCCCCTTAGAAATGCACATGTAACCTTATACGAAAATCCTAAATTATTAACAAAACTATTAAACACTTAAAAAATAAACCTCTTGTTCCTAAAATTTCAAACATTCACATAGGTGGTATAGTTCCCATTATCACTTATAATAGATCCATGTATCTAGCTTTACATTTGAAAACATTTGGAAATTTATATAAAGATCAGGTTAAACTTAATACCTTTGTTGCCACCAAAATATTAGAATAAACCTTTTTAGGTGATGCTTTAGATTGGTATAACCAACTTAAAACTCATTCCATCACTAACTTAGAAGACAGTCAATACATTTATTCAAGAATTCCAAACTAGTGATCTTCCTAAAAATAGGTTGGCCCACTTTATCAACTATAAAGAATTGGAATCCAAAACCGCATAATTTTTCATCAAATGATGAAAGGCCTTGTCTAAAAAATCTAAGCATAATATGTCAAATGAGAACCTCTTCCACTTATTCACTAATGCTCTTCATCCTACATTTCAATATCATGTTAGGACCCTTTCTCCAAAATCCTTGGAAGAATCCCTTGACCAAGATAAAAATCAAGATTTCCTTATACATCAATTTTAGTATTCACACCCTTTAATGGTAACTCAAATTATTTTTAAAGATAAAAATCAACATGTAACTAATGATGGTGTTACAGATCCTTATGAATCTATACACATTATTCAATCCATTTCTCTAAGCAACCCTATCAATGATAATAATCTCATTTTAAATAACAATAATTTTCATCCTAGTTCCACATTAACTCAAGGGAATAATGTGGATGTACACAAACCTCTTTCCTTAGTATAAATTTAAAAACATCTTCCACAACCATCCCCATGATATCTTGATCCTACACACCTTATCAAACATTGGTATGACACCCACAAATTTTGTTGGTTTCATGCAAGTTGGGGCCATTCTCAAGAAACTTGTCACCAATTATGAGACTTTTCTATGGATTATCTTCTTGGACCTAACCTTGATCATGAATCACTCATACATAAATGTCAACAAGATTATAAAGTAGTAGCTAAGGCTCATGAAACTAAAACTAAAAATGAAGCTTTAAATCAAGCCAATACTCACTTATCCATTTACAAGGATCCCCTTCCTAACCATCAAGATAACACTAATCAACCTCCTACTACCAATAATGTTGAAATTAATATATATCCTAACATCAATAATTAGAATGTTGTCAACATGAATAACATGAGGAGTGTAGTTTATTATATTGATCACTATCCATTCTCTAACCATGGAAATTTTATAAAGTTCCATATTATTCAAGACTCTTACCCATCCATCTCATAGAATTAGGGCATGTAAAACCCACAAATATGCAAGTATCAAAAATAAAAATGCAAATCAATAATACCTCTGATATCATTGACATAAGTTCTACCCCCACTCCCCCCATATAACTAAAATATCTCAAGAGGATACCCCACAAACATCAATTGGTATTTAATCGACTCAAACACAAGAAACTACAAAAGATATAACCACATCACCTAAGATAACACAATTACCTACAACCAATCAACCCATCTTAACCAATCCTAAAAAATTACCTTATCAACATAAATTTCAATGTAATTCCAACCCACACTCAAAGGATTTACTACAAAACTATTCACCTTTTTCCAATAATAGTCTACTGTGTTGTGATGAATGGGACCCAATAGTCAAACTTCCACATCTCACATCTTAAATTCCATTCTTAGAACTTATTATAACTTTTCCTCATCATCGTAATTGACTAATGAAATTATTAGTAAAAATGAACATCCCTCATCCCCCACACATGGATCAAGAAACTACCTTGTTAGGATATGAAGATAACATCCTTAAATAGTGAAAATAAATGCCTATCCACAATGATGAAATAGTGGACACTTCTCTTTCACTCAAATTTCCTATTTCTTTCATAATTCTTGATGAAATATTGCTCTAGGTAGATGACCCACCATTACTCATTAGTGTACAAATAGGAGATATCCAATTCAAACATGTTTTAATCGATGGAGGATAAGGTACTTATGTTAATTCCCTTGATTTTAGTAAAATAATTGGATATTTAGAATGTAATCTTAAATCCACCTAAATTACATGTCAAGGATATGATCTAAGATAAATGCCTCCTTTAGGTTATGTTTGGATTCCTATCATAGTTCCCTCAGTCACAGTACTTGTGAAAATCATGATATTTAATTTTCCATTCTCTTACAATATCTTACTCAGTCAAATTTAGACACATCACATGAAAGTAGTCACCTCATCAATATGCTAATGTGTTAAATTCACCTATAATAGTGTTATATACTATATTTAAGGAGACACTGATCCTTGGAATTTTGAACAATTCTAAGAATGAGATGTTTTTAAAATACCTACCCTTGAATCCTTATCTAGCATCCCATTTTGTGAGTCTCAATTTTTTAATTATCCCATCCATTCTAACAGAGGTTATTATGGTCATCTTGAACTAATAGGAAACACACCGGATAATATTTTAGATTCTAATGATGATGAACTGGATGAGATTAGTTTAATAATCAAAACTTTAGATCTCCCTCCTAACATAATTTCTTAATTACTTCCTTCTCTACAACTTCGATCTCGTCAAATCCCTTGTGAAAAAATTATAGTTACCCTATCAAAAACTAATATTTCCTTTTACCATGCCTCATCAACTGATAAAATTATTTATACATGTACTATTGACATTTATACTACTGATTATGATACTGGATATTCTTTAGACAATCCTTTTTTGGATAGATTCACTCAAACTAAAAAATTAGAGATACTTAGATATCATTCTTATTTATAACATTATTTTATTTATATTCATGTAGTTCCTTATCTTTTTATAATACCCAATATTAATTATTCATATGATATTCATAGGTCTGAGATGGACCGTGCACACATTACTCCTCTAGTCACTACTAAGCCTCTTTGAATTATGCTTATGGAATATGCCATGATGGGACCTTATCAATTTTTTAGATTCCATGATCCTTGTAGATTACTTCCTCCAAAGATGTTAGCTACACTACTCTGACCCACTGTGAGGTCATCCCTTGATGCAATCTAACCTAGTGTTGACCCTATTCATAGTTCTCCTATCAGTGATGGTATAATACCTTTGCCTAAGATTGATCTTATACCATCATGATGAGTAGATGAGCTTTATTCTATGATCCATAGATTAAAATTAACATATATGCTACATAATTTACCACATCATAATATACACCACATAAATAAATGAAATTAAAAACTAAATAATGACTAACAAAGAATTAAATAATGCAAATCTATTTGAAATTAAATAAAACCATGTGATCAATGTCACACACACACACACACACACACACACACACACACACACACACACACACACACACACACACACACACACACACACACACACACACACACACACACACACACACACACACACACACACACACACACACACAAGGTGATACAATGTTTATATAAATAATCACATCAATCATATATTGGGGGTATATTTATAGGTGTGTACTCCTCATCACTATTAATATCCACAAATCTTTCACCTCTCAATGTAGATGCACCAATATCTAAATAAGGATCACGTGTAAATGAAAAAATGCATACTCTCTCCTCAAAAACACCTAAATATTACAATTTATCCTCATTATCCCATCACAAATTATCATAATGGTCAATCAATGTCTGCATATCTTAGTGTCACATTGTTATGGGATGTCATGCCTATCCATCTCAACATGCAGCTCCTCGTGCTCAGTGATTATAGTATGGTATGTTAACACAAATCTCAAAACAATATTGAATAATGTTTCATGGTCACCTATAATTTTAATTACCATCTAAATAAATCCATCTATGGATATATCCATTGACATGTTTTATGTGCAAACCTGTATTACCCAATTCACCATCATCTCCCACTCTTGATTACCTACAGACATTATAGATATGATACTATTTAGATACATCTATGAAATCAAATAATTTATCTACTATTATAATTAAATTAAATACAAAACTTAAAAACTATGGTACACATGTGTGTCCCTAATGGATACCTCATCCACTAGTGTCAGTCCTATAGGAACACCATCACCTACCTCATCACCTATCTCTCCTCTTGAACCATCCTATCTTGCAATAATGGTACCTAAGGGGGAAATTACAATAGGAAACAATAGTGTCCATTAAGATCTATCCCACCACTAAACATAGAAATTTGTACAACCCATTATTTAACCTTAATTTGGATAAGAGGTTATCCTACTTACATAGATAGGGTTAAGGATATATAAATGATAGGGCACAAGGGTGAATATTATATCTACCATAGGCCAATTAATGTGCTAAACTTAGATGTACCATATGATAAGTTTATAAAATTGAGATAGGCTATTAATAGAAATTAAAGATATATTAGATATATGAATGACATAAGATAAAGTACTTAGTTGTTTATTATGTTAATACAATGCTCGATTTGGTACAAGTACGAAGTAGGTAGGAGACAATTTTAGAGTAGTTTTTAGATTTTGGATATGGTACCTCTTACTCTCTAGACACTTTTATCAACTTGGGATAGTTGCCTCAATGCTAGTGTCTATTCAACAACAATTTCCTATATGTAATATGCACTCAAATAAGATGCAACCACCTATATAATTCTAGTTTTGACTTCACCTTCACTTTGGTATACATTTATATCTAGGTCATGCATTGTCACTCTTGGTGAAATATAAAAACCCTAGATTTCCATCTTTAATGTGACCTTGGGTAAAAATGGCTTAGTGGGAATGTAGTGTCAAGATGACCCACACTGACCCTGCTATCAAAAGGCACTACCTATGTATCCAATACTCCATCAATGGCCCTCAAACTCATGTAGTTATCCCCTAAATGTTGGCTTGTCTATGAATAATGAAATTTGTAAACCAAGTAAAATATTGACATAGCTTGTAACTTAGAAAATATGGCCTTATGAATTCTCATTTAAAAATTTAGACATGTATCTAAGTTTTTCCTTTATCTGATATCAAAATAGGGTAGAATAGGAAAGTTTTTATTAACTTGATCTTTCTTAAGTTCTCTTTTGGTCTGCTTCTTAGGTGTTCATAGGTGAGGAATGAATGAGGGTTGATATTATGTTTATACCAATCCTATTAGAACATAAATCACATATAAACAGTTAGGCTAATCATTGTAATATGTTTCATTTACAAATTAGATGACTTTAGGGCAATGGACATTTGTATTAGGTCAAGACATTAGTGTTGATGCTACTATATCCTTCAAACATTAGTGTCCAACAAGAAGAAGAGAAAAAGGATGAATATCAAATATAAAATAGGCCAATTAATGTGATAAACTTAGATATACCATATTCTAAATTTATAAACTAAGATAGGATATTAATGGAAAGTGTATGAAATGGAAAATGTAATAGATCTATAAATCAATCCTATCTTGGAGAAGATAAATCATACTTAAACTTCTGGTTGTGGATACATTAGATATTTAGAATCATGACCAAGATGGATCCACTAGACTTATCCAAGGGATCTCTTACCAAAATAATATCACTAGGGAGGGTTCCAAAGTCTCCAGTCAAGAAAAACTACATAGTAACCATAACTAGATCCTCTATTTTCATATTCACTAAACTAATAATAAGTAAATCAAAATCTAATCTAGTGCTCACCAAATCTTGTGGCACAAAGTGGGGGTAATAAATATGAAAATTAAACGTGCATAAGATAATCCTAATTAATCTATGTATAGGTAAGACCCTAATGCATGGAGAGATAAATATATTCAAAATCTATTACTTATGTTACTTCTATCTGTGAAAGAGAGGAGTAAAGTTAGAGGTACTTACCCTGAAGATAAACCTGTCAATACTCAATCTCTCCCTTAGATAAAGGTGATTCACAAGAGGTTTTTGTGGTTTTTAAGGATCACTAAAAAAGGCCAAAGTATCCAAGACTTCTCCGCAAGACAAGATTCTTCTCCAAGTAGAAACCTTGAGGTAAGACTCCTTAAGTGGAATGGTGGAAGAGTAGATTGTAAAGAAGTGAAAATGAATAATTAACTCATATTATCTCTCTAATAATGATGAAATGGATGTGTTTATATAGTTGGATCTAACCCTAATCCCTTCTAAAATTTTAGGCCAATAAGGTCAACCCAATCTACCTAGTATCGTAATTGACAAAAAAACTAGGTCATGAACTAGGTTGGCTAGGGGCCAAACTTGACTCAAGTAAATTTTATCAATAAGAGTAAAAGATTGATGGGGTTGACTATGTAATGTAAACTGTCAAAAATGAGTTTAGGTTAGGGAAAATCTAACTAAGGTGGTAAATGACTAGAGGAGGGTGAAAAATAGGAGGCAAAGTTTAAGAAAATGGTTTTTAAGAGATGGTTGGATTGATAAAAAGTGGTAGTAAGGGACAACAATATTATGAAGAACCAGTGGTCTACCCACCCCTTTTCTGATGTATGCCTTAAGGCAAGCAATCAAAGAGATTAAGACTTGGTGGGTTTTTGCAAGATAAAAAGCGTTAGTAATGGATAAAGTTTTAAAATATTATGAGTATACATATGCCCAACTAAAATATCATTATGTGTCATGCAGGTGCAACAAGGGATCGTTATTCGAGAAAGAACATATTAACACACCATGTTGAAGCTAAAAAAGTTACAGTATTTGGAAGCATAAAATAACTAAAATTAAATGACTGAAATGGAAATAGCTAAAAAGTAAAATGTAATGCATACCTTGACTTACTTTTATTGTTGTATGGTTGTCTATTGTGTTTGTATGTTTGATTGTGGAGGGCACAGATACTGGTTTGACAAACCCAAGGATACAAAAATAAAGAGCGAAAATAAAACAAAACATAAGAAATCAAAGATAATAGATGCTATGTGGATGGGATGTACTAGAAAATTTGGCAAGCTGGGGTGATAGGTGCTATGTTAGACCAAATGACCAAGTCCAAATTTAGATTAAATCAAGTAACTGAAAAGCTAATGCTACTAAAAAATAAAAAACTCAAATTAGTATATCTTAAGTAAGAAAGGCAACCTCACCAAGTCAAACCAAGGATACATGTCAAGAAGGATGGTAATCAAACATCAATGTAAAATAAATAACAATCCTTACTTAAACAAAGATGGGCAAGCAAAATGGCAAAATAACATTGATGAAAAAGCAATACCAATCCTTACTCAATCATCAATGGAAAAAGTACATGAATGTAGAAATAGACTTTGGTGTATGTAAAACAAGGTAGTACAACAATGATAAATGGTAAAATAAAGCAAGACACGTCAAAAAATATAGATCCATGATGTAAAGGAAAGAATCCATATTTGTTCAAGCATATTATTTTATTCTAAAAGATAGATAAAACTAGAATAAGGTAGTGCTAACATGTTGTGAAGATGTGAAGAAGAAAGAATTATAGAAGAAAGAAAAATAGATTTATAATCACATGTGCCTATCAAGGGGGGAAATTAAATTGGTGGAGGGGATGATGAAGGAAAAACCAAGGTAGAGGATATCTTTATCAAAGTCAAGACACTCAAATTAGGTTTGTCAAAATAAAATAATTTTTGATCTTAAGGACTCTAAAGAACATCTCCTAGCCACACAAGTCTTAAGTCAAAAAACAAAGCATGTAGATCATCCCATGAAGGCTATATGCATGAAAAGTAAAATGGAATGACCTTCTCATGACATGTTCCCCATTCCTCAGGACCCCTTACAAAGTCATAGATCTACTACGAAGATTGGTTACTTACATGAAAAAGTAGGTAACACCATAAAGTTTGTTGACTTATCCTATTACAATCTACTAGCCTAACATAACCCAATGGACCTCAAATCTATTATGAGACCAACATTGGAGTTTAATATTTGACTGAATATAGGATATGTGTTTGTAATCATGTCTTTTGGTGTGATTTTGACTTTTGAAATTTATATGTTTCCTTTTGTATATCATTACCTTTTATGTCAAATCATTTGGCTTTTATCTTTCTTGAAGGCTTTTTCTATTCCTCCTCTATACGGATTCAAAAGACCAAACATGGGTGGTAAAGATGATTTTAATTTGAATAAATTGGAATTGGTTTCTAATAAAAAGATCTTAGATAGCATGGTGTCTAAGAGTCTCATAAATTTAGGTAAAATAAACTTTTTATCTTGACTTTGACCTTGTTTTATCAAATGTGAAGCGAAAAGAAAGGAAATAAAGAGAAGTGAAACATGAAAAAATTTGAATTACTTCAAATTGAAATAAATGTGACAAAGGGTGAAAAAGGGATACAATGATAGTAAAGTATGATTCCTTACCATAAAAAAAAGGGGAATGTAGGAAAACATGCTAGCACAAATTGTTGTGAAAATTTTCTTTACAAAAGAAATAAAAAGTAAAGCTGGGAACAAAGATAAAAAACTCTTAACCATTACAAAAACACATTCTATATAGGTAATGAAAAGATAGTGATTTTACGAGAAAGGCCAGGCCCTATCCATGGTCTTACACTGCAACTCATAAAAGAGAAAACCATGAGGGTGTCAAAGCATATGAATAATAAATAAATAAGAAAAATATGGTATTTATGAGGAAGGCTAGGTCATATCTATGGTCTTACATTTAAACTCACAAAAGATAAACTGAAGGGGTGCTAAAGAGTGTAAAATGTATGAAAAAAATAAGGAAATCATGAGGAAGACCAAGTCTTATTCACGGTTTTACAATGCAACTCATGAGAAAAGGGGGATACTAAAAGACCAAAAAGAAGGACTAAGGTTTGTTAAAAGAGAGAGATACTATATAGGGTGAGACCCATGTAAGTATCTTACAAAAAGTGTTAAATAGATAAAATATATAAAGCATGAAAATAAGGGAAGGATTTAGGCAAAATACTACTCAACAAATTATGAATTGGTGGGTTCTTTGAAAATATGGACTTCATTGGTTTGAAGTCGATAGGTAATTGAATGAATAATGTCTTTGATTAAGTAGGGGACCCGCCATTTTTGGGCATATTTACCTTCTTTGTCATGAGTGTAGTTTAATTTAAGGATAAGATCAACAATATTAAATCTGCCAAATTTAACTAGTTTGTTATGTTATGTGGTAATACGGGCCTTGTATTGGTGATTATGTTGTAAAGTAGAAAGATGGTGTTTATAAAGGAGATCAAGAGTGTGAATGTGAGATTAATGTAATTCTTCATCAGGTATGATATCTGTGAACATAAGATTGCTATAAGGGGAGATTAGTATTGTGTTAGTATATTTTAAAATCAAAATAACACACTAATAGCTAACACCTTAAGCCTATCTCAAACGAGGAGCTTAGTTAACAAGACTAGAGTGGAAAATACAAATAAAATGCAAAAAAAACCTTATTTCACCTTCCTTAGATGCTTTAAATAGTTTGTTGAAGTGGCTTGCTTGGTTTGTGCTCATGAATTCTACATCAATGAAGTGTGGCTACCTCCATCTCTCCTTGACACCATGTTTGGCTTTGGCTTGGCTTGGCTCAATAATTTGAAATTATAACACTAATGAAATGTATTTTTGAATGCATTTGGGAATTATAAGTTTGGCATAAAAGAGCTTTAAAAATCAATAGGCCAAGTCTCCTATTTATAGATTTTTGAAATGGTTTAAGATCAACCATGACCATACATCTCATGATTATGATGTGTGGTCATGAATTAATCCAAATTATGTAGTTAAATTCATAAAAATCCCCCACAAATATTTGGAAAGAAGGGGAATTTAAGAGGCATATGAGGCATTAATGAAGCATGGGAGGCATTAATTTAGATATTGGTTACATTTATGGCTTGTGGATACCACCCCATAGGATGATGTCATTTGATAATGCAATTAATGACAATTAATTTCTAAAAATAAATATTCAAAAAATTCCTTAGAAAATTAACTTAATCTATTGATATGGTTTAATTAGCCTTAAACATGATTAGTCAACTTTGATGCAAAACCTTAGCAATTTGTGCACAAATTATCAAATTAGTCAAAATGTCATATTATTGGCTCAAAATTTGACTAGATTAGAATTAGAAGTCGATGTTAGATGTGTTATAAACATTATGCCATTTATGATGTTTTCAATTCAAAATAACAAAGGCATATGTCTTGTAGAAGAAATTTGATAGAAAAGAGCAATCTAGAGCACCCAGGTGTAACATTGATATTTTGAATCAAAATGATTTAATCAAAGTTAGCTACTTCATAAGTTTCATTACCCAATTTAATGATACTCTTTCCAAAATTGACGCTTGAATATATCAATTTCAACTCATTTAATGTGTTTTACTATTTTTAGTTCCAATTGTGCATTTTGGGGGAAACTGGTCAAAAGCCTAATTGATGGTCATTGGTGGCTAGATTTAGGTGTCTATAGTTATCCCCTATTTGGAAAGATGTTGTAAACTATAGGCAAAACAATGTATTCTCAAATAATGAGATATGGCATGTATGCCAAAAAGAAGATGATGGTCAAAGAAAAGCTCTAAAAAGTGTTTGGAAAGTTTATGATGATGTCCCCTTGAGGGAGTGGCCATTACATTTGTTGATGGATGATCACTTAAAAAAGAAGCAAGAAGAAAAGTGGAATTAACTCATGGTTGAGATTGATCCAAATGAGACAATGCTTGCATGCATTGATTTAAACAGGATATTAATTTGCCTAAAGGTTATTATAATAATGAATAAAATTCAAAATAATGATTTGCCCATAGGTAGTTATAATCATTAAGAGGACCTAGATTTTTTAAAAAGATGATTATGCCCCAGTTAGGGCTGATTAGAATAATAACCTATAATATAGATTAAAGATGAGCAGCCATAAAGTGATGAAAGAAATGAATAGAAGAATATGATTAATCAATAGAAATAATTTAGTTGTACCTACCAATGAAGAGATGATCATCCTTATTAGAATTGATACAACTAGAATGGTCATTGGGTTGATTTGATCAAGGGTGGGATGGGAGAATTTGTCAAGGTGTCAAAGAGAAAATTTTGTGGCTCCATTAATTGTATACCTTCTTGAAGTTGATTTTTGCTATAACACATGATGGTATCCATCATGGTAGAACATCATGAAGAATATCCCAAAATATGCATAACAACTAACTCTTGATCTAATAAATAATTGAAAATAATGCACCAATGATAAAATACATGATGATAATGTTGATGTATGAATATGGATGGACTCAAGAATAATGTGCACAAGGAATCACCTAATGAACATATATAGACTGAGTCAAGGCAACAGTTCTAAAAGTAAATAAATAGGTAAGTGAATGAAAACAAATAAAAATAAATAGAAAGCACATAAACAAAAAAATAACTTGAAATAAATAAACAAATAAAAATATTGAAAAAAAAAGAAAAAGAAAACCTCCTAACAATGACTTTTCCCTAGTAGGGCAGATCAAGGATAACTAACTAAGATTAAACAGGACAAATGTTTTTAGATTTTGAAATATTTGAAATGTTTTTGGCATTTTGAGGTATCGCAACTCATTAGAGAATGGCAAGATACCTACTCACAAAATTGAGAGAGAGTTTGGATTAGTTTGCTCACAAAATGGTGAGATTATGGTGTTGGTTTCTCATAAAATAGTGAGAGTGTGGCACTTGTTGCTCATAAAATGGTGAGAGTGTAGTGCTAATTTCTTGAAACATAATAAGAGCATGGCACTGGGTGCTTAAAAAATAGTGAGAGTATGGCTTAAGGGGGACTGATGTGACCTCAACATGAATTGAGTATGACCCACATAGTCTTGAAGTGACCCCAAGTCAATGTAATTCTATCCATGCAAAAGGTGGGGAAAAACTAACTAGGTTCCAACAAGTTCTCAAATATGGCAAATGGCTAGTCAAATGAAAACAACAATGGCAAGGTGATGTGGTAATGCATGATAAAAAAATATTTCCCCTAGTTTTCTCATAGGTGGTTATAATTAGTAGTAAGACCAGTGAAACACTGATTTTCCCATAGATAGTTATAATTAGGCTCACATTAACCAACTTTGATATAGAATGAAAAATGTAAGATATCTTGCTAGATTAATTGTCACACTACTTTCATAGACTATCATTGAAACACGGATTTAATTTATTATTGAAACTTGATCAAAATATCCTCATGAAAAGTATAAGAAAAACTAAAGGAACCAAGATCAAAATAGGATTGGGTAGGATGGATAAAAATAGGCTTTGGTATAGATAGGAATGGAGTGGTAAAATGAAATGGCCTTGCTCTAAGATAATGATGGTTTTGATAGATTAGATAAAATGGTATTAGGTTTTCCCCTAAGTGATGGGGTGACTGGAAAGGATATACGACAATGATAAAAGGAATATGGCAAATGAAATGGTATGGCACACATTTTTGGCTTGGGTGATTGTTGGCTTTTGATGTGTTTGGCCTGGGTATGGTAAATTTCATATGATTCTATTATTATTACTAAAATGGAGATGCACATCATAATTAGCAAATGATACAAACAAAATACTTGATCATGTTAATTGCTAGCCCTCACCTCATTTGAATAGTTGCTCTATCAAGAACTACTTGCATGTTTGGATGTCGAGAATGTTTTGCTCTTCCTTGATCATTGATTTTGATTCCTTCAAACATTGAGACAAGGTATCTTTGTAGCCTCTATAAAAGAAAGTGCAGCTGTAGATGGTAAATAAGGACAAATAATGGATGGTAGGTTTGATTGTGAAATAGAATGGTGGAGGATAATGGAATATGTAGTGGTTTAGAAATGAATGGAGATTGGGACTTTCAGTCACATGTAATGTTGCTGATGTTAGATTTGACATAATTTTGGTTATGGTGGGGATGAAGACTTGTTCTCTCGATAGGACCACTAGATTTTTCTATTGTTTAGGCCCAAGAGTAGTTACTATCTGATTAGGTGGTAGATATGAAGCTATTTTGATGTTATCTTTGATTTTGTCTTCATCAAGTAGTGAAGAAATTTTGTGCTTAGCTATTGGTGCCTTGAAGAGGTTTTCACCAATGAAGTTTTCTTGATTGTCTTATAGTGACTCTGAAAAGGTTTCACTAATGAATATTGAATTTTGAATTACATTTTATTTTAGTGCTTTCAAAAAAGTTTTACTAAAATATGTTCAGTTTGAACTTTATGTGTCCCCTAACACCTCTAGAAAGGTCTCACTAGGAGAGTGTTCTTTTGCTATATGAATGTGGTCATGGCCTTTTTTCTCTTTTTCAACTGCTATGTTGCCATGGATGAAGTTCAACAAAGTGATTTTGTTGATCTTAATTGACACTTCTAGGAGATGGAATGCCAATAATATGATATGTTGGTTAATGGTAATGGACTATGGAATAAAAATGGAATGGAGAGAGGCTACATAATCCTCATATAAGATACTAGGATAGCTTGTGTTTAATATGAAATACTCATCCTCAAAAACTATAGAAGGGTTACAAATATATTCAAACTAATCTATGAGGCATGTGTAACCAATAATATAATAGTCTTGAATGTATTCTATTTTTGAATATAATTCTAACTTATAGGACTTTGAACCTGATGTTGAAACTAATGTTTATTATGATTCTAATGTTAAATCTAATGTCAATTAAAGAATATAACTTGACTCTAATTCTGATTCTTCATCTGATGGGTACTCTATTACAATGATGTCTTGTTGAATATTTATTATTAGATAAGTGATGGCCTATAATGGTACAATGGGCTCCACAAAGACTAGTTTATCAAAGTGAGACTCTTCCCATAATGGGAAAAAGGTCAAGAGACAACTCCTTAGAGATTGTTTTGGCATTAGGAGGCTCTTGAAAAATAGGCATATGGTCGAGGTAATAATTTACCCAAAGGCAGTTATAATCATTAAGAAGTGACTCAACAAATACTGGCTTATCAAAGTGAGACTCTTTGACAACTAGTATAGGATCAATAGGTGATTCATCACAAGTGATTATCTTGACAAAAACATCTTGGATTGGTTGGTTTTCTTGGCCTTGGTTTCCAATGAATTGGAAAATACCAATTTTGAACATAGCTTGGTCTTTGAATGATTGGATGGGTTGAGGTTTTGATTAGATTGGTATCATATGAGGAATGGCCTATTTTTGGATAATGGTAGGGCATTAGGGATCATGATTGATCATATGAGCCAAAGGATGAAGTCCTGAAATAGTAACGATAAGGTGATATAGAGCTTGGTTGCTTGAATAAGCCAAAGGATGAGGTCCTGGAATGACGAAGGTGAATTATGGAGATTTATTACTCTCAAAAACAAAAAGAATCTATGTCCTCCTCATAAACCATATCATCCCAATCTTGAGTTGGATCATAAGCTAGTTCTTGAATATGTTTTGTGTACTAATTATTGTAAAGAGGGTATGGATCCATATACCAAACAATATTATCTATAGTTGGGTCTTAAAAGTCCTCCTCATAAACCATATCATCCCAATTGGTAATTTTATTTGGATTTTGTGGATTTTTACTATGTTCCCCATATGGATTATTGTAGGGAAAATAATAAATCTCCTTAGAAAATCTTTCTCTATAAGGATTCCTAGTGGGATTTTGTCTGACCATTCTATCATAAGTTGGATTGTACGTGAATCCAACATAAGTATAGCTAGACATATCTTCATAAATGGTGAAAGCTCTAAAATAAAAAGGCTTAGAGTTATACAAACTCTAAAAAATTATGTCCAAAGTACAAATGGTTTAAACTTGGTCTAACTTAGTTGAAAGTGGAGTTATATTTCCAAACAATGATTTGATCATGGAGTTGTATCTCCAAAGTGGTTTGGGCTAAATATTTGGCATAAAATAGTCCAACATAAAATGACTAATGTCAAATTTTGTACACACAAAAGGTCAATCATCTGAATAAAAATTGTCATGTCAAAAGTTTAGGTCCAAATGTTCCAAACAAGGTCTAACCTAGGAAAGGGAAAAGAGTTGCTAGATCTTTTATCCAAATGTGGAGTCAAAAACTAGGCTCAAATAGGTTATGCTCAGACTTTTGGCCAAATGGTGTCAAAATATAAGTTTGAAACAAAGGATGATGTGATTTCATTTCATCTAACAAGTTTGGAAACAACTTTGACATAGACCCGGCACATGGAATTAAACATAAAAAAGATCAAATGGTATAAGACACAAGGCAAAAGCAATTTGGAGAAAGGCTATGTCCTCCCAAATAAAATCACAAAAAATGATGAGTATAGTAATTTGAACAAATAAACCATTGATAGTTTTCAAATTTGGGTAATCGATTAACCAAAGTTATGGAACCCAAAAGATAAATATCTGTGTATCAACCCCATGAATTGAGGCTTAAACAAAAATAAATCAATTTTTGAATCCAAAATTGACAAGGTTAATTGAAAAATCAATGTTAAAGAGTAATATTTGACCAAACAAGCTAGACAAGATTGGATATGATGATGACACAAACAAGGTCCAAATGGTACACATGACATGGTTTAAAACAAATGGTTTTTGGTGCAATGGTAAACAAGTTTTGAAAAAAATAACTTAATAAATTTTAGCATGCTATAATGATGTGATCAAAGTTTTGTTTCAAAGACTCAAAGAAAAAATGGTTTGACATGTTTTGGGTAGCCTAACACTACCCTCCACAACTCAAATGACACACACACAAATAAGTTTAGCAAAAATTTCAAGGCACAAATGTGGTGTAAAACGTCCAACATAATACCTCTTTAGACAAAAGAGTGTTGTATAAAAAATTGGTTTTGACATGGTTTATAAACAAACAAACAAGTTTTAGTCTCAGATCATCAAGTAAGAAAATGACAAAATACAAGTAAATCATCCAAATTTTTATTAAGGGTGTGGCAAAGTAGGGTTGACTAAAACTAACTACTTTTTAGTATTTCTAGATGGATCCCATGTCTACCAAATTTCACATTAGAAAAAAAAATAAGTAGCACTTTAATTGGGTGTCTTCATCACTTGGTTTATTGTAAAAAGGTCTTGTCCTTTTTGTAACCACTACATCCATTACTTTCTCAATGTAGTGTGATGTCCAATGTGTAGATATGTCATGTGTGCAAATCCAAAACTAGAAGGTGGTTTAGCCACTCAAACCTTAAATCCTAGTGGGAGTGGTTGAATTCAATGCTAGGAGATGAAACCTTGGTTCAAAGCTTTCTTAAAGAACTTACGAGAGGTAATGAAGTCCCCCTTGCAAGCCAAGTTTGCATAGAAGTAAATAACTTAATAAAAAGACTTTAAGGTCATTTCAAGATCACCCAAACTATTATGATTTTTTAAGGAGTGATTTAGATGACATTATTTTTATGCCTTGGACTAAGCTCAAATTGTGATGAGATGATGCTTTTGATCCCAAAAATTCCATAAAGGGGATGGATGGGAGATCATACACACATGTCTCTTTTTGCTAAAACAATCAACAAGCAAGTTTGTAAACAATTGAAGTGATGTTGATTTATTGCACCAAAGTTGAGATGTGTGATTAGGTTCTTTACTGCCCCCTTGGATTTAAGTGAAAAAATGGCAAATATTGCACACCCAAAAAAAAAAATGCATGAAGCAATAAAAACCTAAGTTCATTTTAAGCCCAAATTAAAGATTCAAAACTTAGCCTAGATTCATGATTAAAACACCAAATTTAAAAATTTACAAGATTTATGATGTGCTTTAAGAACTAAATGAAAATTACCTAAGACTTAGCTAAATCTTAGGTTCATTTTAGGCACCAATTCAAATGTGTGAGAAACATGACATGTTTATTTTAAGTCAAATTTGAAGTGTGCATGATTTTTGATCAAGTTCTTTTTAAACCTAATTTGAAAGGTGTGTGGTTTATCAAAAGAATTTAAATATACTTATAAAATACCCCCTCAATTTGAAAAAAAAATATTAAAATGACCTGATTTGAAGCACTTAGGAGTTTTAGAAAATGACATTAAGAATTTAGCTCTCAAGTTGACAGTCGAGTTAGGTTAACAAGCGAGATAAGTTGGTAGGTGAGTTGGGTTGACAGGTAAGTTGGGTTGGATAGGCAATTTGGGTTAAACAGGTGAGTTGGGTTGATAGTTGAGTTGAATTGATAGGTGAGTTGGGTTAATAGGTGAGTTGGGTTGATAGGTGAGTTGGGTTGATAGGCGAGTTGGGCTGTATAAGTGAGTTGGGTTGACAGTTCTGAGAATAAAACCATGGCTTAGAAAAAATAGTTTTTAACTCAAATTTTTATCTTGTTTGCCTACACACTCCAAGTTATTGCATGACAATGGTTAGTGTGTTTCTTGTAAGTAAAATTTGACCAAATTTGTGAGGCTAGGTCCTACCGGGCATGTTATTTTTGAACATAGGATTGCAATAAGGGGAGATTAGTATTGTGTTAGTATATGTAATTAAAATCAAAATAACACACTAATAGCTAACACCTTAATCCTATCTCATTGGGGGAGCTTGGTTAACAAGACTAGAATGGAAAACACAACTAAAATGTAAAATAAACCTTTCACTTTCCTTGGATGCTTTAAATAATTTGTTGAAGTGGCTTGCTCGGTTTGTGCTCATGAAGTCTGCATCAATGACATGTGGCTACCTCCATCTCTCCTTGACACCATGTTTGGATTTATCTTGGATTAGCTCAATAATTTTAAGTTATAACACTAATTTCAATGGATTTATAATGCATTTTGGCATTATAAGTTAGGCATAAAAGAGCTTTAAAAATCAATAGGCAAGGCCTCCTATTTATAGATTTTTAAAATAGTTTAGGATCAACCATGACCATCCATCTCAAGATTGAAATATGTGGCCATGAATTAATCCAAATTATGTAATTAAATTCATAAATATCCTCCATAAATATTTGGAAATAAGGGGCATTTAAGAGGCAAGGGAGGCATTGATGAGGCATGGGAGGCATTAATTCAGATATTTGTGGCATTTATGGCTTGTGGATGCCACCCCATAGGATGATGTCATTTGATGATGTAGTTAATGATAATCAATTTCTAAAAATAAATATTCAAAAAAATTCCATGAAAAATTAACTTAAGCTCTTGATTTGGTTTAATTAGCCTTAAACATGATTAGTCAACTTTGATGCAACCTTGGCAATTTGTGCACAAATTAATCAAATTGGTCAAAATGTCATATTATTAGCTCAAAATTTGACTAGATTGGAATTGGAAGTTGATGTTAGGTGTGTTATAAACATTATCCCATTTAGGATGTTTTCAACACAAAATAACAAATTCACATGTCTTGTACAATAAATTTGATAGAAAAGAGCAATCCAGAGCACCCAAGTACAAAATTGGCATTTTGACTCAAAATGATATGATCAAATTTAGTTGATCCATAAATTATATTAGCCCATTTAATGATACTTTGGCTAAAATCGGCACTTGAATATTTCAATTTCAACTCATTTAATGTGTTTTAGTGCTTTTAGGCTAAATTGTGCATTTTGATAGAAATTTGTCAAAACCCTGATTGATGGTGATTGGTGGCTAGATTTAGTACTATATAATACCATGAAGATATATACAGAGATAAGGAAGCTTAACTTATAATGGGAGGACTAATTCAGAACCATAGACTAGAGAAAATGATGTTACCTTAGTGGTAGTGTGTATGCTAGTGCAATAGGCCCAAAGAGTGTGGTATAGATGAATATGCCAATCCATGCAAGTGTCATGAATTGTATTTTGGAAGAATTTATTAATAATTTTTTTTGGTGGCCTCATCTTGGCCATTATGTTACAAATGGTAGGGTGTGTAAAATTTGTGATTAATTTTAAATTTAGCATAGAGCTATTTGACATCTTTATTTTTGAAGTTACCAACATTATTTGAAATTATAGAATGACGGACACCAAAGTGGAAAATGATTTGATTTATGAATAATTTGGAGATGGTGGTACTAGTGACATTTATGAAGGGCATAAACTCAACCCATTTGTTAAAATATTTTATGATGGTCATTATATAGATATGTCCATCTTGAGATTAAGGTAATTTACCTATGAGATATAATCCTCACATGGAGAATGGCTAGGGAGATTCTATAGTTTGAAACTCAGTTGGAGGTAAATGAATTAGATCATCATAAAGCTGGTAAAGAGTGCAATTTTTATCAAATTTGATGGAATCATTTTCAAGAGTGGTCTAAGTATCCCATACATAAGCATTTGTGGTATGTAGCATGTCTGCTATAGTGGCTACCAAAAATGCCTCAATGTGCTTGTTTGAGAACAGGAGGAACCTCATCTTTCATAACATAGTGGTATAAGGTACCTTTAACATTGTGATAATATAGGATGTTATATTGACATACATACTAGAAAGCTTATTTGTGAATTCAAGCCTTTTTATGGGAGTCAAGGTTTAGAGGATGAGTTTCATATTCCAAAAATTGAATGATATCTTTGTACCATGGGCTTTATCAAATGGTGATGGCATCAATGTGGTAGATAAGTGAATCTTATGGTTGAATAGAATATGGGAATTTTATTATTCAAATAATAAATGATGGATCGATAAGAACTTGGTGAAGATGAAAAATAGATGTTGAATAAGCAAGGGAATCGATAATAAAATTTTGATCTCGAGGGATAGGATCGATGGTAAAAGAAATGAAATATTTGGGAAGGGTAGTTGTAATTTGGTGATAAGAAATGATATTACCTCTTTTAAATTGATAATAACTATTGAATTGGTGGAAAATGAGTTGGAAGTCACCTAAAGTATGCATATAATGGATATCTAGATCAAGGGCTACTCCCATGCCTAAGATTAAATCTTCATACTCGACCATGTTGTTAGTAACATTGAATGTGAGGAAAAATTCTAATGGGTTAATTTTTACAAGAGGGCTCATCAAGATACAACTTGCCCCAACTTCCTAAAGGAATTTAGATCCATAAAAATGTAGGGTCCAAGTATCTTTGTGTAAATTGATCTTAATGTCATGAAGTTATTCAATAACTACTTTTAGTTTACTAGTATCAGGGAAGATAGTGGAATCATCTAGAATACTTGCTTCAAGGTCAATAGTGAAATTGTGAAAGTAATATTTAAGATATATGGATTGGTTGATAACTTTAATATAGAGAATATTATTATTGGAAGATTATTTTGAAGGTGATTGATATCTGGCATAGGAGTTACAATAAGTTGATCTATAATGATTTCTCCTTGATAGCTTTTTAGGTAATAATTTGGATATTAAATTCCATGAGGAGGACCATCCACTTGCCAATTATATCTCCAAGAATAAAGGCTTTGGATAATAAATGATGAATGGGATTATAATGGATGATAACATAAGTGGTTTGATAAAGCATATAATGTCAAAGTTTTTCAATAGCAAAGTAGATGGTGAAGCAATAACATTAAACTTTGGTATAACATTTATAATTATTAATGAGGCCTCAACTGATATCATAGATGGCATATTCCCTTCTAGTATCATTTTCTTGGGAAAGCATTACCCCAATTGATATGGGTGTGGAAGAGGTATATAAGATTAATGGTTGATCATTTGAAGGAGGATGAAGAGTAGGTGGGTGAAGAGATGATTCTTTCATATTATCAAATGATTTTTGACAAAGATTCATCCATTATGAGGCATTACCTTTATTAATAAGAGAATTGACTAAATAGATATGGTAATCCATTTTGAAAATGAATCATTTAATTACCCTAAGTTTATCATGGTAAGTTGAATGTCTAGAATGGATCGAGGGATGGACATGTTCATAATAAAATTAATCTTAGCAGGATTGACATTGATGCCATGAAGAGAGACTAAAAATACTAATAGTTTTCTAGATGTGACATTAAAAACACATTTGTAAGGGTTTAATTTGACTTCATATTTAAGGAGTTAATCGAAGATGATGGGAAGATCATAGAGATGAGTCTTTTAGAATTTAGATTTAGTAGTAAGGTCATCCACATAGGTTTCTACAATATTGTGAATAAGATCATGAAAGATGTGAGTCATTTCCTATTGATAGGTAGCTCTAACATTTTTGAGTCCAAAGGGAATTTTAACTTAGAAATAGGTGCCCCATTCCATGGTTAAAGTTGTATTATGTTGGTATTCAGGGGTAATGTCAATTTTTTTATAACCTGAGAAACCATCCATAAGAGATAACATTTCATAACTAGTTATGGAATTGATGATGGCATCTATTAAAGGTAGAGAGAATTTTTCCTTGGGAAAAGTAAGATTAAGATTATGAAAATAAATGAAAATGCAAATGACCATGGTGACCTTATTCTAAATAGGGATTATATTAGAAACCCATTCAGAGTAGTTCACAAGTTTGATAAATTTAGCATCAATAACCTTGATAATTTATTAATGACATAAGGTGGAAACTTTGTGTGTAATTTTTTTTTCTTTTTTCACATGGGTTTTGCATTGGGATAAGTGATAATATTGTGTACCATAATTAGAGGGTCAATACATTGCATGTCCTCATAGGACCATGAAAATATCTCATGTTATTTATTGAAGAATAATCTAAAATTATTATGTTCATTATGTGTGAGTTTAAAAGAAACTATAATTAGTAGAGAACATGATGGAGTACCATATTTGATGCGAGTAGTTTCTTTGATAAGCATAGCATTTCCATCATGGAAATGATACGGTGCATTATTCAAAGATGAAATTGGAATGGATTTAGGTTGGATGATAGCAATGAAGTTATTGAAACAAGGGGATTTATTTTTAAAATTCCCAAATTTTTGATGTTGCTGAGGAAGTTGAGGTTCTTAGGCATGAAATAATTAAAGAATGGCTTTATCACTAGGGAAAGTGGGAAGAGGACCATAATACTTGACATCTACTTTGAGATTAAGAATTTGATTACCATGTCAATCATATTTAGACTATATCTAATGGACATCAGTGCCCTTGTAATATAATGTAATCTCAGGAGTATGAGGATTAGGTTGATCGAAGGAGATTGGTGTGTCAGTAGTTTCTTTGACGGGGAAAGAATTAGATGTAATGATTGGATTTGTAGGTGGTAGAGAAGATGCAAGAATTTATGAATGTTCTTAAGGTAGGATTTTTTCTACCACCCAAAGGAGTATCAAGAAGCAGATAATTAATGGGAGGTACATGACCTTTAGGATCTAATTCAAAATCCATAGAAATGGTATAAACATCACAGTTCAAAGCATATATTTGAGATAACTTTTTTGATAATGCTGAACATTTAAGTCTTAGTATTGAGCTTGGGCTATGATTTAGTTATCATCATAGGTTGAAGAAATGTTACATGCTTGAGATTCAAGAGGAGTTTCAAAAGGGGAAATTATGAGATCACTAAATTTGCATGGAGACATGATTAAAGGATATTGGAATAATTTGGCCACTCTATAATCATTGCATGTGAAGCCATATTCTAGGTAAGAAATGTCCTGGGCATTGTATGGAGGGGGAAATTAGTGATCTCATCAATGAGAGGAATAGTACAATCACAAGGTAATAAAGAAGGAGGAAGCCACTCTAAGATATAAGGAGGTAGCTTAGTAGTGTTGCAAGTATGTTTCAAGTCATTAGGTTCATCATCATTTGAATTAACAAGAGTGACCTGTAAGTGTAGATTAATGTTGATGAATTTAGGTAAGGGATAACTATTGATTATTGGAATGGTAGAAATGGAATATTAAGGTTTCAAGTTGGGAAATTGAATACTCCATGGATTGTGATCAACTTCATGCTTATACTTTTGCCATTATGTAGGAAATTGATGCATTGGATACCAAAAGAGGTGATGGCCATCAATCTATGATGCTAAGGTCAGCCTATGAGTATGTTATAAGATAAGGGTAAATCAAGGACCATAAATTTAGTTCAAATAGTTTTAGGTCTAATTGTAAGTGGAATCCAAATACACCACATTGAATTTTGATTAGTTTATTAAATCCATGATAGGTTAGGTAGGTTTGCTTGAGATGATCCTTATTATATCCAAGTTTTTAGATGAGCACAAAAACGTCACATTAATACTAGATCCTTCATCAACTAAAAATTTATGAATAAGGGTAGCATTAATGGCTATCTTAATGAATAGGAGTGGACCATCAGTGCAAAAAATTATCTTATCATTAATTATGTCCTCTTCAATAAATTCAATGGATAGTTTGGAATAAGGTCAAATGGATTTAATGGTATGCATGTTGGTAGGGTGAGGATAAATAGAGGGTGGTTCTTTGTCTATAGTATATAATAATTCAATTTCTCATAATTTTTTTATGAAGAACTTATGATGATAAGGGGAGGTGAGAACTAAATCCATGAGGGTAATCTTGTAAGGCATGGAGTTGAGTTCTTCAAGAAAGTTCCAATGGGATTAAGAAGAATAACCGATGTGAGGTTTATAATGTAAGGTATATTTGGAAGGAATGAAAGTGGTTATGGGTTTGGAAGGAGATAGTTCCTCATTAGCTTATACAACTAAATGAGTGGTTGTAGTATCTTTGAGAAGTTGCTCTTCTAAAGATGGTTTCTTAGGTTTAGTGACAAGATCTTTGTGAATTGGTTTGTGATGATAATTAAACTTAACTACGTTAACATATTTAGAATTACTGAAATATTGGTCATAGTCAGAGTCAATATCACAAACATCCTTGGTAGTTTGTTGAGTGGTAGATTTGGGAAAATATTTTTGGTTATTAGAAGAAGAAGCTTTGGGAGCTTGTCATTTTTGAGAAGCAATTTTGTATTCTTGATGATGGAGTTAGATCATGGCTTCATGATTAAAGGAATCACCAATCATGTAAGAGACAAAAACTGTGGTTATCCCTATACTAAATTCATGGGAATGACCAATGTCAGCATAGAACCGGCATAATTGATTAGGGTCATACTGGTTAAGAGGATTATTAGGACAAGTAAAGGGTTTAGAGGGCATTAAGAATTGTTTCATTTGTTTCATAATTAGTGTTATGTGAGAGGATGGGGGATTGATAGCTTTGGAAACTCTTGGTTTGGTTTGAGGAGTGTTTCTAGTAATGGCATTGGTAGAAGTTTGAAAAGATCCTTAAGGAATTTAATACTCAATTTAAATTACTTCATGAGAAATTCTTGATGTTTGTCTTGGTCAAGATATTTTTTAAGTATTTGAGAGGAAAAATTTTGAACCTTATATTTAAGTGAAGGAGTTGAAATAGTTATAAATATTTTCAATATATTATCATCAATCATGTTATGGTCGGCCTTATGGGATAGAGATTTCCATCATTTGATAAAATCATGAGCTGATTCAGTTGGAGATTGCTTAGAATTGATGAAATGGCTAAAGTACTTTTTGAAACTCTTTAACAAGAAGGTTGAATAAATCCTCAAGTTGCTAAATGGAATGTTGGGTAAGTTAATTGTACCATTCTAATACATCACTAATGAAGGTTTTAACTAGAAGTTTAGTGGTGGAAAAAGTATTAATTTGTATCCACTCTTTATAAACATTTCCAAATGCTTTAAGAAAGAATGTTAGGTCTTTAGTCCCATTATACTTGATAATTGGAGAGATATTACCAATATCAATGAAAATAATGAAAGGATCTAAAATCTCATTTTGGATGTTTTGAGGCATTTTTAAATTCATGATAGGTTGAGGAATAACATTTCCTTAGGCATCTCTAAGAGGTGGAGAGATAAAATTTGGATTAGTTTGAGGAATTAGAATTGGAGGTTGATTATCGATATTTATCAAATGACTTTGTAGTTGTATAATTTAAGAGGTGTTAAATGTTTGTATTATTTTCATTTATTATATGACTTAAGCAAGAAGTTGAGTTATATCAATTGGTAGGTTGGTATTTGTAAGAGGACTCCCCAAATTGGTATTAGGGGCAAGGTTATTGAGAGGTGGATTAACAATAAGATTATTGGATTAACTTGTTTCAATTTCTTCCACATTATGTTGAAAAGCTTGAAGATGAAAATTATCTTGATAGGTATAAAAAGGATTGAATCCACCTACTTCATCTTGAGGTGTGATTTAAACCATGTTAAAATCCATAAATGAATGAGGGGAAGAGGTGCTCCAAGAGTGAGTGTTGTCTTAAGGGGTAAAGAAAGGGAGAAAAGAATACCCCATGTAGTGTAAAAATGGATTCATGTTATCCAAGAAGATTTTAATGGTATATTTCATGATGTTTTGAGTAAATGAAAAAAAAATTAAGAAATAAGAAAAATAAAGTAGGGACAGAGAACTAAGTCAGTAGATAGAGAAGGAATCCAACCAGACAAATGATTTGGGCAACAATTTAGGTGACAATTCGGGTGACAGTTTCACCCTAATTGATGACAAAACTTTCGAGAGCCATAACTTTTGTACCGTAGCTCCAATTGACTCGTCGTTTGAACCGTTGGAAAGATAAGAATGAGGATAACATCATGAGATGCATGGAGATTTTATTGATGAATTTTTACCCTCGAAAACCCAATGGATGTTCACCAAATTTCAATTTTAGTAATGCAGTCTAAAAATAGTAAGTTTCTAAAAATAGTAATTCCTTGAATTCTATATTGTTTTAAATATTTGAAGTCAAACCACTTAATATACCTCAATATTGGTGACCTTCCACATCCTCCCCATGCTTTAAAAATGTGTATAAATGAAGAGGTAACCTGAAATGTGAAGATAGACATCTCTTCCCAGAGATAAGCATATATTTGTATTGCGAACTTCAGTAATACTACATCTCTTCTTAGAGAATTCATTGTTACTGTGTTATTTCTATGCTATTGAAATATTTAAAATTGAAATATAAATTAAGGAGGGGAAGAGGTGATCCAAGATTGAGGGTTGTCTTAGGGGGTAAAGAAAGGGAGAAAAGAATACCCCATGTAGTGTAAAAATGGATTCATGTTATCCAAGAAGATTTTAATGGGATATTTCATGATTTTTGGAGTGAATGAACAAGATTTTAAGAAATAAGTAAAAGAAATAAGGGACAGAGAACTAAGTCAGTAGATAGAGAAGGAATTCAACTATACAAAGAACCAAAGTAGCTAGATATAAGAGCAAGGTCAAAAATTAGATACAAGGTCAACTAGATCAATAGAGTACTATTGAAAAGGAGCTAATGAGAGTATAAAGTCAACTAGGTTGATTGTGTACTAATAAATAGAGGATAATAAAATTATAGATTCAACTATGTTGACTATGTAATATTTTTTAGAGGGCCAAATAGATAGATAAGAGACATAATCATGCTAGTTTATTGTGTATTATTGGTAAGAAGAAAGATAGAGTCTGTAAGAGGTTGTATCCACTAGAATGACAATGTTTTGAAATAGGGTAAATTTTTAAAATATAAATGATGTAATAAGTGAATGAAAACACACACAATCAAATCAATGTGAGTGATCCAATTAGGGCACATGACATAAAACCTTGCACCAATGCTGGCTAATGTAAGTTTTTGCATTACAACATGTAATGATCAGAGAGAAAGTAGTCACATGAAAAGTAAATTCTAACTAAATGGTCATCTTGACTATTATTATATTATTAGACATTATTGATTTGTGTGTGACAGGTATTGAAAATAGGGAACTAGAAAGCAATTTATTGATGGTTTTAGGACATTTAGGCTGAAAGGGGTTTATGTTGGCAATGATACTAGCTTGGTATTGGGGCCTACCCCCTCACTTCACAATATCATAGTGATAAGGGTGTCAGGTGTTTTGATAATATATACCATTAACCACATATATATATAATTGGTCAAAAAACCAAGTTGGCTTCCCCCTTGGTGATGAAATCCAAGTAGGTAGGCCTTGGGAAGGTAAGTGTAAAAATGCATTTTAAATATTATGTGATTTGATAGTGTGTGAAGAAGATAAAAATAGTGTAACTAAATGTTAATTTATAAAACCTCCTATTTAGACTATGTGAGATACTCTAAGCATGAAAATAACTAAAAATGAATGTGTGAATTAATTACTAGTAAATAGTTATTAATTACCAAATTTAAAATGGTAAAGGGTTAGATCAAATGACACTGTATGCAAAAAACCTAGAATAAAATCAATTGGGTTGTTACTATGCTATAGAATAAAAGTATTAAAGAGTAGAATCAAATGGGTTGACTTAGTATTTTAGACATAAGATAGGCTACAAAACTATGTTGACTAAGTTATCTTAGTTGGCTTTAGGGTTGTAGTTTTGAAGGCTACTAACTTGTATAAAATAGAATTGAAAGGAAGTACTGAAATGATTAATAAATAGAGGAACCTTGGTGAGTGGATGATGACTAAGATTGCAAATTTAATGATGAAGTGCCTTGAATGCTATTTTTCAAATTTTGCAAACTAAGTCAACTAGTTTGAACTAGTTCTATAAAACCCTATGTGATGAAGAAGAATAAGATGACTAAGTTGATCTGTTCAATCTAGTTTGTTGATCTGGATGCTAGAAGAGAGAATAAGATGAAAAATTTGACCTATTTGAACTTGTATTTTTATCTAGGATTAAATAAGAGTACTATGTTTATTTTTTCAATCCAGTAACCTACATCTGATGAAGACCTACACAAATAAAACATAGTCATTTTAATGTGACTGTGTGTTAAACATGTGTACATAAAGTTAAAACTATACCAACTGGTTTGATACAATATAAAAAATATAGAAAAATAATAAGATGATAGAAATGAAAGTGTGAAATAAAACCTACATAGGTTAGATTCACATCAGGTTCACCAGAATGTATGCAATGGAAAATGCAACAGATCTATAAATTAATCTTAGTTCAGGGAAGATAAATCTTACTTACACTTTTGATTGTGGATACATTAGATATTTGGGGTCATGACCAAGATGGAACCATTATACCTAGTCAATGGATCTCTTACCATAATAATATCACTAGGGAGGGTTTTAAAGCCTCCAGTCAAGCAATACTATGTAGTAACCCTAATTAGATCCTATGTTTTCATATTCACTAAACTAATAACAAGTAAATCAAAATATAATATAGTGGTCACCAAAGCTTGTGGCACAAAGTGGGGGTAATAAACATGAAAAGGAAACTTGCATACGAGAATCTTGATTAAGCTATGTATAGGTAAGAATCTAATGCATTGAGAAAGCAATTTATTAAAAAGACATTACGTATGCTACTTTTATCTACTAAAGAGAGGATAAAAATTATAAATACATACCTTGAAGATGAACCTATCAAGACTCAATCTCTCCCTTGGCCAAAGGTTATTTGAAGTAGGTTGTTATGGTTTGTAAGGATCACTAAGAAAGGCCAAAGCATCCAAGAATTCTCCATAAGACAAGATTATTCTCTAAGTAGAAACCTGAAGCTAAGACTCCTCAAGTAAAATGTTAGAAGATTAGATTATAAATAATCATAAATGAATAATTAACTCTTGTTTTATATCTAATAATGATTAAATGGATGTGTTTATATAGGTAGATCTAACCCTAATCTCTTACAAAAGTTTAGGCCAATAAGGTCGATCTGATTGACCTAGTATCATAATTGATAAAAATAAAGCAGGTTATAGATTAGGTCAGCCAAGGGTCAACCTAAACTCTAGTAATTTTTATTAATAAGAGTACAAGGTTAATGGGGATGAATATGTAACATAAACTTTCAAAAAGGGGTTTAGGTTGGGTAAGGGCTAATGAAGGTAGTAAATGACTAGAGGAGAGTGAAAAATATGAGGAAAATCTTAGGGAAATGATTTATAGGAGTTTCTTGGATTGATAATAAGTGGAAAAAATGGAAAATAATCCTATGAAGTAATGGTTTGTCCACCCCTTTCCCAATGCACCTATTAAGGGGCACACTCAAAGAGATTGACACTTGATAGGTTCCTATAAGATATAAAACATCAATAATGGATAAAGTTTGAAACTAGTATGTGTATATAGAAAGTAAAACTATGATTGATATATAAATGAGATAAGAGAAATTTAATTAGCTATTTTTTATGCTAATATAGTGTTAGATCTAGTACAAGTGGGAAGTAGACAGGAAGATAGTTTTAGAACAGTTGTTAGATTCTAGATCTAATGTGTCTAACTCTTTGAACACTTGTGTTAGCTTAGGATAGTTATGCCAACATTGGTGTCTGAGCTCAATGCTAGTGTCATATACATAATATGCATTAAAATAGGATTCAACCACATGGTTGATTATAATTTGGCTTTGCCTTCACTCTAGTACATTCAGATCTAGGTCATGGACTATCATTCTTGGTGAAATGAAAAAACCCTAGCTTTCCATCTTTAGTGTAACCCTAGGGAAAAATGGGTTAGTGGGAACATGGTGTCAAGCTAACCTGTAGTGAACCCACTATCAAAGTGCACTACATACATATCTAATAGTCCATAAGAGGGATTTATATTCATGTAGTTCTCTCCTATGTGTTGGCTTGTGTGTGAATTATGCAATTTGTAAAGTAAGTAAAATAGTGAGCTAGATTGTAAATTGATAAATATGATCTTATGAGTGTTCCTTTAGTATTTTAGACTTGTAGTTGGGTTTTTCCTTTGATTGATATCATAATAAGGTAGAATATGAAAGCTTTTGGTAACTTGAATGCTTCTTGAGTGGTATTTTGGTCTGATTGCTAGGTGTTCATAGGTGAAGAATGAATGAGGGTTGATATTATATTTATACAAATCTTATCGAGAGATAAATCACATAAAATCACTTAGGCTGAGCATTGTAATATGTTTCATTTGTAAAATGGATGAATTTAGGGCATTGGACACTTATGTCAGGTTAGGATAGTAACATCGATTCTACTATCTATCCCAAATATTAGATTCCAGAGAGAAGGAGAGCATACACAAACTCAAAACTGTTAAAGGTATAATATAAGTACATTTTAAGCATTCTAGGGAAAAATGGGATGTAGTTTTCATCAATATAAGTTTAGTTGAACTAAGATATAGTCTAAGAGGCACAAGAAAGAGTAAATACAAGGCTTATAGAAGTAAGACATGTGTAGGACTAAGAGGAAAAGCTAGGTTCATTATTTTTTCAAGTGTATAATACTGAGGTGTTACATAATCACAAAATATCATCTAAGCATACATCATCTCTTGTAGCTAGGGGAACCATGGGATCTTTTTTATTAGCTATACATGGGATTAGATCTATAACCAATGGTGATGGCTTATGATGTGGCCTATACCACTTTGTGATGTCTAATGCCATGGAAAAGTTATTGAGGTCACTGAAAAAACTCATAGATACTAGGAAAATAGTCAACTAACCACATATTGATATGGATCCTTTATAACTCATGTCCATCATCGAGCCACCCAAAAAAAGTCCTATAAGGATGCCATATAATTTGATTTGGAGACAACCTATAAAAATTCATATGGTACTCCATCATGGTATGTAGCCTCCCATGTGTAAATATCCACTACCCTACAAACATTTGTAGATGAGCCCATCTAGATATGGGACCACCAATTGGCCATACCACTGTAATATGCTCATAGGCCCAAACATGTAATAAAGTCATAGCTCTAATACCTCCATCATGACTCTCTAATGAAAAATTATAGAGATCCTTGTATAAATGGGATAGTATAATGAAATCCCATGAATATCTAGTTCGATCATGCTCAATATGAAAAACTACGTCAAACATCTGATATGAAATACAAACTATACCACCCTCCATAACCACAAATGATGCCAATAAAATACAAATAAAATTTTGTAACTATGAAACTTCACTTTTGAAATTAAATATAGCTTGGGTTAACATCTCTAGTAACCTACACACTCTCACCTTTGATCAAAAGCCAAAACATCTGATACACATCATCTAAAGTGACTATAATCTCACTTATGGGAAGCCAAAATGAACATGTATTTGGACTCCACCTCTTAGCTAGGGCTATGAGGAGGTGGATATCATAGGGGGATCTATCCCAAAATGGACCACATGACCTAAACCTACCATATCAATAACAACATAGTCAATCACATCTAAACCCATCTTTGTTAAGGTAGAATAATGTCACCGATGCCATAACTCTTGAATATGTATATCCTTATAACATTAAGAATACAATAATAAAAAATTATAGCAATTATATTTTAATACAAAAAAATAGGATAGTAGTACTAGATGTTAGTGTCTATGTATGACAGATGCATTATCCATCTCAAGATATAAACTTTCAAAAGTTGAACAAGTAGAGTGGGACTTGTGAATAGACATTGACTTTAAGATTCCTAAAATAATTATTTAGATTCAAATGTTACAAAGATGAAAGTGAATTTGACAAGTGTTAATATCATGGGAGATTAATTCAAGATCAAACAATGTGTGATGATTGATAAAACTAGTGGGACCCAGTAAATGGAGGGTACACGATCGATCAATGCAAAGGCAAATCAATGACAAGTAGAGGTAAACATGTTATAAAATATTGAGGATGAATTTAGTGAGGATAAGTGTCTAAAACATAGAAGATAAAATAAAATATAATGGTGATGAGCAATAGACAATGTTAGTGGGTCCATAAGATCCAATGAAGCATGTTAGATCATGTAGATTCAAGATCAATGGTAATCAAGAGATTAAAAAGTCATCAGATCCTCAGAATGAATTTAGAGTTGATAGATCACACAATTTTGGAATCCCAAATCAAGATCGATGACTAACATTAAAATTTAAATCTAGGGGACTTCAAATGGAGAATTAATTTGACTCAAGTCAAACTAAGGCAAATATTTCAAAAGACACCATTAAACCTCAGTTGAGACCTCTATTGGAGGATACAGAGCATGTAGATTCAATTTTATTGTGTTTTAAATGTCATGTATAATAATTCCTTGGCTTACACAAGTTTTAGAGGTATAATAGGTTTATTTATACCTAATATAGTTCAAGAACAAAGATATGCAATTTATAAGCTATTCATTAACATATTAACTATAGGAAAACTAATAATTGGATTGGTTTTCCATCTATAGTAAAGACCTATGCTTAGGTTAGGAGTAGGGGAAAATTTAAAGGAGTGCCTTGTATATCTACATGGTCACATCTTCAATAAATGGGTACCTATAGCTACTCAAAGTAGACATGGCATGACTTTGTTCAGATTCAAGGTATGAGGACTTTTTCTTCATAATGAAATCAAGTGGAGATGACATAGAAGATTAAATCAGAGGTTTGTAAGGATTGAAGAGTATAATGGAACATTCATTGAAAGGTTGAATCTTAATTAATGAACTTGAATGGTGTGCTCCCCCTTCTCTCCCTTTTCTCCTATATCTCTCATTCTTTTTCATTTTGTAAGCTCTCAATTTTGATAGAAATTATCTCTCATTTTCTATAAGAGCAGAGAATCTCATTTGATAAAGCTAGACCCTATCAAAATTTGTATGAAATACCTCTTGAATTAATAAATAATTTCTTTACCTATCTCTCCCCTCTAAATTTTGTGTAGCAAAGCTTGTGCATGATGGAATTATTAAGGAGAATCTTTCATGCCCATTGTCCTTTTTTTTTGATCATTTCTAGGTGTCTTCAAGTTAGTTTTAGGTCTAATTTAGCATTATTTCTATCATTTATGTAAGATATAAATGAGTCTTATAACTCCTCTTTACCTTCATTCATTATTTCCTAAACCTAGTTTATGAAACACTTATACAACTAGCTAGCTTTGTGAGATTGTGTGAGCTAGCATTGTATTATGCTTCCTTAGTGTTTACTTCATGATTATTTGAATTCTCATTTAAATTTTGTGTATCACCATATTAGATTTATTAGGACCCATTTTTTCATTTTCTAATCCTTTTCTCTACAAAAATTAGTAGAGGTGATCCATTAAGAGGAAGTGCACCTTCTTCAAAGGTTCAACCCAACTATAGGTGACCCATAGCCTAGGATTGTTCCAATAGTGTAGCTCAGTAGGACACATTTTAAATAATATTGGTCCAATTTTTATGTTGTTTTTATCAATATATAGTAGTTATAGCTTCCAAACAACACTATCTAGTGACTCAAAAATAATATTCAACATTTTAGTAGTAGAACAGTGACTACATCTCATGCCAAAGGTGACTACAAGGTCAACTTCTAGAGGTATTCCATTTGAATTCATTGAATTGAATTTAAAATCATTAAAGAGATTATTATTTTCTAACACACACCCATATAAAGGAAACTTTGATCCTAAGTCAATTTCAAGTCATACCCTTACAAAGAGATCTTTGTAAACCCTTTCATTGCCATGGTAGTCCATAGAGATTTGACATTTGTAGATTTTAATGTCCAAAGTCCTCTAGAGCTCCCTCAATATGATCCTATTCTAGTATCATATCTTAAAAGTGACCCTTATTTTACTAGAGACCAAGCTACAACCCCTTCAAAATACCTCATATATATAGCTAATTTTTTCAACATTCATAATGTTGATGAGGAAAATGTAGCAATTAGGTTATTATCCACATCTTTCAAAGGTAAAGACCTGGATTGGTATAGAATCCTTGATATTAATTATATTACATCATGGGACAAATTAGGAGATACATTATGTAAAATATTTTAAGATAAAAGTGACCATTTTTCACTTGTAGAGTAGTTGACCATAGTTCAAAGAGCCCCTCATGAAGTTATAAAAGACTTCAACACAAGGTTCCAAAAGATATGGGATAGAATCCTAGTATCTGTTAGGCCTACCAATAACTTTTCCTTATTATACTATTTAAATTCCCTAAACAATGCCATTATAGTAATGATTTAGACCATGGGAGGAAACACATTGCCCAATGTATATAAGGTGGTAATTAGAGCAAAAAATTATCTAGTGCAGGCTAATAATATTATACCTACACCACTAATGCCTTTGTTCCCTAAAATTAGACCACCCCTTATTTCTATTCCTCCCCTTTATTCCATTCCTCTTATGCCAAAAATTTCTTCTATACCCTCACCTAAGCAATAAAAGGATTTCACTAGTAAATCTAGTGATTCCCAAGGAAAAAAACTTTCAAGAACTTAAGAGCATGTTCCAATCCTTGAAAAATGAAATAGTGAATGTTAAGAGGCCAAAATATTTCAATAGGCATTACCAAGCCTCATATCAACCACAACATAAATCTTATTAAGAAAATAGACCACCATACAAAGGAAAATTCCAAGGCCAAGGTCAAGGTTAGAACCAAGGATAAGGGAAACCTAGCTACAATAAACATAGAAACTATAATCCAAATGCTGCAAGCACTTCCAACACCTTGGTCCCTATTCAAAATAATATTGATCAAGAAGTTGAGGGTACCATGCATTGGAATCAGTATTTTGGGAAATCCATTACCCTAAATACTGACTTCAACCAAACTTTCAATGATTAATGGTAGAAAGCTAATAATTATGGGTATAATCAAGCTCTTATGGCTCAGAACACAAAGGTACCCATGATGGTAAAACTAGAAGAGCCTCAACAATTTCAAAGCCTTGATCAAGTACCAAGCTAGTTGGGTGCTGCACTGGTGAACTATGAACAAGAAGAGTGTTATGCACTCAATTAGTAGGCTAGTTTTATCTAGGCATACATTCTAATGGAAACAAATACAAGGTTCAAAAGAAGGAACCTGGATGGTAATCATGAAGAAGTCAAGGAGAATCCTACCATTACTCCTTCAATATCAAAGCCAAATTAACTTATTTTTTTTCCAAAGTTTCCAATAGCTTTAAGGAATAAAAATTAAGGGAATGTTCTTATCCCTCAAAACCCACAAACTCAAGGCATAGTTATGGATCCCAAATCACAACCAAAGGTTGGTGGTGTAACCATCAACATTCTAGAACAAATGAAAAGGTCTAGTGTGAGTGTGCCAATATGGGATGTGTTCTCATGCCTGGTGAGATAGACATCCTCCAAGAAGGGTTATCAAGAATCAATATTTTTGAGAAACCACCAGTCAAAGAGAATGTGGTTCTCACCAATGTAACCAAAGGACCAAATGAAAGGCAACTAGGTAAGGTGGTCAAACCTCCTCCCTTCTACATTTAAGTAATCATTAGTGACTCTTTAATGCAAAATTTATTGGTAGATAGTGAAGCTATCACCTCAATAATGTCAAAGTCTATAGTTGATCAGCTTGGTCTAAAATATGAGACCCATTCTAAAGGAGTGTTGCATCTTGATGGTTCTTCCACCAAGCCATCTAGTATCATCAAAGACCTCAACTTGGCCCTTTATGCCTATCCTAGTGTCTCAGTGGTTCAAGATGTATTGATCTTTGATGTGCTTCCTCATTTTACACTATGCTTATCCAAAGAATTCACATCAAAGAGTGGAGGTTATCTAGCAACAAACTAGTTATACATGGCATTCAGAACAAGATATGGAACCAAAGTGTCCATCAAGGCTGAACCCATTACACAATTCCATATAGAACCTTATGGGCCAAATAGCATAAACCTTAATTACACCATCCTTGATGAGAATGAATTCACAGCTGGTCAAGAAGTAAACACTCATCCTGAGGAGATACTAGATATGTTTCTGGATGAATTATAGAATGGCAATTAGTTAGTTGATCCCTTAGAAGGTGTTGAAGAAAGGGACATGGGTGTCTACTACTTACACATCCCTCATTAGACATCAATAAGATCCTAATGGACCATGGAAATTTTTATTTAATGATTCAAAGAGTAAACATGGAGTGGGTGAAGGTGCAATGTTAATGTCCCCCTCTAATGATAAATATTTCTCTTATTACAAGTTCTAATTTAGTTGCTCTTGTAATGCAATAGAGTATGAGGGCCTTATCCATGGCCTTCAATGGGATAATAAGAGAGCGATCAAATAATTACAAGTCTATGGGGATAGTGAGATGATAGTTCACTAGGTTAGATGCTAGAATATCACCAAGAATTCCTTGATGAAGTCCTACAAACATAGAGTGTGGAACCTAACTAAGGATTTTGAGGCCTTTAACATCTGAGTAGTACCAAAGAACCATAATTGACATTATGATAGGTTGGAAGCTATGGGATTTCAATTTGACATCCCAAAAGAGATGAAAATGACCAAAGTGCAACCATATGTCAAAGTGGTGGTAAACCATCAGTGCTAGACAATGAAGCTCATTAGTAGTCCTTTGAGAATGGCAAGCAAATTGCCTATTTATTGTAACAAGAAGTAGAGTTATGCTTAATGATCTAGGAAATATTTAAACATTAGTATGAGGATCAAATAGTTTAATTGAGATCCAATAATCTTCCTAAAGGGCTAGTCACCCTTGACGGTATTTTCCATGAGGGAGACCATATGAGAAAAGACAAGGAAGTAATGTCAACAAGTGGAGATAACTATGAAAGGGTCCTTATCTTCAAGGATAAACTCCTTAAGCTTGGGAAGATAATCACTAAATCTAAGAGGCATACTTTCATAGAATTTTGTAAAGAATATGTAGACATCTTTTCTTAAGAATATAGTGACCTGAGAGGCTTTGATCCCAATTTATCCCAACACACTATATAAGTATAGGCTAATGTTGAGCCTATCAAGAAAAAATAGATGCCTATGAACCTTAAAATTTGAGAGATTATGAGGAGATAATTTACCAAATTAATTGAATCCAAGATCATCCTTCCCATTAAGCATTCCTCATGGGTAGCCAATTTGGTACCCATGAGGAAGAAGGGTGGGTAAATTAGATTGTGTATTGACTTTAAGGATTTAAATAGGGTCTCTTTGAAATATCACTACCCCTTACCATCTATGGAACAACTATTTTAGATTGTTGCTGGTTTAGAATACTTCTCTTTTAGATGGGTGATCATGATATAACCAAGTGCTGGTAAGAGAAGAAGATCAATATAAGACTACCTTCACCACCAAGTGGGTCACATATCCTTACTAGAAGATGCCTTTTGGGTTTTCAAATGTATGGGAAACTTTATAAATATACATGGACATGGATTTATAAGGGTTGTTGAATCAAATGGTACTAGTCTACTTGGATGACATCACAGTTTTCTCCAAGAAGGCTAGTGAGCACATCAATAACCTAAGGTTGATCTTACAAATATTTAGATAGAATGGGATCTATTTAAATCCCAAAAAATGTGTGTTTATTGTTCATAAAGGAAAATTTTTGGGTCACATTATTTGAAAGGAAGGGTTATCCATTGACACTAATAGAATAAGTGCCATCTTGGCCTTATCTTTACCCAAACATAAGAAAGAAATCCAAAGCTTCCTTGGGAAGATAAACTTTATGAGAAGGTTTATACCTAGTTTTTTAAACCTAGTCAAACCCATCACTACCATGCTGAAGAAGAGCCAAGTGTTTGATTAGTCAAATAAAGGTAAGGAAATATTTGAGGCCATCGAATAAGACATTTCCAAAGCACTCTCACTAATAAATATTGAATTCTCAAAGGATTTTACATGATACACCTTTGCCAATATTGACAATATATCAGTTATGTTGATGTAGAAGAATGGTGAAGGACTTGAGCAACCAATTACCTTTTTAGTCAAGGGTTAGAGTGATATGAGGTAAAGTATACTTTCATAGAGAAAAAGATTCTTGAAACTCTAAGGATCATAAAAAAGTTCAGACCAATTCTCTCCAATAGTAAGGTTCATATTATGGTGTCTCATCTTGGAGTTAGGGACTTCCCTTAAAACAAAGACTTGAATGAGAATAGAGCAGGCTAGATTACTAAGGTCATGGAGTATGATGTGGAGATCAAAGTCACCAAGATGGTAAGATACAAAGGCTTATTTGAATATATGGTAGATGATCTTCAAGAAGATAAAGAAGTTATTTTGGTGACATAATATAACTCATAAGTAGATATACCTCCACTTCATAATAGCTGGATGCAAGGCATGACACATTTATTAATGGTAGGAGATGCCCTCAAGGTTTGGACAAAGCAAAAAGAAGGTATTTTAGAATTCATTTCATAAATTATGCATTAGTTAATGGGGGTTTTTTAGAATGGATCTAAATGGAGTACTCTTTAGGTATATATATGAAAATCAAGTGACAAAGATATTGGAGCAATTTCATGAGGCCATTTTTCTCCAAGAATAATAGCAGAAAAGGTAATGAGAGCTAGTTATTAATGGCCAAACCTCTTTAAGAATGCCTATGCATGGGTTATGAAATGTCATAAATGTGCTCTATTTGTAGGAAAATAAATATTAGTAGCTTTTCTACTCAACCCAATTCAGGTGGAGCAGCCCTTCATGCAATGGGGGTTAGACTTTATAGAGATGATAAATCCACCTTCAAGTGTAGGGAATAAATTGTTTCTCACTGAATCTAACTAATTCACCAGGTGGGTGTAAGATATTTCCTCAAAATAAGCTAATGAAATAATAGTACTAGACTTCTATGATATCATAGTAACTAGGTTTGGTGTCCTAGCTACTATAATTTTAGATAATGTATTAGCATTTATTAGTATAAAGACAAGTGAATGGGAATTCAAGATGGGAATATACCTCATCACATCCTTCAATTAATACCCCAAAGCTAATGGATTGGAAGAGTCTAAAAACAATAACTTGATTAGGATTATTAAGAGGACCATGGAGAAAAATCAAAGAACATGGCATACAAAACTAAAGACAACCCTATGGGCTGACAGAGTGACTCCCAAAGCTACTACTAGCAATTATCCATATATACTTATATATGGAAGGAAATCCAAATTTTCTATTTCTCTTAAAATTTCTATCTTGGAGTTATCCCATTGGCTTGAGTTGATGGAAAGTAAGCCTATGAACGTGAGGATGATAGAGCTCATAGAGCTTGAGGAAACCAGGGACCTTATAATGAAAAGATTAGAGTCACATTAAGCTCAGGTCAAGAAAGACTTTGACAAGAGATATAAAATAAGGGACTTCAAGGTCCTTAAATGAGATTCAAATAAGGCCAAACTAGATAACCATAATAATTTTGGTAGCTTTTGGAGTGGTCCTTATTTGATCCATGGATGCAAACAACATAATAATTTTGATCTTGCCTAACTAGATGGATAGGTATTACCCATCCCAATCAAAGGAATAATTTTAAAGCCTTGTTATTAGAATAATTTGTAGCTATTGTATGATTTTATAACATATTATATTAGTTTTTCATGCTTCCCTTTAAGTTCTTTGAGCACATTTATTTTAGATGTGTGTTTCCATTTCAATAAGTACCTTGGGCACAATTTTTTTTTTGTTTCCTTTTGCCCCTTTTGCTTCAAAAGGAGTTCCAAAAAAGGGACAACCTTAGGTCAGTTTATATTATATAGGATGGAAAATATATGAATCTTAATACCTAATGGATCAGTTTAAGGCCACTAGTCTATTGCATAACATGCATGTAATCCCAAGATGTCACCAAAAATGTTGGCTAAATTTGGCCCACATAAGAATCTTTTGCCTAGAAATGGTTTGAATAGATGAGCAAATTTTTGTATGGAATGAGTGGACCAGAGACTTGGAAAGAGGTCTAGGATTGCAAAGCAAAAAATAAAACTAGCAAGTTCCCATAGTGTTTCAAGCATTCAGGGACATGAATTAGGTTTCACAAAGTCTTAGAAGTTCATTAGGGCCTTCTAAAAAGAAAATCCAAAACGTCACAAGTATGTCATGCAAGGAAAAACATGCTATTATAGTTTCAAATTTGATAAAGACACTTAAGAAATTGGTCAAGGACAAAAGACCACATGGACATGATGTTTTTCATATTAGGAACATCTTCTACAAATTTTATGTCTTAATGAGTTGTCTATCTCAAGGTATAAGAATTAAAAGTTGAATAAGAAGAGTGGGACTTACATGTGGATGTCAAATTTAATCTTCATGAAATAAACATTTGGATTTAAATTTTTTAAGGATGAACACATGGATGACAAGTGTCAAGATCATGAGAGCTTAAGTCAAGATCTAATGACACACAGTGACTAACAAAGCCAATGGGACCAAACATATCAATGGTATGCAATCAATCATGTAGAGGTAGATTAATGATAGGCAAAGGTCAAAAAGTCAAAAAATATTGAAGATGCATACAGTGAGGAAAAGTGTCTAAATCATGGAAAATCAGAGTATATCTAATGGTGAGTAGTAAATGATAGTATTAGTGGGTCCATAAGATCCAATGAAGCACATTAGATCATGTAGATTCAAGATCAATGGTGAGTGAGAAGTTAATGAGTTAGATAATCCTTGAAATTAATATGGAGATGATAGATGGCACAAGTTGGGAAGCCTAGATCAAGATCAAAAATTGACATTAAAAATTAAAGCTAGGGGGATTCAAATGGAGAATGAATTTGACTCAAGTCAAACTAAGGCAAATATTTCAAAGGACACCATTGAAGATTAGTTGAGACCTCTGTTGGAGTATCTAGAGAATGTAGACTCAATTTTCTTGTGTTTTCAATGTTGTCTATTATAAGTCATTGGATTCCACAAATTTGGAGGAAGAGTAGGTCTGTTTAGAACTAATATAGTTCAAAAATGAAGCTATGTAGTCGATAAGCTATTCATTGACATATTGACTATAGGAAAACCAATAATTGGATTGGTTTTCAATCTATAGTAAAGACTTATGCTCAGGGTTAGAGTATAGGTAGATGTAAAGGAGTGTCTTGTCTATCGATATGGTCATATCTTTGACAAATGGGTACTTATAGCCACTGAAAGTAGACATGGTATGGATCCATTTGCATTCAAGGTATAATGGCTTTTTCCTCATAATGAAAGCAAGTGGAGATGTCATATAAGATCAAAGAAGAGGGATTCAAGGATTGGATATTATAGTGGAGCATTCATTGAAAGGTGGAAAATCAATTAATGATCTTGGATGGTGTGATCCCCCTTTCTCTCCCCTTTCTCCTGTATATCTTATTTTTTTCCTTTTTGTAATCTATCACTTTTTATAGAAACTCTCTCTCATTTTTTGGAAGAGTAGAGACTCTCATTTGATAAGGTTAGACCCTGTCAAAATTTATATGAAAGACCTCTTGAAATAATAAAGACTTTCTTTACCTATATCTCCCCTCTGAATTATGTGTAGAAAAGCTTATGCATGATGGCATTGTGAAGGAAAATCTTCCATGCCTATTGTCCTTATTTATTAATCATTTCTAGGTATCTTCAAGTTATTTGTATGTCTAAGTTAGTTTTCTTTCTATCATTGGTGTAAGTTCTTAGTGATTCGTAGAACTCCTTTGTACCTTCGTTCATTTCTTCCTAAATCTAATTTATGAAACACTTATGCAACTATATAGTTTTGTGATATTGTGTGAGTTAGCATTGTCTTATGATTCCTCAGTGTTTACTTCATTCTTATGTGAGTTATCATTTAAATTTGGTGCATCACCATTTTAGCTTTCTTAGGACCCCTTTTCCCCTTTTCTAACCCTTTTCCCTGCAAACATTAGTATAGGTGATCCATCAAGAGGAATTGACCTTCTCTAGAGGTTCAACCCCACTATAGGTGACCCAAAGCCTAGGGTTTTTCCCATAGTGTATCTCACTTGGAGATATCCTAGAGAACCCTTTAAAAGTGTGAAAATTTATTCTACAACATTACCAACTCAAAAAATTAGCTAGATACGACACTGTAGAGCACATCAAATTACATTGGGTGAGGGGATATTTCATTTGGAATGGTCATTCTCCAAATTAGATCTCAAATTTTACATAATTTAAAATTGAAAATGATTTAATTTTTTTATTAAATTGTTGTCTAATATACCTCTTCTATACAAAATTAAAACACGCATATCTCAAGGCCTAGTTGTCCAAATTTGAAGCTACAAGTTATATTATGATCTACATAATGAACTCTTCCATATTATAACAAATTTAAATTTTTTAAAACTTTTCCAAAAATCACTTAATTTTTTGCTACACACATAATATACCATATTATAAATACTACCAAAAATAATGTTATAAATTATTGTACACAACACTTTCAAAACAATATCAAGTAAATTATATCAAACACATTATCAGTTTTACTTTTGTAAGGAGATGAAAAATAGGCACTGTATCACATCCTTTAAAAATGGGGGGAATATTAATAGGGTCACATTTATAAATAAATTCTACATAATTGACTATAGTTTGCACATTCTCCAGATGCAGTGGGGGCATGCTTTAGAAGCATGGTCTTCACACTTATTTGTTATTCAGTACCTCTAGATTATATTGGGGACATGTTTTAGAAACATTTACCCCACATAAATAATTATTATAGTTCTAAAATTTATCCATACATATTGGGGGAATGTTTTGGAAGCATGTTCTCCCCAGTTACACCTTTTATGAATTGACAAAAATATTTAGTATATGGTTCAGATTCATAGTTGTGGGAAAATCTATACTTTGGTACCATTTATTATACACAATTTCAGCATGAGACATATCCAAGGTGCATATGATATTCAATGAGTTCCTAATATTTTAAAATCTAAGTCATCTTTAGATTATAAGAGTCTTTTATGGACTATTACCAGATCATAAATTTTTATGTACTGATACCCCAATCAAACTTTTATGGATTGTATTGAGCCTTACCTATCTATAATAGCTAGATATTCTTTTTGATGGGATTGAAGGGTTTAAATAATATAGTCACACCAAGTTTTTAGGTGAAATTTATTACTTCACTCACCCTATAGTGAGCTATACATATACATATATTTTGTACTCAAGTTGTGTTGGATGGGAAATGAGACTCTCGATGGCCACAGCACCACTTTTCTTATTAAAGGTTAGGGGCATGATCACATACCAACTCTTTCTACTATAGGTATAACACCACCATGATGAAACACACTTGAACACTTGTAGTCTCACTTATATTCCTAGTTAGAATATGGATGAGGTTGCAATCCCACTGTTGCCTTCTCCAATTTTGAGAACTTTAGAACCATTTATTATAAAACACATACATAGGTGTATTCTATCAATGCTATTTATTTAAACTACTTCTTATTATTTATTAAATACAAATTATATATTTTTATTTACTTTATAATGTACTCTTGGTTTCAATTAATGTTCAAATGAAAGATTGACAAAAACTCAAATGAAGACAAGATGTGTTTTCCACACCATAGTATGCATTTTATTTTCCTTTGAACTAATAACTATAGTTTTTATTACATTACTATATTAAAATGGGGAAAATTTAGACACCCATTGTGTTAAAATTACACATATTTTTATTCTCCTTATATGCATATACCTTTTCATTGATAATTATACATCTAGTGATGCAATCTCTCATGGACCTCTTTAATTCTTTCTTATTTCACTTGATTTACTAGCCCCTTGGGCCTATATGTTATTTTTAAAATATTCTTCCATGTATACTAGGTATTCATACCTAGTGTTCCTATTCTATGTATGTTTTTATCCCCTATATACTTGCATCTATCCCAGACACTAGCATCAATGCTAGTGTCCAACCTTGATGCAACTATCTAGGCTTATCTTTTTATCCTTTTTTGTATATTTCAATTTGTGAGAATTTTTTTAACCATATTTTCCCACCCTATGGTTGTATTTTTTGTATGTCACTAGTTTATAATTCAAAATTGAAATGTTCTTATATATATAAAGGTTAAATTCTAATTAATATCGTCTAATGATTTTGATAAGGCAACTCTCTAATTAGAAAGTATTGTTTATGCAAGCTATCAAATTGCACTATGACACTGAATTAAATATTTAAATAATTTGAAAGGTCATACATACTATTACATCAATTTTACCAAGGTTTACTAGGAGAAAGATCATATAGTCACACTATTACAATTCCACACACATTTGTAGGAGGGAGAACTACATGCGAGTTTGAGGCCCTCTTTGGATTATTGGCTATGTAGGCAATACTTATAAATAAAATAGGTTTGCTATGGCTAGCCTAACTCATGTTACTAACCACTTTTTATAGGGTTTAATAAGTACAATTAAAAGGAACTACGGTTTCTTATTATCTGGATTAGGTACATACTAAGACACATATAGTAATATAAGAAATTATACAGGTTATAACATAGGCTTGATGTAAATTTAGAACCATTCTTATACATATATTTGATTGGAGACCTACATCAAAATTAGACACTAGCATTGGTGTTATTATCCTTGGTCAACACAACTGTCTAGTAGACAAAAATAATTAGAATATAGAGAAAACAAAGTAAAGAAATTTAGGAGAGCCCTATGAGGATTCCTAATCACAACCACATTTCAAAATATAACAAAAAGAAAGATATGATCTCTTTATCCCTTGGTTAATTAATACTTTATGTATTTATTTCACATCATTAAATGAGATATATTATTAAAATATTATATTACATTGCTAAAATTGAACATTACTTGATTGCATTCAAACATCTTTATTTCTTGTATGTTTCTCTTATGAATCTAAATGCATTAAAACATGGATATAATAAATATTATGTCAATATGAGATAGATATTACTAGAATGTGATGGTGTATTTATATTAAATAACAATAGGACTATTACTTGATGTAGGAGTATCAATAATCAGATGTAAGTTTATACATAGTATTCAATAAGAGTCAAATAAACCATCTTATGAAGGCAAGAAGTTATATAATGTTTATTTTTAAATTGTAAGGGTCCTTCTGAGTCTTAGGTAGTATTTGGTATCTTTTTTAACCCTTAAGAGAACTAAAATGTTATTTAAATACTCAAGGAATTAATCCTTAGAGCCAAATAACACTTTCTCACCAAAACCTCATTTAAATATTTAAATGATGTAATAAAGCCTACAAGCCCTCGTGGATAATTGTAAAGGGTATAAAACCTTAGGAAAGGATCATAGAAGTTTTTAAATATGTTATATAAATTATTTTATCCAATTTAATAATAAAAAAATCTCATCAAATATCTAAAAGGATGAATCTACATTGAAGGAAGGCAAAGTGAGCAAATACTATGTTGGGGATAAGTAGTTGAAAAAAATTCAATATTATTCTCAATCCAAAATATATGATTAGAATTAGATAAAAAATAGGGATTTATAATCTATACAATAAATTATAATAAATAAATTCAAACATGAAAATAATAAGATATGATGAGAAGATTGGTAAGGAAAGAGAGAGATGGGTCTAAGTGAAGGTCTATCAAAACAAAAGGTCTATAACAGTCTATCTTGTAAATTGAGGTTTTGATAAATAAAAGGAAGTGTTTAACTTTGTAATAATTGTATATTTTAAATCTTTAAATACTTATCAATTTTTTTAATCTATATTTAAAGTGATTATAGGTCTTAGAGTCATCACAAAGTATGACTGTGTATAAGAAAATAAAATTTTCAATGTGATAGAGATATGATATAACAAGAGTTGAACGAGTTCTCAAGTGTATGATAGGTAAATATACATTCAAATAAAAAATTTAATTTTATAATACTTTTTAGTGTGTTGATACTGATTTTTTAGTGTAAAAATGATAAATTAATCCAATTATCCCATTTTGGGTTCAATAATAGGGTTATTATTTATAATAGTAATGGGAATTATCATTGATAAATGTATTTTATCAAGTGTGGTGAGGTTTGATAAATTTTAAAAGATGAATATAAGTGTTTATGATGTGTTACATTTTAAATAAGTATTTAAAACCCTTTATAACTCATGAAATCCATTTTGGAAGGCTCTCAGGTTTACTTAGAACCAACTGGGCAATAAGTAGTAAAAATGTCATAACATGAAAACTATTCCACCAAAAGGTCTAAAACTAGGTGTGTAGATACTATATTATTTTATTTATGCATTAAAATTTTTTATCTTAATTAATACATTTATACACATAATTTATTAATGACCATGTTTCTGGATTGAGTTAAGGAGACATGGTTTTAAGAAACATAAAAAAACATAACTTTGTCAATACCCCTCCAAATGCTATGAAATTTTATGTGAAGATGTAGGGGGGTGATTTAATAATTTTTATAATTATTTAAATTATTAGATAATTTTAAAAAACCAAATAAATAGGACTATGTTAGGAAGCCAATACCATGTCTGTAAATGGGTATGAAAGAGTAAGGGTTAAGAGTGTAAAGAAGGTCTGAAACTATAGATGAATGTTTTAATGTGTTTGAAACTTGATAAGGTATGAAATATTTTGTATTAAATGTTTAAAATATGCAAAAAAATCCATTTAAATCTATAATACAATCTTGGTTATCAGACTATAATCCTAGATACAAAGGCCAAATGGAAAAATTCATGTTTGTTGTGGAAAGGATCAGATTTTGTGTAAAATATAAAGAGACTAAAAATATCTAAGGGAAGAATAAAATGAGTCTATGAGAACTTGAATTATCTCATTGGTATTATAAGACCAATACAATAAGTATAAAATTGGTGTGAAAAGGTTTTAAGGACTAACCTATTTGACAAGAATAGTTGCAGACCTATTGTATAAAGAGGATTAATCAGCATTTTAAGAAACCAAAACAAGGTTTAGTGAATCAAGTTTAGACAGACAAAGAAGAGTAAAAAAATGTTTTTTTAAATTTTAATAAGTTAAAAGTTTGATAATTTAAATGATAAGCTTAAGATAAGCATTATGGTAATTCAACTAATTGTGTAGGCCATTGCTACCATTACCCCTAAAACCTAATAAAAAAAAGTTTGTTCATTGACATTCAACATTCATACGTATAAAAATTATTACATATATATATACTATCCAACTAAAAAATAATATATTCATCATAAAATAAATAAAATATGGTATTTTTAGGTGTGTTACATTTTAGTGTTAAAGGCCATGTTGCAACACTAAAAAATATATGCAAATTATTTTGATTGGTTGATTTTTCTTCTAGGAAAACTTAAATTATTATTTTTTTGTATAATCCCTAATAGGAAAATTTCTTTCATGATATACTTATGATACCAAGGTGTTATATGCAAAACATTATTTCAGACCTCTTTACTTAGAGAGTATCACATGCTTTCTTTTACATCCTTATGCACCTTGATATAGTTTTGGTTATTAGTGGGTTGCATACCCAATAATTCTCCTATAAAAGAGTTAGTATTATTACTTTATTATCTCCTATTAATTTACATAATTTTGTGATGGGATGAATTTACTCTAATCTAGAGAGTCTTAATGGACTATTGTGCTGATGAATTTCCTTATGATATACATTGAAATAATTAGACATCAAGAGGGACTTATTATTGATTTATGAACATATTGGTTATAATCATTGATTAACTTGTTACAAGATGTTTATTGCATTCATGACCATAGATGCACATAATACTTTTCATTGGTTTTTTGTATTGGAACTTTGTGTGTGTGTGTGTGTGTGCGTGTGTGTGTGTGTGTGTGTGTGTGTGTGTGTGTGTTTATGTGTTTATTATGACATCATTAAAACATAATAAATCTATTAAGGACTAAGAAATAATAATGAATGGGCATGAGCATAGGAAAATGTGATACTATTAGTTTATGTGATTATATTATTCATACCTATATGAATATAATAAATATTATTGATGAACATGGGTTATATTAATATGTTATCAAACCTAATATAGAATAACCATTAGATATATTGAGTTGGCTCTATATGATCCATGCAGGACTACCATAGTAGTTACACGATCATATCAACATGCCTTATTGGTCTTTACTCTAAATACATGTATGGTTTATAACATTAGGTGTATTACTATGATTCTTGAAATAAATGAATGGACCATGGTTCCACCTTTCTTATACATTCTTAAAAACTCAATATGTTTATTATTGAGATTGCAATACTAAAGTCTTTTATAGTATATGGCACTATGATATGATTTATGTTACCTAATTCCACATGATACTTACTCTAGAATATTAGTAACCTACTAAAATCCATATAAAATATCTCCAATAATATGGGTATCCTACTTAGGAGACAATAATATGTCTTCTCTATGGGATGGGAACCCTACAATGAGATATAATTCCTATCATATGAAAACTTTCAATAAGAATATGGGTATATTACTTGGATAAAGGGGATATTTATTGAATAATAGAAAATAAAGCTATTAATAGGATATATGTCATCTCAATCACATGACATGGTAGGACTCATGGGTTGGTAAATTTTTATTATATGCACTAATTTTATTATTAAATTTTACATTACATGAACATGTTAACATGTGAAATGAATATGCAAGTGACTAGAGTTTTAAAAAAAAATGATAAGGGCAAATTTATTATGTAAATTTTAATATTGCATATTAATTATTGATTGTTAAAATAGACATTGATAAATACTTGATTAGATATGTATATTATGGTATAATATTATACCAATCACTAATCATGTATATAAATATGTCTTATATTCACATAGTGAGTATTATCATGGGTTGGATGGGAATTTGTTGTTTGTATGTGAAAAAATATGCATAGACATTATTCTTGCATATATGATGGGTTTCACAGAAATCACATGAGAAATGATGTTGATCTCCTACGTCTAGCACATATGGTGTTACTTATGTTCATATATGATCTATTAATGGTGTGTCATGATGACTTGACTCTTCATATATTATTATTTTTATAACTATGGTTGAAATTGATATACCTCTTTATTGACATTTAATTCCTATGATGTGATGTTTATGTTATTTTTTCACACCTATCAGTGGTTGAGGTGTTATCTTACTATCCTATAAGGATTTTATATGGTTTATGATTCCTTAAGGGCATACCTTCTTGAGTATAGGTTATAAAACGACTTATCATATGAGTTTATATGCTAATTGACTTAATCTATGAATTGAATCTTAATAAACAAGTGTAATTCTTATAATAAATTTTAACTCATAAGTTACCTTACATTCTAAATTCCAAAAAATAACATATCCTTATTAACAAAAAATTATGTGTGTCATAATGGAAATCATTGATTTGATTAGAAAAATATGCTATCATTTAATGTAAAATTGAGTGAAAATAATAGGAGAAGGGGAAAATGTACCAAATTTTTTATTAATAGATAATTTAGAAAGATATATTCTTTCTCAAATTGGAAAATTTGTCTCCACTATATGAATTGAAATGACAAGAAGTATGAAAAAAAAATTATTCCTTAGAGGCATGGATAACAAGGGTGTAAAATTTTAACCTTAAAATCATGTTGTGATTTTTATTACATAGAGTAATATTATCTTATAATGGGAGAGGGATGTAATGTCCCCTATTTTGTAATGGCCTTCTTAAGAAAATTGACTTACTCTTTGTTTATGATTTTTTTTTTTTTGGATGAAATGAGAATATGAGAAAACTTTAACCCTATGATGACTAGATAATATGGCCTTAATATTATAGTTTTTAATGTCAATTACTTGGATATATGCCCTTGTCTATTAACTTGGCTTATGGCATGCTTATTGGAATATCATGTTACTGAAACACTAGTTACACGATTCTTGTCTTAATGGCATAGTTGCATGAAATTGAGTATAACTATTATTAGTGTCTGAACGTGTCAATAGACTCATTTAAAATATGAGTTCATTAATTACAATCAAAATATATTATTTATCCAATATAAAATTTACACATGGATTCATAGCTTAGATTTTTACTAAAATGTATAAATAGGTTTTTTAACCAAGAAAAAGAGTATTTTCATATTTTTATAATATAAGTTGAGAATACAATGATAAAGTAAAATATACAAGTGAATAAATATGATATGGTGTGATAGTTGGGTTAAAAAACCTATATGTAAATATTTTATCCTCAAATAAATAGATAAGAATTAAAATCAATAACAGTTTAACAAGGCTTATAATTGTTAGAGGTCAACCAAAGGAAATTATTATGGTATCTAAATAGAGTGAGATGTTTTATCAATTGATTTCTCCCTATCACATTAAATTTTAATGAAAAATATTTACTTAACATTTCCCTTCAAATTATTCAAATTCCTTTTCATAGAAGAGATAGGAACTTAAGTGAGAGAGAAGTGTCCATTGTTTCATCAACATGGATGAACATCTCTTCACATTGTTGAAGTATGTTATCTTCAGATCTGGCTAAGGTATATTCTTGGCCTACATGAGGAAGATGAGGGATGTTAATTTTTAATAATAATTTAATTAGGATATTATAATTGCATGGAAAAGTTATCATTATTTATAAAAAGGGTATTTGAGATGGGAAAGTAATACAATAAGATCCCATTCATCATAACCCATGAGAGGATTCTTAAATATAGGTGGATAGTGTTATAATATCTCTTGGGAAGGAGGGTTGGGGGTAAAATTAAAATTATGTTGATAATTTATGGTTATCTTAGATTGGTTTCAACTCATTTGAGATGATGTGTTGGTTTGCTAAGGTATTTCTTGTGGTTGACTAGAAGAAATATTGTTTGAAGTTTTAGGGATGTTTTCATGTGGTATGGAAGTTGGACAAAGAATAGAAGTTATATCAATGATATGATAGGTATGGTCAATTTGTGTTTTTTAAAGTGATGCTTATATTGGTATTTGTTCCTTTTCCCCCAATTTCATGAGATGGGATGGGGAAGTGTCTTGAGTGATGCATAATGTTGGAGAGGTATGATGTGTAGGTGTTGGGTTTGAATCAATATATGAAAATACACTTCTCATGTTGGTCATATTAACCAAATTTTAATCATTGGTTTTAAGGTATATAAGACTTTAAATGTTGTTAGTAGTAGGAGTATGTTGGTAAATGTTGTCTTGGTGGCTAGGAAAGGGATCCCTATAGATAGCTAAATGAGCATTAGCCTAGTTTAAAGCTTAATTTTTATTTTGAGTCTCATCAACTTTAAGTGATATGTCATAATCTTGTTGATGTTTTTGGATAAGGTATTCATGATCAAATTTAATACCAAGAATAAAATCCATAGAAAATTTTGTTAATTGTCTACAAGTCTCATAAGAATAGCCCCAATTTGCATGAAACCAACAAACTTTATTTGGATCATACCATGATTTCATAGTATGAGTGGGGTCAAGATATTTTGGTAGAGATCTTGGAAGAAATTTTTGAATTTCTCGTAGGGACAATTGTTTTTTCACATTATTATGGTTGTGTTGAGAAAATGTGGGAGTATGATTATAATTGTAATTAGAGTGAGGAACATACTCCATAGTGTTGTTTGGATCAATAACTTGGATGGTGTGTATGGTGTCATAAGTGTCTGTAACACAATAATTGGTTGAATGATGGTTTTTATTTTATATAAGCATGTGATTTCCCATTGTAGGTTGAGGTGGTTCAAATTGACACATGAATAAGTCTTGTCATTTGGCTTGGTCAAGAGCTTCTTACATTTTTTTGGAGAAATAATACTAATGCAATATTGTGATTTAGGGTGTAGAGAATTGGAAAATAAGTGGAAGAGGTGATCATAATCCATATTATACTCAAATTTGTTATAAAAAATTTCCCATAATTTAAAGAAGACTTCTGTTATTTTAGTTTTTAGTTGTTTGCAATTTATAAAATGAGCTAAACTATTTTTAGAAAGATCTCTAGTTTGGAATTATTGGACTAGTGAGTTAACCAAGTCTTATAGGCTTGTAATAGAGTGGGTTTTAAATTTATTATACCAATATAAATCATCTCCTAAAAGTGTTTTAGCTAAGATTTTAGTGGAAGAAAAATTATTAAGCTTAGTCCAATCTTTGTAAAGGTTGCTAAATCTCTTTAGATGTAAGGTAGGATTTGTAGATTCATTATTAGTGATGGTCGGGGTGTTACCTCCTATGTCAAAGTTAGAAAATTTAGGTATTAGAGGTTCTTTTGAAAATGTTCGGTGGTTTTGTTGATAAGTGGAGGTTGTGGTATGAGGTTACCATGGGAATCCCTAGGGGGTGGGGAGAGCATTAGGATTTTACACTCCCTATGGCAGATGATAAGGTTGGTTTTGCAGATGTATGAGGTGATTTTGCATTTGAATCATCTAATTTACATTATTAGTTTGAAAATTATGCATTTGGTTAAGTGTTTGAATAAAATTTGATTGGTTTGAGTAGAATGTTGGCTAGTAAATGTATCATGTGATGCATTAGTATTATGTGAGGTATTAGGAGCTTAATATGTACTGTGAGAGTGGGATGAGTTCATAACATGTGCTACACAAGTGGCATGAGTAGCATTAGTATAAAAATAATCACTATTATAAAATTAAGTAGTAGTAGCATAGTTATGGATGTGGGAATTTTAAAGAGCCACACTAGAAGTTAACCTACCATGCTGGTATAAATAATTAGTATGGAGATAGAATAAGACATAGAGGATGATTTCATGGTATGGGAAGGAGACATTATAGAGGGAAAATTTTGGGATGTAAATAAATGGCTTGCCCCAAATCCTTTAGAAAATCTATGGGAAGTTAATTGGTGTTCTCCTATATAAGGTCCCATCATGGGATTATAAATGGTTGTAGGATCTTTCCCTTTATGTTGAGTTTTTTTTTTTATTTTATGAAAAAGAGAATTTTAGTTTTGTATTCAAGATCACAATAATATTTTAAATAGAATAAGGGGTTGAGTGTTGAGGAAGAATGGGGAGGAGTCCCATAATTGGTAGTGACAATGAAAACATGGATATTTCTTTGATCCATAATGGGTGCCACAATATGTGTCTTAGGAATTATATTAGGATTGGTAAAACTCATCATGTTTATTTTATTAAATTATGTATTATCTTTAAATAATAAATTTATGATGGAGGGAAACTAAAAAATTGGTAAAAATGAAGGTCAACTGGTAGGATACTAGGTTGAACTAGTCAACACTATCTTGTAGAATAGTATATAGGATAGGATATAAAAGGCATAATCAAACTGGTCAACCATGTTCTGTAGATGGTGATACTAAGGGAGTCTAAAAGACACACCATCAGATAGATTAACTATGTTGAAGATAAATAGAACAAGTAGTCTATAAGAGTTTGGGTCGAATAGAGCAACAATGTTTTGTGGCAAAACATAAACTATAGGAGACATAATCTAGTAGATCAATTGTGTTCTAAAGGTAAAGATAGGTTTTAATAATTAGGATTATAGACTATCTAGTTTAATTTTGTATAATATTTAAAGTAAACACATAGGTAATTAAGTTGAACCAATTGATCCATTTGTAGAAAATATCACAAACCTTGTACCAACATTGACTGATAAGTTTTGCAATACAACATACAATTATAAGAGAGCAAGAAACAAAAATAAGATTGATAATCTATGTGGCCATTACTAAATGTTTTAAATTATAAATTTTATAAATAAATGTGATAGAGAGTTGGCTATAAAAAATAATTGGAAAGGCAATTTAAGTATGGTTTTAGGTAGTTAAGGCTAAAAGGGATCTATATTGGTGATGATATTAGCTGGTATTAGGGCCTACCCTTTCACTTCACAATCCCATGACAATAAGGGTGTTAGGTACTTTTCCAATATATAACATCAAACACATATTTATACTTTACCATAAAAATGAGTTAGTTTCCCCCTTGGTGATGAAATCCAAATAGGTAGACCTTAGTTAGAATTTGTTTAATGTTTTATGATATTATTTGGTTAGGAAGTGTGTGAAAAAATAAATATAGTGTGACTAAATAGATAAATTAAAACTTATTATTTAGTCTATGTGTGATACTCTAAGCAAGAAATAAATAAAATGAAAAGTGAACTAATTACTAATAAGATGAATTAATTCCTTTGCTTGAAGAGTACAAGGTCAGTTTAGATGACCAAGTGTGCAATAATATAGAACATAATAAAAAAGGGTCAATTTTTTCTAATGAAATAAGAGCTAGAAAAATACAGTCAAATGAGTAGATTGAGTCCCCTAGGTAAGAAATCAAGATGCTAAACTTTATCAATCTAGCTGACTTAGTTCATTATAGGCTTATAGTTTTATATATTAAAAATGTGAAAAATAGGACTGTAATGAAGAAAAGAAATGACTGAGATGGTGAGAATGAACCTGATGATTTTGAAGATGTTAAAAATATTGTTTTTATAATGTGTCATCCAGATTAATATTTTTAGCCTATTAATAGAGTCAACTAGGTCGAATAAGTTTGGAAAATTGTATGTAAAGTAGTAAACTGAGTCGAGCTAATCAATCTAATTACTTGTAGTTGAATATGACATGCACAAAGAAATACAGAGTTGATCAAAGTAACTGTGTATTAAACCTACACATATAGTGTTATACTAAGTCTCAATCCTAACTTGGAGAAGATAAATCACACTATCCCTTCCACTTATTGGTACATTAAGACAACTGGGGTCATGACCAATATGGATCCACTACACCTAGCTAAGTTGTCTCTTAACACATAATATCACTGTAGAGGGTTTTAAAGTCTCTAGTCAAGAAATACCACACAATAACCCTAGTTAGGTCTTATGTTTTCTTTTCAAGATAAATACAAAGTAAAGAAAATATAATCTAGTACTCACCAAAGCATGTGGCATAAAATGGGGATAATAAATAGAAAAGTAAACATGCAAAGAATAACTTTACTCAAGTCAATGTATAGGTAATACTAATGCATGGAGAGAGAAATATATTCATAAGCTAACAAATATAATTCTATCTAATTTAGAAGAGGATTAAGAGTTAGGAATACTTACCTTGAAGATGAACCCATTGAGCCTCAATATTTCCTTTAGATAATGGTGATTTACAAGAGGTTTTTTTGGTTCATAAGGATAAAAAATATAGGTCAACACTAGGCTACATGACTTATCCTATGCATCCAAAATACTTTCCCCACAAGACAAGATTCTTCTCTCATAGTGTGGTATGAAATCCTAAGCAATGGATCCTCAAGTAAAAAGATGGACAAGAAGATGAACAAATAAATTATTATCTTTATCTCTATAATAAAAATGGAAAAAGGGTGTGTTTATATAGCTAGATCTAACCCTAAACTCTTCTAAAGTTTTAGCCAATAGAGTGAGTCCAAACAACCCTATTCTTTAATAAATATATTAGTTAGGTACTATAATAGGTTATCTAGGGATAACCTAAGCTTGTAACATTCTTATATTTTAAGAAAAGGGCTGAATTAGGGTGAATTTGTTCAATAAATGACAAAAATGGGTTTTGGCTTAGGTAAGGGCTCTTTGAGGTGGTGAATTACTTGGAGGAGTGTGTAAGAGAGGTGTAAAAGCTTAGGAAAATGTATGGGATAAGTTTATGTTAGTTTCAAGTGGTGGTATATGGGACACCAATCTTATGAAGCATCAACAATCTATGCACCCATTTACCATTACACCATTTAAGGCATATACTCAAAGATATTGGGACTCAATGGGTTTGAGCAAGAGAGTAAGCATTAGTAATTGACAAATTTTAAAAATATTATGTGTATACATAATAAGGCCTCCATTTTTTATGTTAGTTAAGATAAATCTTTAGGGGGGCTTGTAACTTTTTTGGATCCTCAAATGGCTAAAGGAGTTATTTTGTTTAATAGCAATCATCATTTGGCAATTCTATGTGGATATTATCTAATATTTAATATTAGCTCTCATATAGGAAGAAAGGCCCTTTGGGACTAGTTAAATTTTTTTAGAAGCTCATGAAATAATCTTAAGAGGATGATAGTTGGAGACTTTAATACTCCCCTATTACCTCTTAAAAATAAAGGAGGAAGTCAAGATTATGCTGATAGTATGGAGAATCTAGTAAGTTTTTGTTTAGATAATGGTCTCCTTAATGTGGACCTAAGAGGAAAAAGATACTCTTGGACAAATATAATAATTGGTGATAACCTTATACAATTTATATTAGATAGGATCCTTTTTCTATTGACTACCTCTTCAAACATAATAGTTGGTTATCTTCCTTGCCAAGAATTGAATCTACTCATAACCCAATAGTGTTGAATTTATAAATGATATATAAGAAATACAAACACCTAATCTAGATTCAATAACATGTTACAACATCTAGGCTGGGAAGACAAAATAAGAGAGTGGTGGAATGTGGAAATTAAAGGGATGACTATGTTCAAAATCTCTCAAAAACTCAATAATTTCAAGATCAATATCAAGAAATGGAAAAAAATATTTTTGCAATATATTCAAACAAAAAAAAATCATATATGAGATGGAAGATTTATAAAATCATATAGTTATGAATGGCATGAATTAATAGTTATTAAATAAGGAAAATATGCTTCTTTTTCACTAACATTGTATAACAACCAAAGAGGAGATTTATTGGAGATAAAAATAAAGTGTTGCATGTGTAAAGGAGGGAGGCATAACTATGAATGTATTTCACATCTATAGCCTCAGACGTAGAAGCTGTAATAAAATTAGGGAGATTGCAATAGAGGATGGTAGTGTGAGTGATGATAGTATAGTTATCAAGGAGGAGGTGATCCATTATTATAGAAATATTCTCTATGAAACAATAAATTATAGCATGGAGGTGGAAAACATTATTTTAGATGTTATTATTTCAATCCTAAACCAAGAGGATAATAATAGGTTAGTGGATCCTATATCTCTAGAGTAATTTAAATTTGTTATTTTTTCCATGGAGCATGATAAAGCTCTTAGGGATGATGGATTTCCTACAATTTTTTTTCAAAATATTTGGGACATAATTAAGTTTGATGTGATTGTATTTATGGATGATTCTTCCAACTTATAATAAAATTCTTAGGGATCTTAATAATTGATTCATTTTTATTTTGTTGAAGAAACAAGGAGCTATATATTTTAAATATTTTAGACCAATAATCATGTGCAATATTATCTATAATATACTCACAAAAATAATTTCCCTCCACATGAAAACTCTACTTTCTTATATTATATATCAATAGCAAGGGGGAATTATCCATTGGAGGTAGATTCAAGATGGCATTATAACTATCCATGGAAGTATGGACTTTATATACATGAGTAAAAAAGAAGGTATACTACTAAATTTGGATATGAATAATTCATATGCCAATGTTTCTTGGATAGTATTTGATAAGATTATATTGAAATTTGGGTTTCACATCAAAAGGAGGAATTTGATTAAGACATGTATTTATACTCCCATGATCTCAATTTTGATCAGTGGATCTCTTGAAGTATTCTTTTCTAATGAAAGAGGGTTTTGGAAAGGAAATCCTTGTCTCTCTTTCTATTTATCTTTATGGAAAAAGCTATGGGAAAAAATTAATCTTTCACTATAATGAAATGAAAGATTAAGGGGATAAGTCGTGCTTTGTTGATGGAACTTATCTCTCACCAACAATGTTTTAATGGAATGTTTATTGTGGTAGAAGCCTCTATGAAAGAAACAAAGGAATTAATTTATTTTTAAATAATTATGAAGCTACCTCAAGTCATAAATTTAGTAGGGATAAAAGTTCCCTTTTCTTCATTAACACTCCTATGATCAGACAACATATAATAGATATAATCTTATGATGTCAAATTAAGGATCTTGCATCTACTTATCTAAGAATGTCACTCTCATGTGGAAAGATATATTTCACTATTTAGAATCCCCTTTTAGATAAGTTTTAGTGAAAAATGGCTAGATGGAAAGGTTGTATCCTTAGCCATGTACGTCATCTTAAATTGATTAAGATTACACTCCAGAGTCTTCTAGTATACCTAATGTGTATTTTTAATATGTTTAGGAATATTTCATATAATATAGATAAAATTCAAATAACATTAATGTGGATTTCTATTGAAGAAAATCATATATTTTATTATGTTGCATGGGATATATTTTTTCATATAGAAGGGTATGGATAAATTTGAATTCACAAAATAAAATTGATGAATAAATCCCATATTGCTAAAATAGGATGGAGATTTTGAAAAAAACTAACCAATGGATAAAAATTCTTAAGGATAAATACTTAGACCAAATATTGAGAGATTGTTTTCAGTTCAAAATCTAGAAATAGGATCTTATTTTTGTAATTTTTTGTCCAACAACATATATATTTTGTGGAAAGGAAGTATGTGTAATGTGGGATCTAGAGATCAAGATATATTTTTAGATAAGGCATGGATTATAAATTCTCCTTTGAGTTCTTCAACTCCTTGTGAATAAATTAATGACCCTATGAAAATAAATATGGGAGAACTATTGGTAGGTTAATATGAGGAAAATGTCTCAATTAGAGTTTGGAAAACTATCTCCTTAGATAACCCAAATCAATAAGATGGTAATATTTTATCCAATCTCAATTAACTTATAAAATGGTTTCATGTTAGTCAGTTTTTGATGCAAGAACATCACTACCTCCTATTAAATATTAGTGAATTTTTATGTTTGGAGTCATTAGGGAGTTTTCAAGATCATTTTAGGTTGTTAGGAATAATTTTGAGGTGATATGGAGTGGTTAAATTTGTATTAGGAACCTTTTTATATTTTCCTGTCAAAACTCATGATTTGAAAATTCAAATTTATTGTCAAGTTTTAGGGGCATCATTCATGTTCAATGAAGGTTAAAACATCATAATTTGTGTGGTTAGGTTACAATAAGTGGTAAAGAGTTTTCGATACCCATATGAATCACATAATGAGTCATCTTGATTAATAGGCTTGTAGTTAGGTAGTTTGCAATGTACTAGAAGTTAAAAGTTAGATAGTTATATGACAATAAAATAAAGTTTTAAATTCTTTTTGTAAGTAGTAAAGAGTGTGGTAAAGTGGGTATATTCAAAGTTGTAACTATAAATAACCCCAATAATATGAATATACATTACCTTATTTGGAAGATATTCTATTGGCAGACTTTGTAATCCCTTTGTATGTAATAACCATGAATGTGAAAATAGTGTATCTGAGGATAAATGTATAAGGACATGTTTGTTGACTTCTTGAGAACATTGGTGAGTGATTTAATTTAATGTTTAATTTTTTTACAATTTTTTTTATTTATTATTCATGTGTTTGTAAAATAAATCCAAGATAATCTCTATTTCCCCTGTGTTGCAATTTTTTGTGTGTTGAAAAATCAAGTGTAAGTCCTAGCAGGGCTGTGAGTGAATCAAGTTGAAATAATAGAATTGTATATTGAAAAATTATTATTTAAATTTAAATTAAGGATCTTGAACTAACTCAATAATTTTTAATAACTATATAAGTTTCATAAAACAATATACTTAGAATTGTAAATCATTGTGTATTCAGTCAATGTCAATAGAGAATCAAAGGTAAATTTTAAACAAATGCTTTGGGAATCATCATGGTGGAATAAATAGGTTTATTGGACTTTAAAAACCCTAATAAATTATGGTAAACAATTTAAAATCTTAAAATCATGATTGTGTCTTTATAATTTCACATAGTCCTATAGAACCTTAAGATTGTATATACAAATAGATAACTTTTTGGATCTAACACAGAGTTGAAGAATTAATTAAGTGAAAAAATGATTGGAAATGATTTATAAACATTTAATAGACCATAAAAACCAATACTTGTCATTTTAAATCTCATAACACGTTTGGAGAAGGATTTTGACCATTCTCAGGTTTGCAAAAGACTAAGAACCCCTTGGTTAGGGTTTTCACACCTAAAATGGATTTATAGAAACTATAACCATAAAAAAAGTCTCAAATTTGGTGTAAATAAGGGATATAGGGTATATAATTAAATTTTTAAGTTTTTAGAGAATTGTGTACATGTTTGTACTTCTAAAGGGCATTGTGTATTGCAATAGGGTTGACAGGCTTAATAGGCCTAAACAATAAGTAAAAAGAGACCAAAAGAGTGGTCTAAATAATGAAATAAAGAATAAATTTTTTTGAATAGATTTAGAATATAGGGTATAGATATCAGGTGGTAGTTTTACCTTATCCCTCCATACATTTTTTTATAAGGAAGAAATGACCGTACTAAATAGCTTGTGACTGAGATCAAGAAGTGAAATAAGTTATAAGAGGTATTGGAGGAGGTTTTAGAATGATTAGGTGTGTAAATAGAACTTGTTTGATCATGTTTAATATTAAAATAAGTATAATCAATCTTATGAACCCTATAACCTTTACATGAAGGTCTTAACTAATTAGCCATTGCCATGGAAGTGTATCTTGAATATGGCAAGATCTAGAAAGTTGAACTAACCCTCTTCATCATTTGGTATCAGAGATTGAAAATAATTTGGAAGTGGTGGATAAGGAATTATAAAGTATGTTACATATGTGTTTTGATTTTTAGTTTGTGTATTTAATCAAGTTCATTGAAAGAATGTTATAGGTTGCTAAAGAAGATTGCAAGTGATTGAAAGTTGGTTAGGTAGATGAAAGCCAAGAGAGGATTAAGAAGAGATAAGGATATAAAGAAGATAAAAAGGAGAGTGAAAAGTGATTTCTCAAATAATTTGATCCAATGAGAGATCTTGCATAAGGGATGGATCAAGGTGCAACAAACGTGCTTAAGAGAATACAAATGTGAAGAGAATGATGGTAGAACTTCCTAATGCCAAAAACTAGCTGAGAAAGAAGAGATAAATGTTGGAGAATTATCTATGATGTCATGGTGATGTCATGGAGGTGTTTTGGTGAGTGGATGGAGTGCCTTGATAGTCTAAGTAACAATGATAAAGTGTACAATGTGCTTGTCCTAGTATGTTTGAAGGAGGCTTGGTTCATATTCCATTTTGGCATGGTTAGAGATGTTCAAGGATGAGTATGGAGTCTTTATCATTTTAAAATGGTCATATAATAGGTTTTATATGCTTTTAGTACTTTTGTTCATGAGTGCATTTCATCTGTTCGATCATTGTTTTCATCTAGACATGTTAGGTCTAGTGGTAAAAAATATGAGTAGGAAATTTATTGACATCACCATTGCCACGTGTGGATGAGTCATGGGGAGTTGGTTATATGGTTATGATAAAATTTGTGCCTAGTTTATATGAATTAAATTTTAGGTCATGTAATGAAGTGAAACATAAGATATCCAGGTGCAAATTTGGGTTGCCAGGCAATTTGATAGTGTTTTCCCATATTTAGCCCAATTTGCTATGTGGTAAGAAAAGTTAAGTAGGCATTTTGATGTTGTTATATTTTACACATGTGAAGGTAAGAGGAGAAAATTATCATATGTGTGTAGTAAATAAAATGGATCTAAGTGTTTGATGCTTAAATTGATTAAAGATTGAGCTCCTTATAAAATTTGACAAAGCATGTTTATTCTAAGATGTTAGGATGCAATGAGATGGTGTTAAGTGTTTGTTGTTTAACATTGAGTAGAGATAAAGATTGATAGTATTCCAAATATAATTGGTGATCAAGTTTTCATAATAATCAAGATCAATGGTGTGCATTAAATTCAAAAGGTCAAAGTGATAGTTGTCTAGCATTGTTAAAGTAAGGACAATCTCAAAGAGATCGACGGAGCATGTGATCAAGATTGTAAGATTGCACAAGATGAGGTCAATTATTCAAATTTAAAATTTAGGAATTATAAAACTATGATTTAAAGTTAAAATAATATCAATAGTGAAAAATAAATCTAAGTAGAGAGGACATGAGATGATATCATAGTGTCCAAGGTTTAACTGTGACCATTTGTTTTTCAATATTTGAATTTAACAAAGAAAAACTAGTGCTCTGTATTTTGTCTATAACTTTTGATCCAGGAAAAATTTGCTCATATCATAAAAATAAAATTTGTATAGTAATCTAAGATTAATATTTAAATATATATTTAAATATTTTAAAGTGTGTATATTCAAAGTTATAAATGTTTAAAGTTGATTATGTGTTCATGTATGCTTTATAAGTGACCCAAGAAGGATAATTGAGCTTTTGTTGATGTTTCATGTAGAATTAACTATTGGAGATTGTTTTTAAATCATTTTGGATGATTTTTTTGGTCTTTATATGTTTTAATAATCAATATTGTGTATGAAAATTTCTTAATAATATGACTATGTGTTCGTTCATGGTGTTCCTATGTACAAGACTACTATGTGAGTAGATTGAGCATATGCAGTGGTGAGAACAGATGACTGTAATAATTTTAGGATGTAAAAGGGGACATAATGAGTGTACCAATGTATTTAAAAGTGATCCTATGTTCTTATTTTTAATGATGAAGTGCTAAATGGGTGAATATGTCTCCATGAGACCTATAAGAGCTACAAGGGCCTAATTGAAAGGTGTAGTTGCTAAAGGGTGACCCATAGATGCTATGGCCAACCTATGTGGATTATTTTGAGATATGTATTTGTGTGAAAGATTAATTAATGGTTAAGGCATGCCTAATGACCAAATAATGTGTTGATAATCATGAATTCTCTACATATAGTAAAACCAAAGATGATAGTTTCTAGACTAGTAAAAGGTATGCATGTGAGAGTTGTGGAGTGAAAGAGAGGGAGAGTGTCGAATAGTTGAGTTGATGTGTATAGGATATTTAGGTCTATGTTTATTACTTTTGGGTCATGTCTCTGATGTCATATTAGTGCTCTTATAGATTGAGGATGAGTGAAGAGGTCTAGGGTGACCCAAAAGGTGGATTTGGGCATATTGAGTGTGTAGAGTTAAAGAGAGCTGATATACTTTGTGTCTCCATCAGATTGATAGGAAATAAATGTTTTAGGAGATGTTATATTCATAGGATTTATTGTGGCTACTCAATATCTAGGGGGTTTCAGCCTCCTTGTAAGGTGAAACTTGTTAAAGGTCTAGTTGTTGTGGTAGCTCAACTAGATAGGTGTTGTAGCACCTTATGGGATTGTAATATCACTAAATAAGGGATTGTAATTCCTTGATAAACTATATATGGTCTAGTTAGTTCTTTTCATTATAGGAAAATAGCCTAATTATAAGTTTTAGGGGGTTTTCTCTCCCAAGAGGGTTTCTCACATATGTCATGTGTTATGTACTTGATCTTACATTGTCTCTCTTGTTCATTTATATGAATGGTGTGTATGTTTCATGAATAATTGTGATAAGTGATTAAGAGTTTGAAAGGATTGGAATTGATGTTGGATTATTTAGGCTCACTAATTCACCCCCCCTTTTAGTGATTATACCTCTAACAATTGGTATCAAATCAAGTCCTTTGGTAAAGGCTTGAAAACTTGAAGGTGATCCAAGGTACAATATGGGTAGTCATCAAATACAAGGAGGTTTCTATACTAAACAAGCACTGATGCTAAATTAATCTAATTATTATTTTTGGATTGTAAGGATGAGGACATATATTATATCCTAGGGTTTGATGTATGGCAATATTTTGTGGATGGTTAAGTTGTTCTTACTACTCCTCCATCTAGTGCTATAGATAAGAAGTTGTTTGAGAATAATTCTAAGGAAATTAATGCCATTACTTGTGGCATTATAGAGATTTATTTCACCAAGGTAATACATTATAAATATACTAAATATAAATGGGAAAAATTATAGATTATTCATGAAGGAGATTCAAAGGTTAAGTTGGCAAAGTTTTAGACTCACCAAAGATAATTTGAGAGTCTTAAAATGAAGGAAGAAGATTTTGTGGCATCCTTTCTATAGAGAGTTGATGAGATTTTGAATATCATCTAAGGTCTTGGAGATAACCTTGAAGATACTAATATAGTTCAAAAGGTATTAAGGTCTCTATCTCTCAATTTTGATCCAAAATTATCTACTATAGAAAAAGTCATGATCTTACTCAATTGAATATGGATCAATTGCATGACACCCTTATTGCCTATGAGATGAGATTAAATAATGATATACCACCAAAGAAGTATCATTCAAGACAAAGATGAAGCCTAAGAAGAAGTTCCAAGTTAAGAAACCCAAGGAGGATGACATTTTTGATATTGATGAGGATGAACTGATTTCTTTGTTTATAAGAAAATTAAAAACAAGTTCAGGAAAATATAAGGGTAAACTACCCTTCAAATGTTTTAAATACGGAGAGATAGGACATTTTAATTGTTAGTGTCCTCATAAGCATTATAAAAATGTTGATGAATAGGATGATGAAGGCCAAGATGAAGATAAAAAGACATACATGAAGAAAGGATTTAGAATAATATATCAACAAGAAGTCCTTCAAGAACATGAAGAGTCTCTACACCAAAGACAGTGACTCAGAGTATGATCATGAAGATGATGGTCCTAATGAAGATGAAGCCCTATTTATGACTGAGGAAGTAATTTGTTCACATCAAAATAAGTCTACTTGGAGTCATTTAGATGATGATGAAGATGAATGGATTATGAGATTAAATTGATTAATGTCCTTGAAGAATTGAAGATTGATAATAAGATTAACAAGAAGATGAAGTCACAAATCAAGAAATATGAGGATCAATTTAGTGTGTATGAAGTAAGAATGAATTAAGACACCAAAGAGCATAAGATATGGTCAAGCTTCTCAATTGTCAATTGTAAATCCTATTTACAAGCTTGAAAGCTAAAGAAGATGAATGTTCAAGGAATGTAATTGAAAATGAGTCATTAAAATCTGAGTTTGAAAAGACATCTAGTAAGGTGAAGTCATTTACGAGATTTGAAAAGAGCTCAAGTGATCTAGATAATACTCTAAGTGGACAAAAGCATGCTAGTGATAGAAATAGTCTTGGATATGAAGAAGAATAAAAGAATTTAACTCAAGACAAGATGAAGACTAATATGAACAAGGAAAATCATACTTTGAATAAAAATCATTAGACAAGGAATGAAGGTGTTGGTAGAATGAAGAAAAATCAGATCAGATAGCTAAATTCCATGAGGTATGCAAGTTTCAATGGTTATTGTTAGACATGTAATAAATTTGGGTATAAATCTAGAGAATGAAAGAGACCTATGAGAAATGAGTTTGAATGTAACTATTATGGAGGTCATCATTAAAAATGTGTGAAGAAAGTTAATTTCTTCAACAATCTTTATGTGGGAATCTTTGCAAACCATTATCCACATAAGGTTAGACAAGGTGAGTCCTCTTCAAAAAGAGGAGGTTATTTCATTTATCATGACATAAGACACATTGTAAGTTTTTATCCAAAAAAGGTAAGACAAACTATGTTTCCATCAATGAATATGGTTTTCTACAACTATGAACATAGAGGTCACATTGTTAGATTTTACAAGCAAAGGTTTAGAAGTCAGAATAGGTTTAATCAGGTTCCTAGATAGTAAGGAAGAAGGTAAGTCAACTGATGGAAGCCAAAGGTGGTAAGTATGAGTCATGATGAGACTAAAACTCCAAGAAATTTGTTTGCTATGGTGGAGAATAATATAGAAGTTAAAGAGTGCCAAGCGGTCTCATTGTTTACTCATGTTGAGAATGAAGAGACCAAGCTCAAGGAGAAGACCAAGGTACTAGTTGAGGCTAGTTCTGAGATGAGTATAGATATAAGTAAACATCCAATCATTATTGAGCATGTATCATAAAAAGAACATCATTTGTCAGTGCTTAGTGATGAGGTTCCTAAGTTTAAGATGGATTATTCAAATGGAAAGGTATGTCATGAATCATTGTTGTCTCCATGTATTGTCAATTAAATCTTAGAAGAGAAGGAGAATGTTGTAGTGGTTGAGAATATTTATTCTCTTACACCTAAGAATAATAAGAATAACTACAAGTATAAGATGACCAAAGAGGAGAAGGAATATGAGGAGTTGTGGGTAACTCATGGTTTCACATTGTTCTAGAATATTGTGAAGTAGGGTGTCTCTACCTATGCTTCTTAGGAGACATATTTCTTGTGGAGAATCAAGTTTGTGTGATAAAGATAATAATTCCAATTAGAGAATGTTTTTATTTAAGAGGGAGTAATAAGATCATAATATTGTTCTAGAGATTTATGAAGGAGCTATTATGTAGGGTCAGAATGGGTGCTTCCACGTGGCATAATCAGATTGATGAAATGTCAAGAAGATTTTGGTGCTCAGAAAGGTCTTTGCACTTATTTTTGATGTGATCTAGGTGTTTTTTATGGTCTAAAGGTATGTTGAAGTCAAATTAAATATTTTTGAGTGCTCTCAGTTTTCTCAATCTTAGCTTAAGGGTAAGCAGGCCTAAAATGGGTTATAGGATGTATGGGTTCCTAAAGATGTGGATGATCAAATCTTGGTCTAGAAGTGTGTAATGGTTGTATCTAGGTGTACAAGAAGTTTTAGAGGTATACATTGACCATAAAAAGGTTTTTTGACTCTATTTGTTTTGAGATTATAGGGTTTTGGGATATACTATAAAAGTGGTTTGCCTTATGATTTGAGGTCTAAGGTTTCTTAATATATTTAATGGGCCAAATAGGTTGTCAAATCAAGTTTCATATAGATTTGAAGGTTTGTAGATTTCAAGTTATTCAAGTTTTTGTCAATATAGAGGCCTAATTATCAAGTTGGTGTGTGAAGGAAGTATGTTATAGAGGATGAGGTAGGTGATGCAAATTTGTGGCATATTAGAGTGCTATAGATATGATTTTTCAAGTATTTAAGGTGTGTATATTTAAATTTATGAGATCTTCAAGTTTCAGGTCTGGCTATAAAGAGTCTAGACAAGCCTAGTAATGAAGATGTGATGTTTTTACTTATTTTCTTGAAAAAAAAGAAAGTAATGAGTGTTTTATGGAGAGTTATAAGGTTGGTTAAGAGCATGTGTCCTATTTGGTGAGTGTAATGAAGTCATGTTGGTGGTCCCTAAGGTGGTTTTGAGAGAGAAGGCTAGTAAGCCTGTATGGTGGTTCTTCATGGTGTATGGAGATTTAAAGATGCTCAAGTGATGAAATGAATCATAAATCTTATGGGGAGTCCCTCTCAGATGTCTCTTGGTAATTTAAATCATATTTTAGTGTTTTTTGTGTTATTTATTCATTGGTTATAGCACTTGGTTGAAGAAAGTGTTTGCATGTGGCAAAAGAAGGTTGTCAAGAGAAAGAAGAGGTAAGATCAAGGTAAAAGGGAGTTTTTATAACCTTTATAAAGTGGTACTCTCTAATTTGTAGTGTTTTAAAGGCCTTAAGATTAGTTGGTGCCCACTTTGTCATTGTGTTAAATGGGGGAAAAGCTCCTATTGTGGATTGTTTGAAGAGAGAGAAGGAAGGTGAGCTATATATTACTATATGATGGTTGTTGAAATGAATGACAAAGGTGGAGATTGTTGGATAATTGTCAATGATGTTATAGTGATGTCATAGAGGTGTCTTGGTGAGTGGATGAAGTGCTTGTTAATGTTTCAAATTGTACCATAGGTGATCTTAGTGTTGAATAACACTTATCATTTTAGGATTATGAGAATCCATGGCATGAGTTGATGTTTATGACTATTTAGTGATTGTATATGGTGAAATAGAAGCAAAGTATGAAAACTATCCACAATATTTATTTGTTTTAGTGGTTGGGAGCCACTAAGGTCTACACAATTTGAATAATTAATAATTTTTAGGACTCAAAAGTTAAACTAAATAATTATTAACAATGATATTTAAGCTAGAGTGAATTTTGATGAAAAATAAGAAAAAGGAAAGGTAAGGAAGAAAGAGACATGATTATAGGATTTCATATCAAATATTATGATAGGATTAAAATTATGTTGAGTACACATTAAACCAATTTATGTTATAAAATATCATAATCTCAAATTACATCACAAATCAGGCTAGATTTAGAGGAATAGTATGAATCATAAGCAAGATCCAAGTTTACTTTAAAAGTTTGCTATTATGATCTAAATAACATAAGTACATCCAAATGCAAAGCAAATAAAATTAAGTATACTTGAAATATTTATAGTTGACCTAGCATTCAACACAAATTAACTACCATATGACAAAGAATGTGACTCCAAACAAGAAGAATCATTCAAATTCAACACAAATTTCCACAACTAAGAAATATCATAGACATTTAACAAATTTGTCTAGAAAATATTTTTAGAATTCCTTAGTTGTATTAAATGCTCCTGGTATCAATTACTCAAAAACTCTCCCTTATAAATGGTAACCATCTACCTATTTATAAGAAACATAGGTTGTTAACTAGTTAACTTTCAAAATATCAGCATGTGAATAAGGATAGCTATCCTTAATATAAAGATACAATGTGGAAGGTCACATGTCAATGTGATAAGAAAGAGTATATGCTAATAAATTAACATATACTTTACAAAAATAAAACTCTCTTAAGAATTTCATTGGTGGGCCCTTCAACTAGCCCTGTCTGAGGAAGTCGTTCACCTTGGTGTATTGTTCCTTGATCAGCTCAAACTTCACTCCAAGATTAATTAGACAATCCTCTTCTTTATCTGCTAACTTATTAAATTCACTATCTACCCAAGATACAAGTTCTTTGATACATTATGCTTCTAAAATTTACTTCCCTACAAAAATATTGGTATCAAGGGTATTCTTGTTATCCTTAGTTGAATGACCTTTGCTATTTTTGATGTTTTGGATGTGAGTTCCAACATTTTGCTTGAATTTTTCATCATCAATCAGGGCTATAGTAATGGTTTGAGAAGGGTTATCTAATATATTACCTAGAAGTTTCTCAATTTGGTTTACCAATTCTGTGTCTCTCTTGATAAAGTCCTTAACATCATTGCTCTAGGTGATCAAATCCTTTTGTTTATGTATAAAAACTACCATGAAGATGTCCAGATGTCTAAGGTTGATAATCTTAAAGTCCAATACCGACTTTGTCTTATGCACCTTGATGAGCTCCTCCTTTTGAGCTTGAAAATTTTGCCACTGGGTGATTAAGGCTTGTGCCATCTCATCTTGATGGTCCAAAGCACTAAATCTAGACATGATGTTTTTCAAATTATCAAATGAATCCATCAAGGATACATTCAATGCTTGCAATAGGTCCTTAGGAATTGAAAGGAGGACTTGAGCTTCAAAATATTGATTTTCTTTCTCTAAGTTGAGAATCCTCTGCTTCATTCCTTTAACGCTAACCAAGATCATTGTTAACTGGGTTATTACCATACTAGCTCCATCCTCTTGTAAAATAGGACGCTCCCCTATTGCCTACCCTAGAATATGAGTTAAACTTGAAAATGGTTCCACCTTTTGAAAGGTGAAATCCTTAGTACCAATAATAATTTTCTTGGTCTCTGCTCTCTCAAGAGTTGATGTATCTAGATTAAATTAGACCTGAGGGTCAAGTTATTTCACATGTGGTTATTTAGGAATATCTACATTTGAACTCCCAAATCCTTCTAGGGTACCAACCCATTGGTTTTCCTTGATGTGAAGAATTTGACTGCTTCTCTCTGCTTGTTTGTTCAACATATCTTGAATCCAAGGATTGACATTATCCTGAACACCTATGTCTAATCAAGTCAAAGCTAGTGAAGGAAAAAGAGATGCGATTTTATACAACTTCCTATAAATAAACCAATCAATAATGGCTGGTCCATAAATAGGATTCTCATCACTGAAGAGGTTTATTTCACTATTAGGGTGAGTGAAAGTTAACCTAGGCCTCTTTATTGTAGCCAAAGGAACTAAGGATAATTATACCTATCTCTATCCACTACCCAATGGAACCAATTCCTTGTCTGCTTCCTTAAATGGATCTTCTTCCTTATCTAAACCATAAGAAGCTATGATGTTAATAAGGGCAATTTATACTATTTCTAAATCAATCATGCTAATAACCTCTATTGGGGAAGCAGGCCTTGGTGGGGATGCTTAAATTTGGGGACCTTCACTAGGTCTATGCTCAATGCTAGAATCTTTAATTATAGCTTTACCTTTTCCCTCTGTATCCTCAAGTTACCTAATCTAGAATGACTTTGTAAATTCTCCTTGCTGAGGCTTAGAAGATTGTCCCTCAATAGGTGGTTCTTGATGTGTAGTCTAAGATGTTCCTAGCAACAAGTGATACTATAAAGGATGTAACTAAAATATTTCTCCTAAAGGCTTATTATCCCTGAACAGCCTATGTTCTAAATTTATGTTTTAGTTTTTAATCCTAGACAATACTTCTTCAAATATCCTTGCCTTTGTGTAAATTCCATCTCCCACACCTGATTGATGTTTGTATTCAGCCTTTGGGACCCTTTTATCCTGAATATGGCTAACCACTCTATCATTAGGGTCCCACATCTTAAGATCATCTAGTTGTAAATTAAAAGAGTTCCTGTGTACCACCATGATCTTTAGTTATTTCCAATCCTTGATTATAATTTTACCAATGTCCAATGGAAAGGGATGAACATGAGATTTATTATTCTTCTTGTAGTACCAATGCATTCCCTAGATTATTTGATAAGTAATTTCTTGCTTTGCAAGCTTACTGGAAACATATATAGGTAGTCTATATGGTTGGAGCATGATTCCCTCTATCCTTATTATAGTGAAATATAGATAAAACCACACATACCCCATGGTCTCTACTTATATTTTGATTAGAGGATGAAGCTTGAGTATAAGGGCACCAATGATTACCTCAAAAATGACTGGGAAGATACCATCACATATGAACTGAATGTGATTCCTGTATTTGAAGATATATAATTTGGATTAATGATGGAAAATGATAGATCTACCATCAAGGGACCAATTTTGAATGTCAGGAAAATTAATAGAGGTTAGGAGTGAATCCAAGAGGTAAGACATCAAAAATAATTGCTTGGATGTCTTTACTTTGATTGTTGTAAATTTTTTAAACAAGAAAAAACTTATTAAGTCTCCAATAGGTTAGGTTAAGTTTTTCTCCAACATGTAATGGACATAGGATACCTAAACCTTACTTAAATAAGTAGAAGAAGAGGCACCAAAGGCTATGTTCAATAAATTAATAGATACCTTAACACCTTACCTAAATTGGGCAATAGGAATCTCACCATTTGGGGTCTTGAAAACATGGGAACCTTAGATTAACCAAGGTGAGAGGATTGAATCCAAGTTTTGGGAATTTGTCCATTCTCTCAAGGAACAGAGATCGACATGAGGTAATGGGAGCTTATAATAAATCTCAAAGGACATGGGAGCTATGCATGAAACTTTTTTGATACTTCATGAATAATCTATTATCCATGTATTCTAAAGTCAACAAAAATAGGAACACTAAGATCAATGCAATGCATTACTTCTAGTTTAACAGTTGCATGATGAAGACCTACCATTTGAATTGATACTAAATCCTTGTATCTTTGGTATACTGAAGAATTCCTCTTATATTCTTGTGAAATTGGTTGCAAATCCTTTATAAAGAAGAATAATTTAGACCAATTTTTCCATTCTCTCAAGGAACAGAGATCGACATGAGGTAATGGGAGCTTATAATAAGTCTCAAAGGACATGGGAGCTATGCATGAAACTTTTTTGATACTTCATGAATAATCTATTATCCATGTATTCTAAAGTCAACAAAAATAGGAACACTAAGATCAATGCAATGCATTACTTCTAGTTTAACAGTTGCATGATGAAGACCTACCATTTGAATTGATACTAAATCCTTGTATCTTTGGTATACTGAAGAATTCCTCTTATATTCTTGGGAAATTGGTTGCAAATCCTTTATAAAGAAGAATAATTTAGACCAATTTTTGATTCTATGCACATTCAAGGCTGTTAAATCCAATTTTATGTCTCTAAAGACCCTTCCTTCACTATCTAAAGTTAGATAAAGTTATGATTCAATATTCATCTATTATCTACCCACTACCATTGATAACACTATACTGTAGTTTAAAATCTATCAAAGTTCATACTAAATCACTTGCTTTGGATTCAGGTCACAATTATCTCAAGTGTCACATAATCAATTAAACTAACTCTAGCCTTCTTTATAAAGGGTTCAAGGTTTTTGGCTTTAATGACCAAAACATCCAAATTTGATCTCATATATGCCTTAGATATGATGGAACCTTTACTATCATGTATTCTATGTTTTTAATCATGAGATATATTTCATTTTGACCCTCTATGCTTACATGGAGCTTATGTGGTAGGGTTCCATGCCTTTCATAGCAAATTTTATAAATTCCATTTGAAGAGTGACCATTGGTTTTCAAAAGTCCCATTTATGTTTCTTTGAAAAGATAAATGTAGGTCCTCACATTTCATTGGTTCTTGATCTTTGTGCTTATTGATTGTGCTATGTGTCAAGCTCACAAGGTCTTTGAAAAGTCCTCATCTTTGATGCACCATTGGATCAAATCCAGTGAACAAGTGATCACCATTGGATCCTGCAAGATGCTTACCTTTTAATCAATTACATGATCATATAAATATTAAGTTTAAAAATGTCAATTAGAATTTTATGTTTAAAACCACAAAATAACTTAAGCTAAGATCTTTATATACTAATCTCATCTTTGTAAAAAGCTAGGAATTTCTTAAAAGGTTTTTAGAAATACCCCTTTGATTAGGATTTAAAAATTGTCTAAGTTAAATTTGATGGGTTCAGTCACATCAAATACGTCCTCACAGACATCAAATGATGGGAGCAAACCTGTCAAATTTAAGACATTAGAATTTATTGATCCAATAAATGAATGTCATGTAAAAAGCCCTCAGGTATTTCCAAAGCTTTGGGGATTGTCTGGGTTAAATTTGATGGGTTAGGTCCCATCAAATACATCTTCACAAATGTCAAATGATGGGATCAAACCTATAAAATTTAAGACTAGAATTTTTTGGTCCAATGAATGAGTGCCATGTGTAAAGCCTTCGAGAATTACTAAGGCTTCCAGGATTATTTAGTTTAAATTTGATGGGTTCGGTCCCATCAAATACATCCTCACAGATGTCAAATTATGCGGGTGAACCTGTCAAATTTAAGACAATGGAATCTTTCTATCTCATGTTAATATTTATGGGTTTAGTCTCATCAAATACGTCCTTATAGACATCAAATGATGGGAGTGAACCTATCAACTTTAAGATAATAAATATTTTTAGTTTAATGAATGAGTGCCACGTGTAAAGACTTTGGGAGATATTTAAACTTCTAGGTCAATGCACACAATTATATTATAGCCTCTAAGGTAATGTGAACCATCAGATCAAGTCTCAAATGGTTAACAACTATTAACGTCCTTTTGGGTGTCAGATTTAATTCACACCATTGGATCAAATCCTCTGAGTAAACGATCACCATTAGATATACACTAGGCCTTAATCATTAACTGTATTCCTTTTAAAAAGAATTTGGACTTGTCACACCATTGGATTAAATATAATGAACAAACAATTACCATTAGATCTATAAAAGAACATAAGCTTTAAATTAATACCTGATTGTATATATAGTTTAGCCTAAGGTTTTATATTAATATCCAGTCATGTTTTAAAGAAAAACATATTTTAAGCCTAATATAAAGTTAGACTTAGCAATATTTAATCAAAAGGAAATAAAATTTCCCACTAGTATTATCCGTGAATATTCAAATTCAAACCACCTTTAGGGTTTGTTCTTTAGGAATCCTAGCTTCTTCCATGGAACCTACAACTAATCACCTTGAAGATAATTATTAGCAATTTTGAACCATGTAACGTAAACATGATCAGATTCCTGTAAACACATGTTCCCCTTTTAAAATTGATTTGCCTTTAAAATCCAAGATAAGATAACTCTTCACATTTAATATAGAATATAGACTTTTTGGAAATAAATATAGGGGTCCTCCTTTTAGAAAAAAAAGATAGGGCATGTTGGTCTCAACAAATGGTGACTCACAGGGCAACATAGCTATATGTTAGAACACAAGACTTTGATTTTAAAATTGTACATGAACTCTATATCCAATTTAAACATATGCTCTTTCATGAATCAACCTTATATTGAAATAAGCTCCTTATGTATAAAATATGAACTTAGATATTAGAACATAAACATGTAGTGTGCGCTTTGATTCCACTTACTATTTGTTATGAACTTAAAGAAACACCATCTAGGTTCATGTCCTTTTGGTCCATTTTATTTGATTTTGAGAATTTTAGATATTCTTTGAGAATAATAACTCTTAGTTTAAGGGAGGATTAGACATTGCTCTGCTACCATCTAGACATCTATAGCCCTGATAAAGATACCTTTGGTTCCACTAAAGGTCTTGTTCCACTACATCTAGGTGTCTATAGCCCCAGAGGAGAACACCTAAATCACCTTTGCTTCAGAAGCTTTTGATTTGACAATAAGATTTTTTATATCATCATTTTTTGCTTCCAACAAAGGTTGGGAACTAGATTAGCCAGTTTTAGGGATTTGATCAAATGTTCTAACCTTAGGATAATCTCCTTTAATTGAAACTTGATTTCATGACAAGGATATGCTTTAAGTGTAAGCATGAATATGAGTTAACAAACTAAATCCACATCATATACATATGAATCTTCTTAAAACCAAGTTTTAATTTAGAATAAGATTTAAATCTTTGTAAGACATTGAGTTCATATACCAATCTATAATAGTGCCATTGATTTCTATATGATACTTTATTGTGACTTGATGTTCACCTTTATTAAAATTCACTCACACTCTCTTGACAAATTTCCAAATCAACAATAATACCATAAGATTATACCACAACCAAGGAATACCACCAAGAAAGAAAGGAAAAAAAAACATAAACAAACAAATATATATATAAACCGAACAAGAAAAGGAAAAAAACAAAACAAAGCAAGAAAAGAAACTAACTAGCCTACCTACTCTAACTTTAACAATCTTACACATTTATTCCATGAAGACCCCTAATGGGACAACAAAAATGTAATGTTTGAGATATTGTCCATTAGTAAGTAGTGTGAACTCTGCTCCTTGGATATCTTTCAACTTGAAAGTATTATTGCCCAAGATTTCTACAATTTGGTACAGGCCAATCCATAAAGGGGTTAATTTACCATGTCTGCCTTTAGGTTCTGATGCTTTATCTCAATGAAGGACTAGATCTCCCTGCCTGAACACCTTTACTTTAGATATTTTATCAAACCATGTTTTCATGGTTGATTAGTGCCTACTAAATTCTATAAATGCCTTTTCTCTGACATCTTCCATTTGAATAATGTCTAGCAGTCAAGAATTAGCAAGTTCCTGACTGTCTTCCATGTATTCCTGCATGAATGTGAATGTAGGTAACTTCAAGGTTATGGGAAAGATGGGTTCTTAACCATATACCAATAAAAAATGGTGAGGCTTTTAGAGCTTATTTGATTTTAATTCGATCAACCCATAATGTAAACTTAAGAAGTTTATGCCATGTTCTAGGTCTATCTTCATTAGATTTTTTGATAGCTTTCATTAGATTTTTATTTGTGGATTCAGAGACACCATTACCTTAAGGGTCTTGATTATAATAAAAATAGAGTGGAATGCCTTTGTCATAATCCCATTCCATCATTTCAATATAAATGAATGCATATCCATTATCACAAACCAAAGAAACTAGGGTTCTAAATCTAGTACAAATATTTTCCTCTAGGAAATTGATCACCTCCTCTATTTTGCATTGTTTAGTGGCTACTACCTTAGTCCACCTAATACAATAATCTATATCAGTTAGGACATACTTATGACCTTCATAAGAATTAGGGTTGATTAATCTTACAAAGTCTAATTCCCATTGTGCAAAAGGTTTATCCACCATCATAGGTTGTAAAGCCATGGCTACCTTTGGCTCCTTTGTGATAAAAATATAGCATGAGTGACACTCCATTACATGCCTATAAGCATATTTGAAGAGGGTGGGCCAATAATATCTAGCATTAAAAATATTATGAGCTATGGTTCTTCCTGAAGGGTGTCCACTTCCTAGCTTCTCATGGAAAGTAGTCATAGTCCAAGCTACTTATTCCTTGGATACACATCTTAGATAAATTCATTCAAATTTCCTCCTATATAAGACTCCATTATTGATGCAATAATGAGCTGCTTTGAGCCACAAGGCTCTTTTTTGTTCTCTTATAAATCTTAGGGGACAAACACCATTGACAAGTAAATAGATAATAGAGTCATACAACTCATTGGGTTGGAAATTTTATAGATCTATTTGCATGGCATGGCATTTTGGATCAATACTAGCGATCATCTAAACTAAACCTTGACGTTTCACTAGTTTGGCTATTATCATCTCTATATCATATTCTTGTAGAATTTACATCCACTTGCCTCTTCTTTCTCCAAGATCATTCTGACTCAAGATGAGCTTTGTGGTAGAATCAGGTAATATGGCATGTACCTTATTTTGAAGGAGGTAATGTCTAAATTTTTTTACTGCCTTTACCAATGCATAAGATTGCTTATCAATCATAGAATAATTCACTTATATATTTTAGAATTTGGTGCTCATGAAAGCTATGTTATGATAATTTTCATCAACCTTTTGAGTTAACACTACAACCATAATATACTCAGATGCAAATGAATATAGATAAAAATATTTTGAGAAATTAGGACTTATGAAGACTGGAGCTTTAGTGATTGCCTTCTTAATGTCAAAAAAGGCCTTATTATATTCTTCATTCCAAGAAATTATAGAATCTTTCTTAAGCATATCATTCAAAGGTTTGACAATCCCAAACAATCCTAAAATAAACTTCCTCACAAAATTAATCTTTCCAAAGAATGACTTAAGTTCTTTTCGGATATTGGGCAACCCAATTTTAGAAATGGCCTCTAATCTATCAAGATCTACAAAAATTCCATCTTTAGTAATGACATGTCCCAAAAAATTCCCTTCAATGACACAGAATATACTTTTCTTGGGATTAAGAGACACACCATACTTTATGCATCTATCAAATACTCATCTTAAATTTATGAAATGTTCCTCTCTATTTTTAGAAAATACTGTAAGATCATCCATATATATGATGATACACTTTCCCACTAAAACTTTGAAATCATGATCCATGACCCTTTGAAAAGTTTCCCCTCCATTAATTAATCCAAAAGGCATTCTCTTGTAAGCATGTGTTCCCCATTTAGTGGTAAAAGCTATGTTCATCCTATCTTTTGGAGAAACAAGAACTTGGTTATATCCAAAAAATACAACCAAAAATGACATCATGGAAGATCTTTAAATAGTTTGGATAACCTAGTCTAAAAAAGGTAAAGGATAATTAACCTTTTTAGATGCTATATTCAAATTCCTAAAAGCTATGCACAATATTATTTCTCCATTCTTTTTTATGACTAGGACTAGGTTTGCCACCCAAATGGAATGTCTAGTAGGAAACACTATCCTTGCATCTAACAACTTATTGACTTCTTTAAAAATCATGGGTCTTAAAATAGGGTTAATTAGCCTTTGCTTCTATCTAAAAGATTTGCAACCTTCTTGAAGAAGTATATTATGAGTAATGACCCTTGGGTCAAATATTTTCAAATCTTCATAAGACCAAGCAATTACATCCTTGTATTTTGTAAGCAACTCTCTAGCTTTTCTATTGTCTATTTAAGTACAAGCCTTCCCTATATTCACCATTTGGGTCTGATCATGTGGACCAAGGTTTGTCACATGATAATCTCTACCATTTACCTTAGGTTGTTTATTTGCCTCAGAAAACATGTCAAGATCAAATAGTCTTTCCAATAAAATCATCCCTTTAGGTATCTTATTGTCACTTAATTGGATGATTTTATCATTAAGTTCCTTCTCATGAGAAGTTTCATCAATTTCATCAATAATATGGGCTTTAAAAGATCCAAAATTAGTCAAGAAATATATGATTTGCTGATCATCATTGAAAACTTGGAAATGATTTACATTGTCAAGAATTAAAGGACATGATACTAGCTCAATACTAATGTTTTGAGAATCATGATTATGCATGATGTTATCTAAAACAAAGCCAAGCTCATCAGCAACTATGTTTTCTTCTCTTGTAATAGCCAAGATATTGAAGGCATTGAAAATTTTGATCAAGTCCCACACCCTAAACTTATATCTTTTTAAGTAAGACAATTTGCACTGATAATTAATCCTCACTTGGTTAACCAAAAGTTTAGATTATCCATAGACAAGGAAAACCTTAACTTTGTGTTTGATGACAAACTACAATCCAAGTATGAGGGCCTCATGTTTGACTAAATTATTAGTGTAAGGGAATTGTAACTTATAAGCTGCATGGTATTTGATTTTATAAAGGATCTATCACTATAATACTAGCTCTTGATCCCAATTTTCACTTGGAACCATCAATGTATAACTTTCACAAACCAAGAATTTGAGGAGAAATCTTAGAAATTGGTTATTTTGTAATTTCCAAAGTGAAAAATCCTAAATCATAATCCATGAAATTTACCTTTTCATTAAGAGAATTATACTCTGTTATCATGTGTTTCATTTGAGGTTCCCTTTCCACTCTTATTTGATTTGGCACACATTTCTAAGGAAGCCATAAGTATGAGAAATCAGTAGACATATAACCATTTAAAGCCTTAGTCCATTCTCTAATCAAAATCAATCCATAAGCACTAGGAATTTTTACCACTTAGATATCAATGAATTGTTGAACCCATGGTTCACTAGCTAGATATATATGCACATTAAATAATTCTCATATAACCTTAACTCAAGATTTATCCAATTGAGTGACTACCCTATCAGACTTGATTGGAGTTAACCTAAGTTGTAAACATATCTCTATAGGCATAATGTTGGTTGAAGCTCCAAAATCTAAAAGACAATTATGAATATTCTTTCCAAATATCTTGACTGTTAGTAAAAAAGGTGGAAACTCTACTTTGATTACTTGAGTAATTACATTTGCACTATCATTCTTAAGGGACTTCCCAATTTTCTTGGACAAATATTCCAAGATTAAGTCTCTTTGTTTTATGATCTGAGTTAACTCATGCATAGTGATATTGACTTTAATCCTTTTCATATCCTCCAAAATATAGTGACTATTTTTTCTTAGAGGATCAAAAATTAGCTTAGAATAACTTCCTCTAGGGGGTTCAAGATTATTCTTTGATATAATGTCTAGAGGGGTTCCATAATTTTTAGGAGGGGTAGAGGTAGTCAATAGTTGTTTCTGTTCCCTATTTATTAGAGGATATGTCTTAAAAAATTATTAGAATGCTTGAATCTCCTTAGGAATATTTTCAAGCTCATTATCCTCTTGAAAAGGGAATTGAAAAGTTTTCACCATATGCACTTGGTCAGATGGTTTAGATTAAGAAGAATTTGTAACAACATCTTTGGTTGAAACCACTTCAAATTTGTCAAGTTCTTCTTGAAAAGCTTTACAAAACTCAATGCAATCAATCTCACCATGCTTGGAAGTAACATGCAACTTACAGTAATTTGGCAAGACAATATTAGGGAAGATTATATCCATATTATTTTTTCTAGGAAATATCTCATTAGCTTTGTTATTATAAAAAATATCATTCTAAAACCTATTCCCAGGCATGTTGAACTTTTAAAAAATGAGTTTCCTTCCAGAATTGTCATTAGCATTACCAATTTCTTTTTATAATTGCAAAAAATTAGTGCTAAGATTCTGTACCATTTTCAATATAGATTCATTCTCATTTTTTGGAAACTTAGTATTTTGACCTTGGTTACTGTTAATTCCATTGATATGCATTAAATACTTCTAGTCATTTTCATGAAATCCATTGGTAACTTGATGACTTAAGAAGCTTAAATTTTGATTAGGGGAAACATGACTAGTAGGCAACACATTCAAAGTAGGAAATTGGTATAATGCTAGAGTATTTTGATTATTTTTTGGGAAAAGGTTGAATGTAGGCATTTGAGGATTGACATTTGGGATAGAATAAGCCATCTATCCTTAGGGTTGCATTTGGTCTCTAATAACCACTAATTCAGAATAAACTTGAGCCAATGTGATAATAAGTGGAAGGGCTCTCTTCAAAAACAAAGAAGTCATGGGGTCAACAACATCTTTATAAACCTCCAAAGCTAAAACTTCGTTAGGTTTATATGGATCCATGGTCTGAATAAACATTTTTTGGAACCTAACATTAAAAGACCTAATAGGTTCACTTGTATCTCTCTTAATAGTTGTAAATTGATGATATATGACACAAGGGCTTATGATCTTTCCAAATTGATCATTGAAAATTATGTCAAAATTATTCCATGAGATAATACAATTGTTAGGTAGATTCATGAACCATTCATATGCAGCATCTTTGAATGTAAATGGGAACAACCTACAAGCTACATCTTCATGAATAAAATTTAATAATCTTAATGCAACTTTGAAATATTTAACATGTTCTTCAGTAGTCATAATACCAGTTATACTAAATATTGGCAAATATTTTTCAAGATTACATGGTAAATCATGAACCACACCTTGTATAATGATAGGGGAACTTACAAGCCACACCATGGTTGGATGAAGATCAAACATATAAATACCTTGTAAAGCTGATGATGGTAAATATTTATAATACCTACGTCTTCCTCTATCTTTTCTAGTCTCTCTATGAATTTTGAGTTTGAGCAAGGGTTCTTTAGTCTCTGAATGTGATCTAGTCCTAATCCTTGTAATTCCATCTTGAAGACTAAGGATCCTATTTTAAAACATGATGTAGCACATTAATTTCCAAATAATGATAAATAATATTCACACTAAGCTTAATTTGTAAAAAATTGTTCATAAGAGGACAAAGGACATAAATATTTAACTAAACAATTGCAAAGATGTATTAAATTATGCAAAGATGACCAATCTTTATAACTTCTGACTCAAATAAACCTCTTATTGTCAAAGAATTATCAATTTTGAATAAAATAAGCCATCCTAACTTCAAATACTAATAAATTCTTAGCAATAAAAGCCATATTTCCACAAAGGTCACCAATATTTACACAATTTATGTTGTTAGAAACATAATCGTGTAAAATGTAGATATATTTGATCAAATACACATGAAAGATATTAAGTATCTTCAATGAGGACCTCCTTCTAGTGCTAGTGAAGCTTCTCCTGTTATTGCTTCAAACTATACCACAGGTTCTCTTAGTGTTGAAGAACACTTCTCATTTTAGGATTCTAAAAATCCATGGCATGAGTTACAGTTTATGACTATTCAATGATTGTTTGTGCTGAAATAGAAGTAAAGTATGAAAATTGTCCACAATATTTATTTGATTTAGTGGTTGGGAGCCACCAAGGTCTACATAATTTGAATACTTAATAATTTTGAGGACTCATAAGTTAAACTAAATGATTATTAACAATGATCTTTAAGCTAGAGTGAATCTTGATGAAAAAATAAGAGAAAGGAAGGATAAGGAATAAAGAGATGTGATTTCAGGTTTTCATATCAAATATTATGACAAGATTCAATTTACGTTGAGTACACATTAAACCAATTTATAATATAAAATAGCATAAGATCAAATTACATCACAAATTAGGTAATATTTAGAGGAATAGTATGAATCATAAGTAAGAACCAAGTTTAATTTTAAAGTTTTCTATTATGATATGAATAACATAAGTACATCCAAATGCAGAGAAAATAAAATGAAGTATACTTGAAATCTTTACTGTTAATCTAGAATTCAACAAAAATTAACTATCATATGACAAAGAATGTGACTCAAAATAAAAATAATCATTCAAATTGAACATGAATTTACATTATAGAGAGATAGCATAAACATTTAACAATACTATCTAGATAATCTTTTTAGAATTCCTTAGTTGTATTAAATGGTCCTGGTATCAATTACTCAAAAAATCTCCCTTACAAATGGTAGCCATATACCTATTTATAAGAAACATAGGTGGTTAACTAGTTAACTTTTAAAATATTAACATGCAAATAAGGACAATTGTCCTTAATATAAAGAAACAATATGGAAGGTCACATGTCAACATGACAAGAAAGAGTATATGCTAATAGACTAGCATATACTTTACAAAAATAAAATTCTCTTAAGAATTTCATTAGTGGGCTCTTCAATTATCCTTATCTGAGGAAGTATTTCTCCTTGGTGTATTGTTCCTTGATCAATTCATAATCCACTATAGGCTTCATTAGATGATCCTCTTCTTTATCTGCTAACTTTTCAAATTCACTATCTGCCCAAGATACAAGTTATTTGATACATTATGCTTTTGTAATTTGATTCCCTACAAAAATAATGATATCAAGGGTCTTCTAGTTATCCTTAGATGAATGAAATTTTCTATTTTTGATGTTTTAGATCTGAGTGCTAACCCTTTTCTTAAATTCTTCATCATCAATCAGGCCTATAGTAATGGTTTGAAAAGGGTTATCTAATAGATTCCCCAGAAGTTCCTTAAGCTAGTTTACCAAATCTGTGTCTCTCTTGATGAAGTCCTTAACATCATTGCTATAGGTGATCAAATCCTCTTGTTTATCTATCAAAACTACCATGACGACATCCAAATGTCTAAGTTTGATAATCTTGAAGTCCAATACTTGCTTTGTCTTATTTACCTTAATGAGCTCCTCCATCTAAGCTTGAGAATTATACCATTGAGTGATTAAGGCTTGTGCCATCTCAGCTTGATGGTCTAAAGCACTCAATATAAACTTTATTCTTTTCAAATTATCAAATGCATCCATCAAGGATACATTCAATCCTTGCAATATGCCCTCAAGAATTGAAAGGAGGACCTAATCTTCCAAATCTTGATTTTCTTTCTCTAACTTGAGAATCCTCTGCTTCATTCCTTAAACTCTATTCAACATCATTTTTGATTGGGATATTTCCATACTAGGTACATCCTTTTGAAAAATAGGATGATCCTCTACTGCCTACTCTAGAATACGAGTTAAACCTAAAAATTATTCCACCTTTTGAAAGGTGAACTCCTTAGTACCAATAGTAATTAGCTTGGTCTCTACTCTCTCAAGAGTTTATGTATCTAGATTAAATTGGACCTAAAGGTCAAGTTATTTCACTTATGGTTGTTCAATAATCTCTACATTTTAATTCCTAAAAGCTCTTTGGGCACCAACCCATTGGCTTTCCTTGTTGTGAAGAATCTGGCTACTTCCCTCTTCTTGTTTTTTTACATATCCTAAATCTAAGGCTTGATATTATCTTGAACACCTATGTCCACTCGAGTCAAAGCTAGTGAAGGAGAAAAAGATGGGATTTTTTGTAACTTCCCATAAATAAACCAATCAATAATGGTTGGTCCATAAATATGATTCTCATCATTGAAGAGGTTTATTTCACTAGTATGGTGAGTGAAATTTAACCTAGGCCTCTTTCTTGCATTCAGAGGAATTATGGCTAATTTTGCTTATCTCTTTCCACTTCCCAATGAAACTAATTACTTGCCTACTTCCTCAGATGCTTTGTCTTCCTTATCTAAACCATAAGAAGCTATGATATTAATAAGGGCACTTTCTACTATTTCTCTAGTTTCCAAAGCAATCATGCTAATAACCTCTATTAGGGAAGAAGGCCTTGGTGGGGATGTTTGAATTTGGGGACCTTCACCAGGTTTATGCTTAATTCTAAAATCTTTAATTATAGCTTTACCTTTTCCCTCTGCATCCTCATGTTGCCCAATCTAGGATAACTTTGACAATTCTCCCTATTGAGGCTCAAAATATTATCCCTCAAAAATTGGTTCTTGATGTGTAGTCCTAGATGGTCCTTGAAAAAAGTGATACTGTAAAAGATGTAAATACCATATTTCTCCTAAAGGTTTATTATCCCTAACCAACCTATGTTCTAAATTTACGTTGTATTTTTCAACCCTAGACAAGACTTCTTCAAAGTTTCTTTCCTTTGTGCAAATGCTAACTCCCACACCTAGTTGATGTTTGTATTTAGCTTTTGGGACCATTTTATCCTAAATATGGTTAGCCACTCTATCAATGGGGTCCCACATCTTAAGATCATCTAGTTGAAAATAAAAAGAGTTCCTGTGTACCACCATGATCTTCATTTGTTTCCAATCCTTGATTATAATTCTACTAATGTCTAGTGGAAAGGGATGAACCTAAGCTTTCTTATTCTTATTGTAGTACCAATCCATTCCTTGGTTGATTTGATAATCAATTTATTGCTCTAAAATCTTAATGGGAACATATATAAGTAATATGTATGGTTGTACCATGATTCCCTCTATCCTTATTATAGTGCAATCTAGATAGAACCACACATCCCCCATGGTCTCTACTTGTCTTTTGATTAGAGGATGAAGCTTGGGGATAGGGACAGTAGTGATTGGATCAAAAATGACTTGGAAGATACAATCACATATGAACTAAAAATGATTCATGTATTTAAAGATATGTAATTTGGAGTAATGATGGGAAATGGTAGATCTACCATCATGGGACCAATTTTGAATGCCAGGGAGATTAATATAGGCTAGGAGTGAATCCAAGAGGTAAGACATCATAAATAATTTCTTGGAAGTATTTATTTTGATTGATATAAATTGTTTCACCAAGAACAAACATATTAAGTCTCCAATATGAGGGATTAAGTTCCACTCCAACATGCAATGGACATAGGATACCCAAACCTTACTTAAATAAGTAGTAAAAGATGCACCAAAGGCTCTATTCAATAAATTCATAGCTACCTTAACACCTTCCCTAAATTGGACAATATGAATATCAAAATTTGAGGTCTTGAAGACATGGGAACCTTGGATTAACCAAGGTGAGAGGACTGAATCTAGGTTTTGGGAATTTATCCATTCTCTCAAGGAAGAGAGATCGACATGAGGCAAAGGGAGCTTATAATAAGTCTCAAAAGCCATGGGAGCTATGCATGAAACTTTTTTGATACTTCCTTCATGAATAATCCATTCTCCATCTATTCTATAGTAAAAAAATAAGAACAATAAGATCAATGCAATGCATTACCTCTAGTTTAGCAGCTGAATGATTAAGGCCTACCATTTGAATTGATACTAAATCCTTGTATCTTTGGTATACTAAAGCATTCCTCTTTTATTCCTTAGAAATTGGTTTCAAATCCTCTATAAGAATAATTCAGACCAATTTTTGATTTTATGCACATTCAAGGCTATTAAATACAATTTTGTGTATCTAAAGACCCTTCCTTCACTATCTAAAGTTAGATAATGTTCTAATTAAATATTCATCTATTATCTACCTACTTCCATTGATAAAACTATATTATAGTTACAAATCTATCAATGTTCTTACTAAAGAACTTGCTCTGGATTCAGTTCACAATTATCTCAAGTGTCACATAATCAATTGAACTGACTCTAGCCTTCTTTATAGAGGATTTAGGGTTTTTGGATTTAATGACCAAATCATCCAAATATGATATCATATGTGCCTTAGATATGATGGATCCTTAATATCATGTCTTCTATGTTTTCAATCATGAGATATCTTTCATTTTTATCCTCCATGATTATGTGGAGCTTATGTGGCAGAGTTCCATGCCTTTTGTGGCAAATTTCATAAATGTCATTTGAAGAGTGACCATTGGTTTTAAAAAGTCCCCTTTATGGTGGTTTGAAAAGCTAATTCTAGGTCCTCACATTTCATTGGTTCTTAATATTTGAGCTTCTTGATTGTGTCATGTGTTAAGCTCACAATGACTTTGAAAAATCCTCAACTTTGATGCACCGTTAGATCAAATCTAGAGAACAAGTGATCACCATTGGATCCTGTAAGATGATTACCTTTTAATCAGTTACATGATCATATAAATATTAGGTTTAAAAATGTCATTTAGAATTTTATGTTTAAAAAACACAAAATAACTTAGGCTAAGATCTTTATATACTAATCTCATCTTCGTAAAAAGCTAGGAATTTCTTAAAAGGTTTTTAGAAATACCCCCTTTGATTAGGATTTAAAAATTGTATAAGTTAAATTTGATGGGTTTGGTCACATCAAATACATCCTCACAGACATCAAATGATGGAAGGAAACCTATCAAATTTAAGACAGTGGAATTTATTGATCCAAGAAATGAATGTCATATACAAAGCCCTTGAGAATTCCAAAGGATTTGAGGATTATCTAAGTTAAATTTGATTGGTTCATTCTCATCAAATACATCCTCAAAGATGTCAAATTATGTTGCAAACCTTTCAAATTTAAGATAATAGAATTTTTTTGTCTAATGAATGAGTGCCACATGTAAAGCCTTCAAGAATTCTTGAGGCTTCCAAGATTGTTTAGTTTAAATTTGATGGGTTTGGTTCCATCAAATTCATCCTTACAGATGTCAAATGATGGGGGTGAACCTATCAAATTTAAGACAATGAAATATTTCTATCTCATATCAATTTTGATGGGTTCAGTCTCATCAAATACATCCTTACAGACATCAAATGACGGGAGCAAACCTACCAATTTTAAGAAAATAAACTTTTCTGGTCTAATGAATGAGTTCCATGCATAAATCCTTTGAGAGATCTTGAAGCTTCTAGGTCAATGTGCACCATTATATTAGAACCTCTAAGGCAATGTGAACCATCAGATTAAGTCCCAAGTGGTTAACAACTATTAACATCCTTTTGGGTGTCAAACTTAATTCACACTGTTGGATCAAATCCTTTGATCAAATGATCACTGATAGATATTCAGTAGGCCTAAATCATTAATTGTATGTCCTTTTCAAAAGACTTCAGGCTTGTCACACTGGTGGATTAAATACAATGAACAAGCGATTACCATTAGATCTATAAAAGAACATAAGCTTTAAATTAATATTTGATTGTGTATAAAGTTTAGCCTAAGGTTTTATATTAATATTCAGTTATGTTTTAAAGAAAAAACATATTTGAAGCTTAATATAAATTTAGACTTAGGAATATTTAATCAAAAGGAAATAAAATTTCCTACTATTGTTTTTCGTGAATATTCAAAATCAAACCCCCTTTAGGGTTTGTTCTTTAGGAATCTTAACTTCTTCCATGGAACCTACAACTAATCACCTTAAAGATAATTATTAACAATTTTGAACCATGAAACGTAAACATGATCAAATACATCAAAGCACATGTTCCCCTTTTAAAATTGATTTGCCTTTAAAATCCAAGATAAGACAAATCTTCCCATTCAATCCAGAATACAAACTTTCTGGAAACAAATACATGGGTCCTCCTTTCAGAAAAGAAAGATACAGGGTGTTGGTCTCAACAAATGGTGACTCATACGGGGAACATAGCAATATGTTAGAACACAAGAATATATTTTTAAACTTGTAGATGAACTCTATGTCCTATTTAGACATATTCTCTTTCCTAAATCAACCTTATATTGAAATTAGCTCCTTATGTATAAAATATAAACTTAGATATTAGAACATAAACATGATGTGTGTGCTTTGATTCCACTTACTATTTGCTATGAACTTTAAGAAACAATGTCTAGGTTCATGTCCTTTTGGTCCATTGTATTTGATTTTGAGAATTTTAGATATTATTTGAGAATAAAAACTCTTAGTTTAAGGGAGGCTTAGTTATTGTTTTGTTTACATCCAAGCATCTATATCCCTAATAGAGATACATTTGGTTCCACTCAAGGTCTTGCTCCACTACCAGCTAGGCATCTATTGCCTCAATGGAAATTACTTGAATCGCCTTTGCTTTGAAAGATTTTGATTTGAAAATAATATTTTTTTTGTCATCATTTTTTTCTTCCATCAAAGGTTGGGAACCAGATTAGCTAGGTTTAGGGATTTGATCAAATGTTTTAACCTTAGGATAATCTCCTTTTATTGAAAGTTGATTTCATGACAAGGATATGTTTTAAGTGTAAGCATGAATATGAGTTAACAAACTAAATTCACATCATATACATATGACTCTTCTTAAAACCAAGTTTTAATTCAGAATAAGATTTAAATATTTGTAAGACATTGAGTTCATATACCAATCTATACTAGTGCCATGGTTTCTTCATGATAATTTATTGTGACCTGATGTTCACCTTTTGTAAAATTCACCCACACTCTCTTGAGCAATTTCCAAATCAAAAATAATACCACAAGATTATACCATAACTAAATAATACCACCAATCAAGAAAGGAAAACATAACATAAACAAACAATGATACACAAACCCAATAAGAAAAGGAAAATAAAACAAAGAAAGAAAAGAAACTAACTAGCCTACCTACTCTAACTTTAACAATCTTACACATTTATTCCATGAAGACCCCTGATGGGATAGCAAGGTGATCAATGCCTGAGATATTTCCATTAGTAGGTAGTGTGAACTCTACTCCTTGGAGATATTTCAACCTGAAAGTATTGTTTCCCAAGATTTATGTAATTTGGTATGGGCCAATCCATAAAGGGGTGAATTTACCATGTTTGCCTTTATGTTTTGATGCTTTATCCCGAAGAAGGACTAGATCTCCCTGCCTAAACACCTTTACTTTATATATTTTATCAAACCATATTTTAATGGTTGATTAGTGCCTACTAAATTCTATAAATGCCTTTTCTTTGACATCTTCCATTTTAATAATGTCTAATAGTCAAGAATTAGCAAGTTCTTGATTGTCTTCCATGTATTCCTGCATGAATGTGAATGTAGGTAGCTTCAAGGTAATGGGAAAGATGGGTTCTTGACCATATACCAAAAAAATGGTGAGGATTTTAGAGCTTGTTTGATCCCAATTTGGTCTACCCATAATAAAAACTTAATAAGTTTATGCCATGTTCTAGATCTATCTTTAATAGATTTTTTGATAGCTTTCATCAGATTTTTATTTGTGGATTCAAAAACACCATTTCCTTGAGGGTATTGATTATAATAAAATTTTATTTCAATGCCTTGGTCATAAGCCTATTCCATCATTCAATAGAAATGAATGCAAATCCATTGACATAAACTAAAGAAACTGGGGTTCCAAATCTAGTACAAATATTTTCTTCTAGGAAATTGATCACCTCCTTTGTTCTACATTACTTAGTGGTTACTACCTTAGTACACCTATTATAATTACATATATAATTTAGTATATACTTATGTCTTTAATAATAATCAGGGTTGATTACTCCTACAAAGTCTAATCCCCATTGTGCAAAAGGTTTATCCACCACCATAGTTTGTAAAGGCATGGCTGCCTTTGGCTCCTTTGTGATAATAATCTAGCATGAATGACACTCCCTTACATTATTATAATAATATTTGAAGAGGGTGGGCCAATAATATCCATCCCTAAGAATATTTTGAGCTATGGTTCTTCTATAAGGGTGTCCACTTCCTAGCTTCTCATGGAAAGTAGTCATAATCCAAGCTACTTCTTCCTTGGACACATATCTTAGATAAATTCCCTCAAAGTTCCTCCTATACAAGACTCCATTCTTGATGAGGTAATGAGCTACTTTGAGCCTCAAATTTATATTTTTTTCTCTTATAAATCCTAGGGGATAAACACCATTGACAAGTAAATGAAGATTCGATCAAGTCCCACACCCTAAACTTATATCTTTTTAAGTAAGACAATTTGCACTAACATTTACTCCTCACTTGGTTAACCAAAATTTTAGAGTATCCATAAACAAGTAGAACCTTAAATTTGTGTTTAATGACAAACTACAATCAAAATATGAGGGCCTCATACTTTGTTAAATTATTGGTACAAGAGAATTGTAATTTATAAGTTGCATGGTATTGCTTTTTTGAAGGATCTATCAAGTCAATACCAGCTCTTGATCCCAATTTTCAATTGGAACCGTCAATGTATAACTTCCACAAATCAAGAATTTGAGGAGAACTCTTATAAATTGGTTATTTTTTAATTTCTAAAGTGAAAACTCCCAAATCAGAATCCATGAAATTCACCCTTTCATTAACAACATTATATTATGTTATCATGTGTTTAATTTGAGGTTCCCTTTCCACTCTTATTTGATTTGGTAGACCTTTCCAAGGAATCCATAAGTGTGAGAAATTAGTAGACATATAACCATTTAAATCCTTATTCCATTCTCTACTAAAAAGAAATCCATAAGCACTAGGCATTTCTACCACTTGGATATCAATGAATTGTTGAACCCTTGGTTCACTAGCTAGCTGTATATACACATTCAATAATTTTCCAATAACCTTAACTATGAATTTATCCAATTGAGTGACTACATTTTGAGACTTGATTGGAGTTAACCCAAGTTGGTCACATATCCTAGCAGGTATAATGTTGGTTGAAGCTCCATAATCTAAAAGACAATTATGAATATTCTTCCCAAATATCTCGATGTTAATAAAAAAAGGTAGAGACTTTGCTTTGATTACTTGAGTAATTAAATTTGCACTATCATTCTTGGAGGGCTTACTAATTTTATTGGACAAAGATTCCAAGATTAAATCTTTTTTTGTGATCTAAGTTAACTTGTGCAGAGTGATATTGGCTTTAATGATTTTCAAATCCTCCAAAATATTGTAACCAATTTTGCTTAGAAGATCAATAGTTATCTTAGAAGAACTTCCTCTATGGGGTTTAAGATTATTCTTTGATACAGTGTCTATAGGGGTTCCATAATTTTTAGGAGGGGTAGAGGTAGTCAATGGTTGTTTCCATTCCCTATTTCTCAGAGGATATGTCTTAAAAAATTATTAGAATGATTGAATCTCCTTAGGAATATTTTAAGTCTCATTATCCTCTTGAAAAGGAAATTGAAAAGTTTCCACCATATACACTTGGTCAGATGGTTTAGATTCAGAAGAATTTGTAGCAACATCTTTGTTTAGAACCACTTCAAATGTGTCAATTTCTTCTTGAAAATCTTTCAAATCTTTACAAAACTCAATGCAATCAATCTCATCATGCTTGGAAGTAACATGCACCTTACATTAGTCTACTAGGGAAATATCAGTGAGGTTTATATCCATATTATTTTTGCTACAAAAAGGCTCATTAGCTTTGTTATTATAGAAACTATCATTCTAAAACCTATTCCTAGGCTGTTGAACTTTTGAAAAGTGAAGTTCCTTCTAGAATTGTAAGTAGCATTACCAACTTGTTTTTTCAATTGAAAAAAATTAGTGTTAAGCTTCTGTACCATTTTCAATATAGATTCATTCTCATTTTTTGAAAACTTAGTATTTTGACCTTGGTTATTGTTAATGCCATTGACAATAACTAAATCCTTCTGGTCATTGTCATGAAATCCATTGGTAACTTGATGGCTTAAGAAACCTAAATTTTGATTAGGGGAAACATGACTAGTAGGAGGCACACTCAAAGTAGGAAATTGGTTTAACGCTAGTGTATTTTGGTTATTATTTGGGAAAAGGTTTAATGCAGTCATTTGAGGATTAACATTTGGGATAGAATAATCCATCTCTCCTTAGGGTTGCATTTCAGAACAAAATTGAGCCAATGTGATAATAAGTGGAAGGGATCTATTCAAAAACACATAACTTGTGGGGTCATCAACATCTTTATAAACCTCCAAAGCTAAAGCTTCATTAGGTTTATATGGATCAATGGTTTGACTAAACATTTTTTGGAACCTAGCATTAAAGGACCTAAAAGGTTCACTTGTATCTCTCTTAATATGTATAAATTGATGATATATGACACAAAGGCTTATGATTTTTCCAAATTGATCAATGAAAATTATGTCAAAGTTATTCCATGAGATAATATAATTGTTAGGTAGATTAAGGAACCATTCATATGTAGCATCTTCTAATGTAAATGAGAACAACCTATAAGCTACATATTCATGAATAAAATTTAATAATCTTAATGAAGCTTTAAAAGATTTAACATGTTCTTTAGCAATCATAATACCAGTTGGACTAAATATTGGTAAATTTGTTTTATGATTACATGGTAAATCATGAACCACACCTAGTATAATGATAGGGGAACTTTCAATCCATGCCATGTTTGGATGAAGATAAAATAGAAAAATACCTTAAAAAGGTGATGATGGTAAATATTTAGAATACCTACATCTTCCTCTATCTTTTCTAGTCTTATGATTTTTTAGTTCGATCAAGGGTTCTTTAGTCTTTGAATGTGATCTATTCCTAATCTTTGGTAATTCTAGCTTGAAGATTAAGGATCCTATTTTAAAACATGGTGTAGCACATTAATTTCCAAATAATGACACAATAATATGCACACTAATCTTAATTTGCAAAAAAATATTCATAAGAGGACAAAGGACATTAATCTTTAACTAAATAAGTGCAAAGATGTATTAAATTATGGAAAGATGACCAATATTTATAACTTATGACTCAAATAAACCTCTTATTGTCAAATAATTATCAATTTTGAACAAAATAAACCATCGTAACTTCAAATACTAATAAATTATTAACAACATAAGTCATATTTCCACAAAGGTCACCAATATTTACACAATTTATGCTGTTAGAAACATAATCATGTAAAATGCAAATATATTTGATCAAATACATGTGAAAGATATTAAGTATCTTCAATGAGGCCCTCCTTTTAGTGCTAGCGAAGCTTCTCTTGTTGATGATTCAAACTATACCATAGGTGCTCTTAGTGTTGAAGAACACTTCTAATTTTAGGATTCTAAGAATCCATGGCATGAGTTGCATTTTATGACTATTCAGTGATTGTCTATGGTGAAATAGAATCAAAGTATAAAAATTGTCCACAATATTTATTTGATTTAGTGGTTGAGAGCCACCAGGGTCTAAAAAATTTGAATACTTAATAATTTTGAGGACTCAAAAGTTAAACTAAATGATTATTAACAATGATGTTTAAGCTAGAGTGAATCTTGATGAAAAAATAAGAAAAAGGAAGGGCAAGGAAGAAAGAGATGTGATCGCAGGTTTTCATATCAAATATTATGATAAGATCCAAATTACGTTGAGTACACATTAAACTAGTTTATGTTATAAAATATCATAATCTCAAATTAGATCACAAATTAGATAAGATTTAGAGGAATAATATGAATCATAAGTAAAAACCAAGTTTACTTTAAAATTTTGCTATTGTGATCTAAATAACATAAGTACATCCAAATGCATAGCAAATAAAATGAAGTATACTTGAAATTTTTATATTTAATCTAGCATTCAACACAAATTAACTATCATATGATAAATAATGTGACTCAAAATAATAAGAATCATTCAAATTCAACATGAATTTCCATAATTGAGAGATAACATAGACATTTAACAAAACTATCCAGACAATCTTTTCAGAATTCCTTAGTTGTATTAAATTTTCCTAGTATCAATTGCTTAAAAACTCACCCTTACAAATGGTAACCATCTACCTATTTATAAGAAACATAGGTGGTTAACTAGTTAACTTTCAAAATATCAATGTGTGAATAAGGATAGTTGTCCTTAGTATAAAGATACAATGTGGAAGGTCACATATCAATATGACAAGAAAGAGTATATGCTAACAAACTAACATATACTTTACAAAAAGAAAAATATCTTAAGAATTTCATTAGTGGTCCCTTCAATTAGCCCTATCTGAGGAAGTCTTTCATCTTAGTGTATTTTTCCTTGATCAGTTCAAAATCCACTCTAGGCTTCATTAGCAATCCTCTTCTTTATCTCCTAACTTGTCAAATTCACTATCTACCCAAGATACAAGTTCTTTAATACATTATGCTTATGCTATTTACTTCCCTATAAAAATAATGGTATCAAGGGTCTTCTGGTTATCCTTTGGTAAATGACCTTTTCTAATTTTGATGTTCTATATGTGAGTTCCAACCCTCTACTTTAATTCTTGATCATTAATCATGCCTATAGTAATGGTTTGAGAAGGGTTATATAATAGATTCCCTAGAAGTTTCTCAATCTAGCTTACCAAGTCTATGTCTCTCTTGATGAAGTCCTTAACATCATTGCTCCAGGTGATCAAATCCTCTTGTTTATCTATCAAAATTACCATGAAGATGTCCATATGTCTAAGTTTGATAATCTTGAAGTCTAATACCTACTTTGTCTTATGTACCTTGATGATCTCCTCCATTTGATCTTGAGAATTCGCCACTGGGTGATTAAGGCTTGTGCCATTTCAGCTTGATGGTCTAAAGTACTCAGTCTAGACTTTATGCTTTTCAAATTATTGAATGCATCCATCAAGGACACATTTAATGCTTACAATACATCCTCAAGAATTGAAAGGAGGAATTAAGCTTCCAAATCTTGATTTTCTTTATCCAAGTTGAGAATCCTCTGTTTCATTCCTTGAACTCTAGTCAAGGTCATTGTTGACTAGGATATTACCATACTAGGTACATCCTCTTGAAAAATAGGATGCTCCCATGTTGCCTGAACTAGAATAGGATTTAAACCTGAAAATGGTTCCACCTTTTGAAAGGTTAACTCCTTAGTACCAATAGTAATTTTCTTGGTATCTACTCTCTTAAGAGTTGATGTATCTAGATTAAATTGAACCTAAGGGTCAAGTTATTTCACCTATGGTTGTTTAATAATCACTACATTTTATTCTCCAGAGGTTCCTAGGGTACTAGTCCATTGGCTTTCCTTTTTGTGTAAAATCTAGTTGCTTCTCTCTACTTGTTTTTTCAACATATCCTGAATCCATGTCTTGACATTATCTTGAACACCTATGTCCACTTGAGTCAAAGCTAGTGAAGGAAAAAGAGATGGGACTTTTTGCATCTTCTCATAAACAAACTAATCAATAATGGTTGGTCCATAAATATTATTCTCATCACTGAAGAGGTTTATTTTACTAGTAGGGTTAGTGAAAGTTAACCTAGGACTCTTTCTTATAGCTAGAGGAACTAGGGATAATTATACTTATCTCTTTCCACTTCCCAATGGAACCAATTCCTTGCCTAGTTCCTTAGATGTGTCTTCTTCCTTATTCAAACCAAATGAAGCTATGATATTAATAAGGGCACTTTATACTATTTATTTAGTTTCCAAATCAATCATGCTAATAACCTCTATTGGGATGGGGATGCTTGAATTTAGGTACCTTCACTAGGTCTATGTTCAATGTTAGACTCTTCAATTATAGCTTTACCTTTTCCCTCTATATCCTTAGGTTACCCAATCTAGGATGACTTTGTCAATTATCCCTACTGAGGCTCAGAAGATTATCCCTCAACATGTGGTTCTTGATGTGTAGTCCTAGATGGTCCTGGCAACAAGTGATATTGTAAAGGATGTAACTACCATATTTCTCCTAAAGGCTTATTATCCCTAACTAGACTATGTTCTAAATTTATGTTTTATTTTTTAAACCTAGACAAGACTTCTTCAATGTTCCTTGCCTTTGTGTAAATTCCATCTCCCACACTTGTTTGATGTTTGTATTTAGCCTTTGGGACCCTTTAATCTTGAATATGGTTAGCCACTCTATCATTGGGGTCCCACATCTTAAGATCATCTAGTTGGAAATCAAAAGAGTTCCTATGCACCACCATGATCTCCAGCTATTTCCAATCCTTGATTATAATTATACCAATGTCCAGTGGAAAGGGATGAACCTAAGCTTTATTATTCTTCTTGAAGTTCCAATCCATTCCCTAGATGATTTGATAATCAATTTATTTCTATGCAAGCTTTTTCGGAACATATATAAACAATCTATATGGTTGGACCATGATTCCCTCTATCCTTATTACAGTGTAATCTAGATAGATCCACACATTCCCCATGATATCTACTTGTCTTTTGATTAGAGGATGAAGCTTGGGCATAGGGACATTGGTGATTACCTAAGAAATGACTAGGAAGATACCATCACATATGAACTACATGTGATTCTTGTATTTGAAGATATGTAATTTGGAGTAATGATGGGAAATGGTATATCTACCATCGGGGGACCAATTTTATATTCCAAAGAAATTAATAGAGGCCAGGAGTGCATCCAAGAGGTAAGACATCATAAAGAATTATTTAGAAGTCTTTCTTTTGATTGTTGGAAATTATTTTTCTAAGAAGAAACTTATTAAGTCTCCAATAGGAGGGGTTAAGTTCTGCTCCAACATGAAATAGACATAGGATACCTAAACCTTACATAAATAAGTAGTAGAAGAGGCACCATAGGCTTTGTTAAATAAATTAATAGAAACCCTAACACCTTCCCTAAATTTGGAAATAGGAATCTCATCATTTAAGGTCTTAAAAAAATGGGAACCTTGGATTAACCAAGGTAAGAGGATTGAATCCAGGTTTTGGGAATTTGTCCATTCCCTCAAGGAAGGGAGATCAACATGAGGAAAAGGAAGATTATAATAAGTCTCAAAGGCCATGGGAGCTATGCATGTAACCTTTTTGATACTTCCTTCATGAATAATCCATTATTCATATATTCTATAGTCAACAAAAATAGGAATAATAAGATCAATGCAATGCATTACCTCTGGTTTAGCAACTGTATGATGAAGGCCTACCATTTGAATTGGTACTAAATCCTTATATCTTTGGTATACTAAAGCATTCCTATTTTCTTCCTTGGAAATTGGTTGCAAATAATCTATAAAGAAGAATAATTTAGACCAATTTTTGATTCCATGCACATTCAAGGCTATTAAATCCAATTTTGTGTCTCTAAAGACCCTTCCTTCACTATGTGAAGTTAGATAAAGTTATACTTCAATCTTCATTTGTTATCTGGCCACTACTATTGATAACATTATATTGTAGTTGTAAAGCTATCAAAGTTCTTACTAAAGAACTTGCTCTAGATTCAGGGCAAAATTATCTCAAGTGTCACATAATCAATTGAACCAACTCTGACCTTCTTTATAGAGGGTTCAGGGTTTTTAGCTTTAATGACCAAAACATCCAAATATGATCTCATATGTGCCTTATATATGATGGAACCTTATTATCATGTCTTCTATGTTTTCAATCATGATATATCTTTCCTTTTGAACCTCCATGCTTACGTGGAGCCTATGTGGTAGGGTTCCATGCCTTTCACAATAGATTTCATAAATGTCATTTGAAGAGTGACCATTGGTTTTCAAAAGTCCCCTTTATTTTGCTTTGAAAAGCTAAATCTAAGTCATTGCATTTCATTGGTTCTTGATATTTGAGCTTATTTATTGTGCCATGTGTCAAGCTCATAAGGCCTTTGAAAATTCCTCAACTTCGATGCACTATTGGATCAAATCCAACAAACAAGTGATCACTATTGGATCTTGTAAGATGTTTACCTTTTAATCAGTTACATGATCATATAAATCTTAGGTTTAAAAACATCATTTAGAATTTTATGTTTAGAAAACACAAAATGACTTAGGCTAAGATCTTTATATACTAAGCTCATCTTCATAAAAAGCTAGGAATTTATTAAAAGGTTTTTAAAAATACCCCTTTTAAGTAGGCTTAAAAATTGTCTATGTTAAATTTTATGGGTTTGATCACATCAAATACGTCCTCATAGACATCAAATGATGGGTGTGAATTTGGTAAATTTAAGACAATTAAACTTATTGATCTAATAAATAAATATCACTTACAAAGCCCTCAATAATTCCCAAGGCTTTGAGGATTGTCTAGGTTAAATTTGATAGGTTCGGTCCCATCAAATACGTCCTTGTAGATGTCAAATGATGGGAGCGAACCTATCAAATTTAAGACAATAGATTTTTTTAGTCTAATGAATGAGTGCCACACATAAAGCCTTCAAGAATTCTTGAGGATTTTAAGATTGATTAGTTTAAATTTGATGGGTTTGGTCCCATTAAATACGTCCTCACAAATGTCAAATGATGGGGGTGAACCTATCAAATTTAAGGTAATGGAATATTTTTGTCTCATGTTAATTTTAATGGGTTTGATCCTATCAAATATGTCTTCATAGATGTCAAATGATGAGAGTGAACCTGCCAATTTTAAGATAATAAACTTTTTTCATCTAATGAAGGAGTGCCACATGTAAAGCCTTCAGGGGATCTTGAATCTTTTAGGTCGATGTGCACCATTAGATTAGAACTTTTGAGGCAATGTGAACCATCAGATTAAGTCCCAAGTGGTTAATATCTATTAACATCCTTTTGGTATTAAATTTAATTTACACCATTGGATCAAATCCTTCGAGCAAATGATCACTGTTAGATATTCACTAGTCCCAAATTATTAACTATATGTCCTTTTAAAAAGACTTTGGGCTTGTCACACCATTGGATTAAATCTAGTGAACAAGTGATTATCATTAGATCTGTAAAAGAACATAATCTTAAAATTAATACCTGATTATGTATAAAGTTTATCCTAAGGTTTTATATTAATATTTAGTCATGTTTTAAAGAAAAAACATATTTGAAGGTTAATATAAAGTTAGACTTAGGAATATTTAATCAAAAGGAAATAAAATTTCCCACTAGCATTGTTTGTTAATATTAAAATTCAAACCCCCTTTAGGGTTTGTTTTGTAGGAATCATAGCTTCTTCTATGGAATCTAATATTAATCACCTTGATGACAATTATTACCAATTTTGAACCATGAAACATAAACATGATCAAATACATCAAAACACATGTTCCCCTTTTATAATTGATTTGTCTTTAAAATTGAAGATAAGACAACTCTTCACATTCAATCCAGAATACAAAATTTTTGGAAACAAATATAGGGGTCCTCCTTTTATAAAATAAAGATAGGGGGCATTGGTCTCAATAGTGCCTTGATAGTCTAAGTAATAATGACAAAGTGTGTAATGTGCTTGTCATAATATACTTGAAGGAGGTTTGGTTGATGTTCAATTTTAGAATGGATAAGGATGTTTAGGGATGAGTATGGAGTTTTTATCATGTGAAAGGAGTCACATAATATGTTTTATATTCTTTGAGTACTTGTGTGCATGAGTGGATTTGATCTGGTTGATCATTGTTTTCATCTAGACATTTTGGGTCTAATGGTAGAATATCTGAGTAGGCAATTTGTTAAACTCACCATTACCACATGTGGATGAGTCATGGGGATTTGGTCATATTGTTGTGATCAAACTTATGCCTATTTTCTATGCACTAAATGTTAGGTCATGTGATGAAGTGAAACATAAGATATGAAAGTGCAAAGTTGGGCTCCTAGGTAGTTTGATAATGTTTTCCCATACTTAGCCAAATTTATAATATGGCAAGAAAAGCTAAGTAGGCATTTTGATGTTGTTATATTTTTCACATGTGAAGGTGTGAGGATGAAATGATAATATTGGTTTGTTTAATTTTATCCTAGTTTATTTGTGCTAAATTTTAGATCATACGATGAAGTGAATCAAAAGTTATGCATGTGCAAATTTGCCCTTCTAAATAGTTTTTGACATAGTTGGCTCTGTGGTAGAAAAAAATTAAGTGAGAATATTAATGGAGTTATATCTCACACATGTAAAGGTTTCAAGATTAGTTTGACACATGGTTAGATTTTCCTATGTTAGTATATCATATGGTATAAAATTTAGATCATGTGTCTAAGTGCTTAAAATTTTATTATGGTCTGAAGTTGGCACTCCAGGTAGATAAGAAATGGTCCCCATACTTAGTCATTCTTGCACAATGTTAATGATTAGGACTAGATGGAAATCCAATGGTTAATGATAGCTAATAAATTTAGATATATGGTGAATAGTAATTCAAATGGGTCAAAGTGTTTGATGCTTAAACTGAGTAAAGATTGAGATCTTTACAAAAGGATCGACAAATCATGTTTATTCTAAGATGTCAAGATGAAACAAGATGGTGCCAAACATTTGATGTTTAACATTGAGTAGAGATAAAAATCAAGCTTCATCCAAGGATCAATATTAAGAAGGTGTTCATTTTGATCTAGATCAATGGTTTTCATTAAAGACAAGAGGTCAAAGTGATAGTTATCTAATATTGTTAAAGCAAGGAGAATCTCGAAGGGATTGATGGATTGTGTGTGGTCAAGATTGCAAGATTGCATGAGATGAGATCAACTATTGAAAGTTTAATAATTGGGAATTGGTGAACTATGAGTTAAAGCTAAAAGAATATTGATGGTTCATGATTAATCTAAGAATTGAGGACACTAGATGATAGCATAGTGTTTGAGGTTTAATTGTGACCATTTGTTTTTGAATATTTGAATTTAACAAAGTAAAACTAGTGCTCTATATTTTGGCTATAGTTTTGATCCAAGATGAATTTTCTCATGGTGTAAAAATTTTTTGTAGAAAACTACAAGATGCATCTATAAATTTAGATTTAAATATTTGAAAGTGTGTGTAATAAAATTTATGAAGGTTCAAATTTGATTATGTGTTCATGTATGCTCTATAAGTGACCTGAGAAGGATAATTGGGCTTGTGTTGATGATGTTTTGATGTTTCATGTTGACTTAGATATTAGAGATTATTTTCAAATCCTTTTGGATTATTTTTATGGCCTTTCAAAGTTTGACCAATCGATCTTGAGTATGAAAAATTATTAATAAGCTGACTATGTGTTCGTTCATGGTGTTCTTATATACAAGGCTACTATGTCAGTAGATTGAGCATAGCAGAGATGAGCATAGATGATTGGAATAATTTTAGGATGTCAAAGGGGACATAATGAGTGGACCCATAAATTTTAAAGTGGCCATGTGTTCTTAGTTTTCTTGATGAAGTGCTAAATGGGTGAATAGGTCTCCATGAGACCTATAAGAGCTATAAGAGCCTAATTAAAAGGTGTAGCTTCTTAAAGGTGACCCATGATGGGGAATCAAGAATAAAAAACTCTAATTCCACTTGTCAGGATCTTGCTCTTCAATAAGAGCACAATATGATTACCTTGTATAAGCAACTAAACATAGAATTATACCAGAATGAACAAGTAACTAGAATTCACAAATAACACAGAATATGAGAGACAATACACAATCTTGTATTAATACTCATCTAGAAAGAAAATACAATAAAGAAGATGCCACTTCTTCTTCCACCTCTGTGAGGATTCCCACACCTCAAGGGATCCCATTAATTCTCAATCAAGAGTTCACTCTCCTACCAAAAATGGTCCCAACACACAACTCACACACAGAGTTGGTGTTCACCTCCAACCAGTCAGTAATAACCCTACCAATACACAAGTACTCAAAGTAATTCAAGTAGATCTCCCATGAACTTGCAACAACTTGCAACTCAAATGATCTTACTTACACATGTAGAACTTCTCCTTAATCTTGCAACAACCTACAGATCACCCTGTTCTTACAATTGGAAGGATCTACCTTGCCTTCCTCTATTTGCTCATAATTACAATACATGCCAATGGGTCTATAAATAGATCCCAAACTAAACCATAACTTAGACTCTTAATTTAGACACGTACCTCAAGACTTGAAATAGCCTTTACATGCAAACAATCAGTTCAACAAACTAACTGTTCGTGTAATGAACAGTTTTGGAACTGCACAGGCGATCGACGTCGATCCGTGTCTGCCTGGAGATGACCAACGTCGGCCGAATCCTATCGATGTCATTTTCCTTTATGTTCACCCCTGACCAATGCTGGTGACTATGATACTCAGCAACTCCTCCATGTCTGCAAATAGTTGAAGATTTTAGCTCCACAACCTAACAATCTCCCACTTGGAGATAAACAGCTGTAACTATACCTATACATCATCTAGTTTGTTTCCTAGCATTGTATCCCTCTTCAAGATCACTCTTGAATACCAACCACCACAAAACTTATGGTGCACCTCTTATCATCCAAATCACCTGCCACATCTGTATCTACAAACCTATGTAGAAAAGAACTTGACCTTGCATAGCATGTGCACCTGCTGCTGGTCCCTCTCAAATATCTGAGAATCCATTAAATTGCCCTCCAGTGCTTCTTTCCTAGATTGGCTCCAAACTTTTTGACAACTCCCACTGCTTGGGAAAACTCAAGTCTAGTACATACCATGCACTTAACCTCATTATGTGAATCAGGACACTATTCATAGAACTATCCAACCATCGGCATGCTAACCGGTTTCACACAATCATCTAGAGACAAAATCAACCTATGACCTTCCATGTCCCTAGAACACACTCATGCCAAAGAATCTTGCTGCTCCCAGATTCCTCATGACATACCTCTAAACTAACTTTACCTTTAGTTTAACAACTCCCTGCATATGTGACCCTGCTACAAGCACATCATACAAAAATAGGATAATGTAGCTAATATTATCCAACCTGGTAAAGAGAAACACAATGGTCAAACCTCCATTGTCCTGTAGCTTACTCAAGACCATATACCCTGGCCTTATATCTCACGTATCCATTCCCACTCTTCTTTATCCTGAAAATCCATTCGTCTCTCAGTGCTTTCTTCTAGCTGGCAACTCCACCAAAAACTCCCATTTGGTTCTCCTCCAAGGAATCACATTCCTCATCCATGCCAAGCTCCCACTGTTTCCTGGATCTACCTACTCTGCTTCTTTAATAACTTCTTGGTTCTTTACCATCAGTGAGCAATAAGTAGTGTAAAGAAGGGAAATGATGAATTTGAAGCTTACTTACCCTTTAAGTCCTCCATATGGGCGCTTGAGACTCCTTGACAGCTTGCTGTCTACCCAAAATCCATCTCAGTGACCGATGCCAATCACATCTCAGTCTGCACCCAATTGATGTCAGTTCCATGTGACTGCCTCATCACCAACGTCAGTTCTCCTTGACTGATGCCGGTGTTTATTTGTCCTAAGTAACCAACGTCAGGCTGCACATAGCTGATGTCAGTCCCTGTTTGGATGCCAACGCCGATTTTCTAACCGACGTCGATCTCTGTGTTTTACTTGTGAGCGATGACTTCTACCTGCGAGATCCTTTTGGATCAAACCCTTTTCCATATCAACCTTGCTCTGCTCAGAATTCTTCAGCCCCTTAAACTAATCTATGTCCATCATCTTCTCCTTAAAAACCAAGGCTTTCTTGTTCCTGTCATGAACAACAGATTTCTCAAGAAACGTCACTTTCTTCTTCTACTTACAGAAATCACGATCCATGCTTTTCAAATCCGAAAGCATACCCTTTGACTCAAGAACATGCATCCCCTTCTTATTCATGTGACCAAGCCTATTAAGCCACATCTTCGAATCTACAGCTGAAGTAGATAAACCAAAAAGAGAATAAGTAATACAAGTAGATAGATAAAGCGTACCTACTTTCTTACCTCTTGCTACAACAAATGCACCCTTGGTAACCTTCCAAGAGTCCACTGTGAGAGTTATTGTGCAACCCTCATCACCCAACTTTCTAATAGAAATCAAATTTTTCTCCAGGATTGGGACATGCATGACCTCCTTCAACACCCATGTGTTGCTTGTCTTCAATTTCAGCTTCACTTTCCCTTTGCCAACCATTTGACAAGGCTTACCATCCCCTAAATAAATTTATCCAAAGTCTCCCTAGACATATTCATGAAAAAATTCCCTATTTGGGGATGCATGGAAAGAGGCACCAGAATCTAAAACCCAAGATTCTACTTTATCTAAGGAACATACCAGAGCATCCTGTGTAACAAAATCCACAACATTTGCTTCTTCATGTCCTTCATGTTGATCTTCATTCACCTAGAAATCTCTCTTTAGATGCCCTTGCTTTCCACATTTCCAGTAGGTTATTCTGCCATACCTGGACTTGGATCACCTGCCTATCTTTGACCTTGATCTCCCATGCTAGATCTTCTCTCTTTGCCTTCCCCCACTTTCAACACTCAAACCATTCCCTGATGATTCACCTGTGCTTTTCCTGCGAATTTCTTCATTCAAGATTACACTCACAATATCATCCACTTTTAAGATTTTTGAAACAGACGCAGTATTACTAACTATCATTACCAAACTCTCCCAACTTTCAGGTAATGAGCATAAGATTAAGAGAGTCTTAATTTCATCATCAAAAACAATATTGACTGAATTTAACTGGTTTACCAAACCATGGAAATCACTAAGATGACTATGTACATATCCACCTTCCAACATTTGCAAATTAAATAATTGCTTTATAAGAAATACCTTATTCAAAGCTGAAGGTATTTCATATAAATTTGCCAAAGATTCCATCAACTGTACCATTGTCTTAGCCTGTGATAAGTTGGAAATCACAGACGATGCAAGGCTCAACCTTATAGATCCCAGAGCCTTCCGATCAAGAACCTCCCATTCTTCATCCTTCATATCCAGGGGCTTGCATGCAACCCCACCCAATGGTAAGTATAAATCTTTTTGATACAGATAATCTTCAATCTACATCTTCCATAATTGATAGTTCTTGCCATTAAACTTCTCCATTCATAGCTTACTTTCTTCTGCCATTGTTATACTCCCACTCAAATAGAAACCCCTGTGAGTAACCTGTAATCAACACACACTAACCAGATCTAATACAACCTGTTAGTAACCCAACCAAAAGCTCTGATACCAATTGATGGGGAATCAAGAACAACAAACTTTGATTCCACTTGTCAGGATCTTGCTCTTCAATAAGAGCACAATATGATTATCTTGTATAAGCAACTAAACATGGAATTATACCAGAATGAACAAGTAACTAGAATTCACAAATAGCACAGAATATGAGAGACAATACACAATCTTGTATTAATACTCATCCAGAAAGAAAATACAATAAAGAAGATGCCACTTCTTCTTCCACCTCTGTGAGGCTTCCCACACCTCAAGGGCTCCTAGTAATTCTCAATCAAGAGTTCACTCTCCTACCAAAAATGGTCCCAACACACAACTCACACACAAAGTTGGTGTTCACCTCCAACCAGTTAGTAATAAACCTACCAGTACACAAGTACTCAAAGTACTTTAAGTAGATCTCCCATGAACTTGCAACAACCTGCAACTCAAATGATCTTACTTACACATGTAGAACTTCTCCCTGATCTTACAACAACCTGCAAATCACCCTATTATTAAAATTGGAAGGATCTACCTTGCCTTCCTCTATTTGCTCATAATTACAATACATGCCAATGGGTATATAAATAGATCCCAGAATAAACCATAACTTAGACTCTTAATTTAGACATGTAGCTCAAGACTCAAAATATCCTTTACATGCAAACAATCAGTTCAACAAATTAATTGTTCGTGCAACGAACAGTCTTGGAACCGCACAGGCGACTGACATCGGTCCCTGTCTGCCTGGAGATGACCAATGTCAGCTAAATCTTGCCGATGTTGGTTTCCCTTCTGTTCACCCCTGACCGATGTTGGTTGGCCTGACCGATGTCGGTGACTGTGACACTCAGCAACTCCTCCATGTCTGCAAATAGTTGAAGCTTTTAGCTCCACAACCTAACAACCCATAGATGCTATGGATGACCTATGTGGATTGTGTTGAATCATGAATTAATGTGAGATATGCCTTAAGGGTTAAGCTATTCCTAATGGCCAACCAAGGTGTTGATAATCATGAATGCTCTATATATAGTGAAACCAAAGATGACGGTTTCTAGACTCATAAGAGGTGTGCATGTGAGAGTTGTTGAGCAAAGGAGAGCAAAAGTGCCCAATAGATTATTTGATGTGAAAATAATATTAAGGTCTATGTTTATGACCTATGGTTCATGTTTATAATGTCATATTATTTCTCTTGTAGGTTGAGGATGAGTGAAGAGGTCTAGGGTGAACCAAAACGTGGCCTTGGATACATTGAGTGTTCAGAGTTGAAGATAGCTGATATACTTTGTGTCTCCATTAGATTGACAAGAAATAAATGTTCCAACAGATGTTCTATTAATAGGTGTTGTTTTTTATTCTCAACATCTAGAGGGTTTTAGCTTCCTTAAAAGGTAAAACTTTCTAAAGGTCTAGTTATTGTGGTAGCTCAGCTAGACATGTGTTGTAGCACCTTATGGGATTGTAGTCTCACTAAATAAGGGATTATAGTTCCTTGATCAGTTGTATCTGGTATAAATTGGTTCTTGTTATTATAGGATAGTATTCAAATTTTAGGTTCCAATGGGTTTTTACCCCCAAGAGGGTTTCCCATATATGTCATGTGTTATGTGCTTGACCTTTCATTGTCTCTCTTATATGCTTCATGAATGCTTTTGATAAATAATTAAAAGTTTGAAATAATTTAAATTGAAGTTGGATTATTTGGGCTCACTAAGTTACCCCCCCCCCCCCCCTCTCATTAATTTTACCTCTAATAAGAAAGAGAATTGATAAAGAAGCAACAAGAAGAAGACTTCCAAAAAAAGATGAATGAGATAAAGTGATAGATAACATGGATGAACCTCATGATAGAGAAGATAAAAAGTGCATGAAATGGGTTGATAATTAGAAATAAGATACAATGGAATATTAGATTAATTTTTGAAAGGAGGAGGAAAAATTTGATTTCCTTAATCAAGTAAGAGGGAAGAAAGCCAAAAACCTACAAGTTCATGAAGGAGTTGACAAATGAAGAAGAAGAAGTGATAGAGGAAGTTCTCATAGAGGAAAACAAAGAGGTATAAGGTATACATTTCCATGTTTTTTATGATGAATGTATTGATTTAAAACTTATTGAGGATGATTTTTATGAGGATACATTAAGGTTAATGAACATGTTGGTTGAAATTCAAGAAGGTAAAATATCACCAAAAGATTTTTTGATACATGAGGGTGCAGTAATAGAGATTGAAGGAGAAGCACATAATGAAGTGATTGAAAATTTTGAATTTTAGTAGGATGAGGTGTCTTGATTGACAAAAATGGGAGTGAAATGTGATGAATATGAGTATACAATGGAGGATAATGAGATATGGCAACAAATTATGGAAAGATCAGATGATTTGAGTTTCATAGGAGACAAGAATAACATCATTAAGACTAAATATGCATTGGAGATAATATTAAGACAAGAGGAAAAAGATTTAGAAACCAAAGAACAAGGTCAATTCCAAGGGAGAAAGCAAGAAGTGGATTTGATTGAATTTTTTGCTTCATGGTTAGGTCTATGGAGGAGAGAGAACAAGAAGTAGTTGCCTATGAGTTCTTAGAAGATGCAAAGCAAGAGGAATAACGAAAGAAAGATGAATAAATGATGATCCATAATTAATATAAGAAAGCATCATAAAGGTATATATATCTCAACTATACCTTGGGATCTAGGTGGAAGAAGGATGCTGTAAAGAACATCAAAGTCAAATCTTTTATAAATTTTTGGGAAAGTTTCATTTTGCTCCTTGGTAGTATGATGTAGGAGCATCACTACCTCCTTGTAAATACTACTCCATTTTTATGTTTGGAGTCATTAGGGAGTTTTCAATGTCATTTATGTTTTTAAGAATCATTTTGAAGTGATAGGGAGTGGTCAAATTTGAATTAGGGACCATTTTATATTTTCTCACCAAAACTCATGATTTAAAAATTCAAATTTCTTGTCAAGTTTTGGGGGCATCATTCATGTCCAATAATGGTTCTAACATCGTAAGTTGTGTGGTTAGGTTAAAATAATGGGTAAATTTTTTTAAATCCCTATATGACTCACATAATGAGTCATCTTGATGAATAGGCTTGTAGTTAGGTAGTTTGCAATATACTAGGAGAAGTTACAAGTTAGTTAGATAGTTATATGGTGATAAAAGAAAGTTGTAAAGGCTTTTTGTAAGAAGTCAAGAGTTTGTAAAAGTGGGTATATTTGAAGGTGTAACTTAAAATAACCCCAAGGATATGAAAACACATTACTTTATATGGAAGAGATTCTATTGTTAGACTTTGTAATCCATGTGTATGCAATAACCATGAATGTGCAAATAGTGTATCTGAGGAGAACTATATAAGGATGTGATTTTTGACTTCTTGAGAACATTGGTGAGTGATTTTATTACATGTTTGAAGTTATTACACTTTTTTAAGTTGTTATTCATGTTTTTTATAAATAAATCCAAGACAATCTATATTTCCCCTATGTTGCAAAATTTTGTGTGTTGAAAAACTAAGTGTAGGTCCTAACAGGGTTGTGAGTGAATCAAGATGAAATAATAGAATTGTATATTGAAATTTTTTTATTTATATTTTCCTTTAGGGTCTTGAATTGACTTAGGAAGTTTGAATAACTACATAAGTTTCATAAAATAATGTACTCATAATTGAAAATCACTGTGTATTCAATCACAATCAATAGAGAATCAAAGGTAACATTGAAATAGAGGATTTGGGAATAATCATAAGGGAATATATAGGTGTATGAGCCATAAAAACACCTTAATAAATTTTGGTAAATTATTTAAAAGCTTACAAGCATTATTGTGTCTTTACAATTGCATACAGTCCTATAGAACCTTGAGACTAGATATACAAATAGACAACTTTTTGGGTCTAACATAGAGTTGAGGGATTAATTAAGTGATAAAATTCTTGGAAAAGATGTATAAATATTTAATTACCATAAAAACTAATCCTTTTCATTTGAAATATCATAAAATGTTTGGATAAGGATTTTGACCCTTCTTGAGTCTGCATAAGATTGAGAGACCCTGGGTTAGGGTTTTCACACCTAAAATGGATTTATAGAAATTCTAACTATCAAAAAAAGTTTAAAATTTTGTGTCAATAAGGTATTTAGGTTATGTATCAATATTTTTAAGTTTTCAGATAATATTTGTACATGTTTGTACTTTTATAAGGTATTATGCATTACAACAGGGTTGACAAGCCTAATAGGCCTAAACAACAACTAAGAAGAGACCAAAAGAGTGGTATAAAGATTGAACTGGAGCCTAAATTTTTTTGAAAAGATAAATTATAATAGAGGGTATTGATATTAGGTGGTAGTCTTTCCATATCCCTTCATACATTTTGTACAAGGAATAAATGACTAAAAAAAGGCTACCAAATAACTTGTGAATGAGATTAAAAAGTGAAGTAAGCTATAAGAGGTGTTGGAGGAACTTGTGGAATGATTAGGTGTGTAAATAGAACTTGTTTGAGCATGTTTAAGATTCCAAGAAGTATAATCAATCTTTTGAACCCTAGACCCTTTGCATGAATGATTTAACTAATTACCCATTGCTAGGGAACTGTATATTGAATAAGACAGGAGTGAGAAAGTTGATTTAACCCTCTACATCAATTTTCTAAGGAAGATTGAATAGTTTGGACTGACCCTTTGGATGGGGACTATATTGTTAAATAAAATTATGTGATAACTTTAAAAGATAATATAGATGGTTTCCCACATAATTAATTATTGGATAAGGACCTTATCTTATATATAAATTTCTTATTCTAGATTGTTATCTAAAATAAGATCCTCATAATTTATAACTTGGTGAAGAAAGGATTTATAATACCAAATAGGTGTGCACTATGTGAAAAAAGTGTTGAATATGTTATTAATTTTCTATTAGAATGCCCATTTACTTAAAAAATCTTGAGGCTTATTATTTATAAACATGAATTTTCTTATGTGTAGCCTTCCTCTATTTTGAAAGTCATTTTGCAAATGTCCTCCCCCTTTTACAGTGACTGCTTGAAAAAATTGTGGAAAATGACTCTCCCACATGTTTTTTGGGGTCTTTGGTGGGAAATAAATCTAAGCATATTTTAGGGTATTAAGAGGAATTTGAAGAGAGTGGCTTAGAGAATAGTTGATTCTATTATATAAAATTTTATAGTTATTAAAGTAAATAAAAAAGATAAGATAAGATACTATAAACTCAAGATTGCATCTAACTGGTATCTATCTAATGAGGGAAGAATTGAGATTGATCTAAAGAAATAGGTAAAGGGGCTAGTTAAATGATTATCCTCTTATTCCACATGGGTAAAGCTAAACTTCGATGGGGATTATAAAGGTAATTCAAGGAAGGCATGCAGAGGTGTTATTATAATAAACATAGGGATATTGATAGTGGCCTATGTTGTAAATTTGGGAATCAAAACAAATCACTTGATAGAAGGTAAAATATTCCTTTGGAGTCTTCAAGTAGATAAATATTTCTAGGTTTCTCACTTAATTTTAGAAGGTAATTCTTTGAATATAATAAATTATCTCAATAATAAACACTTCCTAAGCTCGATGATTAAAAAATTAGTGGGTAATACTTTGACTATTATTTATCCCTTTGAAAGGGTCCTTATCAATCATGTTTACAAAGAAGGAAATAAGGTAGTGGATTGGTTTGGTAACAAATGGGTTGTCATTCTAGACATTAAAAAATGGATGGGTATCCAAGACATTGAGATGAAATTTTATCAAATAATCTAGGGTGAATCCATCACTTAATATATTAATTATTTCCATGA